>CM076665.1:16441546-16523971 GCA_038496675.1 Rachycentron canadum
TATATATATATATATATATATATATATATATATATATATATATATATATATATATAGATGTTTTTTTGAATGATTGTCACTGATATGTTTACCCAGACCTAGAGCGAGGAATAGATTCGACAAAATATCAACACATTTTTGGGATTCAAATGTCCTGCAGTTGGTCAATAAAGTGAAAATTAAAAGTGCAGGGTTGTACATTAAGGCAATGATCCAAAGTTGACCTCAAACTTATAAACAAAAATATTTGGAAAGAATCATCACATTAAGCGCAACAAAACAATGCATGTCTTCTCATGTGACACCATATCTATCAAGTTACTTCTTGTAAGGTAATTTAACCAGACATAAAGGTCTGTGAATAGCTTAATGTGATATGGTTTGGATGTTATTTTTTCCTACAGTGATCTTTGCATCATGAGCAATATCCTAAAAGCTTTGTCTTTTACAATGTGACCTATTTTTTGATTTCTTAATGTAAGACACTGGATGCCATGTTGCACTTTGCTAGACTGTGTAAACACCAGGGACAAATATGGAAATAAATATGCCTCTCTATCCTCTCTGACATTTAGTGAATTTTCTTTGTAGCTGTTATGGCTGGAAAAACATCATCACAGTGTGCATATGCATTAGATCTACACATGAGTACTTGCATAGACTGAATAAATTTCATAATATAATGCCAGTATAGTGCTACATTTACACAGTGTGCTGGTAAATTAAAGATAGATGAGAACAAATGGGTGGAAAATTTAATTTCACTAACTCAGTGAGGAAAGGAAGTGAAATCTCTCATCATGCATAGCCACAGTTCACTCTTCACTATAACTTTGCAACATATGATAACATAATGTGTCACATCAGAAGAGGCATCATTTCCTTTTTTAAAAAAAATCTCTGCTTACTTCCTGTACACTGAGAGTTCATAATTTCCATATTAATGATGACTATAAATACGTGTAAATTAATTTTGTATTTTACAGCTTTATCTATCTCCTTTTTATTGCCCCTCAAATGTTTACACAATCTATCTAATGAATCTGTCTCTGTACATGTTTTGATGTTACTGCTCTTAGTAAATGGTGTGTAGGTCCACTCCCGTGATATGAATTATGTCGCGCAATGTTCATTAGGGAAGGAGATTCATATGCCAACTATTGTCTATCATCAGATGTGGACAGGTTTATTGATTGTGTGTACTTGTTAATCCACTCTCTCTTTCACTTTCTCCAGATCCAGTAAATTCAGCTCCCTTCATGTTCTCCTCTGACATGCATGTCCTTGTCTTAATATTCCCCTCTTTGGCGATGACAGATTTCATTTCCCTATTCATCTCCCTTACAAGAAATCTGTGATAAAAGATGTGCATATCCTGGCACTGGCCATTAATAAAATAAAACTACAGTTTAACACCTTAACAACGCCACTGAGTCCTGTAAAAAAAAAAAAAAGAAAACCTCTGAAAGGAGTCCAGCGTCCTACCACTGTACTCATTATGATATGCAGCAAGATGGTCCAACATCTTCGCCATAGGGGAAACTAAAGTGGTGCAAATTAGTTTTCCCTAAATATTTGTATGGTAAATTAATTCATATTTTACAGATTTACCTATCTTTTTCTTTTACTTTTAAATGATTGCACTCTTATTATTTATTTTTTGTGTTCACAACAACGAGACCAGTGTATTCTCCTAATACTGTTAGGATATTAATATCAAATAAATCGGGCATCTTTCTCTGTCAAGGCCTCCTAGTATTTACAATGTGCCAGTGCTGACATCTAGTGGATACATTGCCTTCCTACCCATACAAATATATAGGCTCCATATATTGACATATTTATGATTAAGATAGATAATTTATTTTATTTCATATTTGAGTTTAATATATATTTATATATAACACGTAGATTTTTAAACATATTTGCACAAGATGACTTGCATAAAAGAACAAAGGCAGCTGGTGCTAAGCTGGACTCTTCTTATTTCCTGGTTAAGATGGTTTCACCCAGTTGCTTCGTACTTGGTTCGTCCTGTGTTTATATCTTTGACGACGTTCACCAAAGTGAAGTTCTGCACAGGTAGACAGGATTTTAGTCACTTTCCATCAACTAAGAGACTATATGTAAACCGACTGTATCAGTGTGACCCGGGTCGATGTTGGCTTGCGTCGTTTTGTCGGCTCAGTCCGTCCACAACAATGGCGTCAAACAAAAACAGAGGCAAAAAATCAAGCCCGAAACTTTGGCGAATCGTTTTGTATCAAGAGACGAGAGTTGGTGTTTAATATAATATACAGTCTACCCTCGTGTTTTCTTTTGTTTTTTTCCGCGTGGAGAGCAGTGAGCTGTTACCAGACCTTTCACACAGTTAGACATTACCTTCACCCTGAACGCACTTTCCCCCATTTACTGACCCCCCACATCGTGACCTACAGAAACACGCTGTGTGTAACAGGCAAATCTGCTTTATCCATCTGTTTCCAATTGAGGAGCTCAGTGCAGCCTGTGTCGCTGCCATTTGGCCTTCATGTAAACTAAGTGCATGTGCAGAGTCCTGACCATGGCTTCATCTCTTCTACACGGAGCACTTTATTAGGAACAGCTGTTCACCTGCTTCCTCGTCTACTTGTGCAGTCAGATGGTTGAGGGAGCAGTTAATGGACACAGAGACCTTTACTGTGGCAATTCTCAGGTTTCCCCTTCAATGCGCAGATTATGGCCAAACAGTGCAATGTATATGTCAAATGACCAAGCTGTGTTGTTGAATACGTGTATGTTTAGTTCACTTATATGATGTGCTGTTGAATAATACAAGGTTTGTGGCATATGAGATGATTTACAGAATTTTGAAGTTTGTTATTTAATTCTTGGTTGTCTTAACAGATGCTGTGACCATAAGGACATACCAAGAAGACTAAATTAAGGACGCAATAAAGGGAAAGGACATTTGAGCCCGGTGAGTCCTTGTTCTGAAACTGAACTGAAATGGCTTATTCACAGATCCGGCTGAAAATTCTCCCCAGTGTACGTTGCCTGTTTGATAAACTGGTGCAGGTAAAAGTAGAGGGACTTGCTCCCTTCAAACCCGTAGAATTAAGGTCCAAGATGGTTGATGACAGAGGGGTGATTTTCAAGGCCTTTGCCAAGTACAAAGCCGATGAAACTGGTCAGGTGGATGTTTCTCGTGCACCTTCTCTGGGAGGAAGTTACACTGGAGTGGAGCCCATGGGTTTGTTTTGGGCCATGGCACCAGACACTCCACACAGTAAAATCCTGAAGAAGAATGTGCTCAGCCCAACTGAGGTGGAGATATCAGCACTGTGCGGGGAGACTGGTCAACTGTTAAGCTCTGAAATTAACGAGAGAGGATACATGACAGAAGGGATGAAGAGAATACCTGTGCAAGAGGGCCGAATACGCGGAACCCTCTTCATACCACCAGGTTAGTTGTGTTTAACTTGAGGGAGAGTTTAGACATATACATAAAAGTTGGAACAGAGTTGGTATTTAAATCAATGGGTTTTTTTTTTCTTCAGGGAAGGGTCCCTTCCCTGGGATCTTGGATTTGTACATTTTAGGTGGAGGTCTTACTGAACCCAGAGCCAGCCTCTTGGCAAAAAAAGGTTTTGTTGTCCTGGCGCTGGCCTATTACGGCTACAAGGATTTACCAAAAGACCCAAAACAACTGGATTTGGAGTACTTTGAAGAGGCTGTCACATATTTGAGGAGGCAGCCACAGGTTAGTACTATAGTATCATACTTGTAATTTCAGAACCTCTTTCGTGTGAAATTTACTTTGTTTACCTTTTTTTAACTTCCATCTCAGTGTTGCCATCTACTGGCTTGTGATAAAACCTATGCCTGTGACAGAAGCTGAACATTTTAAGATGAAATGATTAATTGACAAAGTAAATGGCAGATTAATTGGTAATATAAGTATCAGATCAAAACTATATTTCATCACATCTTAATGAATGAAGACACATTGCCTTGGCTACCCCTGCTTATTAACACAGTACCTCACTGTACAGGTCAAAGGTCCTGGGATCGGCATCATATCAATCTCTCATAGCGGCGCACTGGCTTTGTCGATGTCATCTTACCTCTCAGGGATCTCAGCAACCGTCTGTATTAATGGCTGCATTGCAAACACTGTGATTCCTCTGCACTACAAAGACATTGTAATACCTCAGATCCACCCTGTCATAAAGAATATTAAAATCTTAGACTCGGGGCTTCTAGATATAAGCAATGCCTTGCCTGACTACATCTTGGAGAAGAACAGGGCCTCTGTGATTCCCATTCAACGTGCCAACTGCCAGTTCCTGTTCGCTGTTTCTGGAGATGACCACAACTGGAACAGTCCTTTCTTTGCACAGCAAGCTGCTTCAATTCTGCGAGATCATGGCAAAGATTCATTTCAGGTGGTTACTTATCCTAAAGCTGGGCACTTTTTGGAGGTCCCTTATACGCCTTTTTGTCCATCCGGGTTCCATGCTGCTGTAGGGAGAGCTGTGATATTTGGTGGGGAGCCAAAAGCTCACTCTGAGGCTCAGCTGGACCTGTGGGAAAGAGTCCAGGAGTTCTTCAAGAGCCACTTGGACAACAAGAGCACTTGTTAGCAAGCAATGCTGTATCAAGTGTTATCAAGCGCCCCACAATAGTCATCCTTAGCTATGATTAGTCTTGAATCTCTAATGAATTAATTTGCCAAAGGGCTATTAAATGAGACTGGGTGAGCATTCCTATGTTAAAGCTTCATGTGTTTGGACATCTCCAGACAAACGCATCAAAGAAAAGTGAAGCATGATCCATCCTATTGAACATTAACGTGATTGTTCTACATTGATTGATTAATTATATATTATATAATAAAAAATTCTTCTAATTCCTATTCCAATAAAAGTAAATTTTATTCGTTTTTTTCTAGCCCTACGCTGTAGGGGTTTTATCAGCAGTGTAACCTGCTGATTGTGAGTCTGATTGTGAAGCAGGAGACGAAGACACTGACATCTCTCCCTCCAAGTCCAGCTTTATGGACACAGTTGTCAGACAGTCTGATGTGGACATCTCTGTAGCTCGCACGAGGAAGGAGAGGCTTCTTCCTCTTTGTTTAAAATGCTGAATGTGTCGGTAAACTGAACGGAAAGGTTTTAAAATGGGAAAACTGGGTAGTATTAGTTTTAGCACCGTGCTGCATTACTGTGGTCTGAATCTGGTTCATTTTGTTTTCAGATTTATTTTATTTCTTATAAATAAAATTGTAAACCTGACCCCAGGTATTCCTCTATTCTTATACCTGTTCATCATGTGAATGAAACAAGGGATTCTACAGTGGTGTTATTAGTTAGAACTAAAAGTTAATGATTAAAGGCTGTTTTGTATTATTGGGGTTTGCTCTGGTATTTTCAGCAGGCCAGCGAGGAATCTCACAAGCTGCTGTGAGAGTACAGGCTGAGCTGTACTGTGAAGGGAGACCACCAGGTAAAGTCAGGTTATGAGAATTTAACCTTTTTAACCAACAAAATGATCTTACAGCTGCTTCACAAATGTCCAAGTTTCAGATGAATGAAAAACTTCTTTAACTGTCATTCCACATTATATTCACCATCACCGATCAGTGTGTGATGGGGCCTCGCTCCTCTTCCTCAGCACTTGTCTTTCATAAGATTCAGGAGTTTCTTGGTTGGTCTGGGGTGAGGAGGGTCTCGCACCTCGCGCTGTGAAAGCCTATATCCACTTGCTTGCTCCCCACACCAGCCAGTCTACCAATAAACAGCCTCTGACAGTGCGACTGGCAGCGGCAGCAGGAGCAACAGAGAAACAGCCTGTCAGACACACTGTTTTTTTTCTTTTCCTGGACGACGGGAGGTGGTGGGAGTGTGTTCTCGGTGCTGCAGGCTTCTTTCCCGGAATGGACACTTCGCAGCCCGGTGTGGCTTCGGGTGCACCGGGTGTCAGAGGGTAGCGTCCAGCCAGCACAGATCTCAGTGGCTCTGCCTGATTTCCGCCGTGCATCCGCATTGAGAGATGATGGGGCATCCACCCCTCATTTCTCCGTGTTATGTGCGTTTGTTTCACCATGGTTTTTCCTAATTTATCAGACACATGCACTGACAGAGCGGCGTCTCACTGCAGGCAGCTGGACGCATTGCCTACCTGTGTCCGTCTCAGTGGCATCTCCTCTGCACATCATCTGTAATTTGTAGTTGTTTTTTTTTTTTTCCTCCCTATTTTTGCAAGACATCATCATCATCATCCTCACCATCACCATCATCATCCCAAATGCTTCTTCAGCGCTGGCTGCTGACATCCCGCCAGCCTTCTTAAAAACCGGGAGCATCGCGACATGGATAGCGGGAGCCGGGCTGCGACGGTCGGGGACGGTGCAGCCAATTTCACGGCAGCCCGCCTCTGGCTGGATCTCCTGAACGCCTCCAGCCCGCCGACCCGGTGGGACAGCAGCCCCCCTGCCGAGGGCACCGGGCTGGGGGACGAGCAGAGCCTCGTCCGGGAGCAAGCCTACCGGGACTTCACCACCACCGTTCAGGTTTTCATCCTCATAGGTTCGCTGCTCGGTGAGTCTGTTCACACACATGTAGGATACACACAGGCCCAGAACAACACAAAATCCTGCACCACATGTGGGCAAAACATTATGAAAAGACTGGGCATTTCACTCTCTTCGTGTTTCAATGAGCCTCGACTGTTTATTTGCTCAAATCTGGGTCAGAGAAACTTAGGACATTTTGCAAATTTGCAACAACAAACAAATGTTGAAATCATTCAAGCCTAAGACTTTGTGTGAATATGGAGCAGTATTGTGTCTTTGTGATGGTCCTGGTTAATGCAACATGTAAAAGGATGGTCACTGCTTCAATAACCATGGAACTGGACTGTGCATTTTATAGGTCATCTTTATAGGTTTGCTTTTCTTACACATTAAAGACAGAAGTGAATGACTAGTATAAATCCACTTTAAAAAACAAAACAAAACAGCTGTCTGCATTTTTGCATTAGTGTTTCTTTCAGTCTCCATTTAAACCAAACTCTAAACAACTATTGCCCATTAATGTTACTTAAGATACAACATTGTGATCAATAGTCCCTTAAACTTCATGCAAGGTGTTGTGTGTCCAAATAATTTATATGTCGTGTAACTATAGTCAATATTCAAGGCTTTACATGACCTGAGGAGTGTGAGTGTTTCTCAGGATGATGCTGGACATGGAGTGTTTTGATAACAGTGAACAGTCCCTTTGAAAATACTCCTATGCATGGTTCAGGCTGTGTGACTCCACTTTTGTTATTGTGACATTACAAAGAAGTAAAGACAGATTCTTTGGTCATTTGAAGATGTTCCTGTTAGAAGCTGTAAGCTCTCAACCTGTCCATGTGGATGCATTTTAAACCTATGCTATAGGGTGTTTTAGGATATTGGTATACTCCATTAATCAAGGAAATACCTACATACAAACTGTACACGTAGGATACAGTTAAACACCCTGGGACTACTTTAAAGTTAAAGTTGATCAGTAAAGTGGATTTACAAGCCAGAAATTCATAGCCAAGTCCAAGCATTGTGTGTTTGTCTCTATGTGTTTTGTGTAGACAATTTAGTTAGCTTGGAGCTTACTTGAATATTAGATATCAAACTGCATCACATTTCAATAAAGACTCATTTTGATTTGACAACTTGATGAGAGACAGTTATATTGGTTGTGGTGGTAAATTTGACAGGTATTAGCCGATATTACCTATTTGACTACAAAACTGGCAAATATTAGTTTTAAAATGACCAAAGAATCTGTGTCTTTACGATGTAACGTCACTTTGTAATGTCACAGTAACAGAAGCGAATAAGCATTTTTCACAATTTAAGCTTCTTTCAACCTGAGTCTGTGCTGACTCTGAGGCAAATACTCCTGCTGGTGCCAGAAGAAGCAGAGGCTGCTGCTGCTGCTGATGATGATGATGATGAAAGTGAGGAGGGGGCCATGTGAACTGCATATCAGCCTCACACAGTTCTGGCTTTGACATCCCCTCCATTATATCGGCAGCCAGAGATGTAATCCTTCTGCCTAAAATGAGCACCGCATATGAATGTGTTGTTTGTCATCAATGTGGTAATATTCTCCTCACAGCACAAAACACAAACCATAGTGCTGTTTGGAAAAGCTTGGACTCAGTGAGAGGCTGCACAAACCATTCACCAAGATGAAATATGGGGAATTTGACACCAAAACTAGCAAAAAGAGACAATTTCTCTTGCTCACTTCCACCTGCTGTGTAGTGCGATGTGGCAGGGTTGGGGATATATGACAAGAATGTCTTCCTTTTAGCAGCATGGCTCAAAATACCTATTTTTGTCTATATATTGCTGTATTTTCAAATTAGATGACTCCAAAAATGGGAAATAAATAAGAAATCTGTCACATTGCTCTTTAAAAACATTGCTATCTTGAAGGCAGAGGTTGAAGTGAAACATAGTAATGGGAGTGTAAATAAAGCAAAAAAAAACAAAAAAAAAAAACACAAACATGATTCTTGATCATTGGAGCAAATGTTGCCCTTTGCTAATACAATAATTGTCTCAGGAGAGTCAAATGAAAAGAGTGACCTTTCCAATAACAGTGTAATTTTAGGCTCAGTCTCTACTCTAGCAACCACTGGAGGCTGATTTCCCTCCACCCATATAGAAAAAAAAGTTTCATCAGCAGCCCACTCTTAACTATACCAAAGGGATGATAAAAATAATCATGATATTTAAGGTTTAAATTTTCAAAAACACACAGACTTCCCTATTACAGGGATGATAAGTGGTGGTATATTGGTTCCAGCGTCCATAAGAAGATATGTTTGTGGTTTTAACTACTGAAAGCCACAATGCCTCAATGTAGTTTCACATCTCCTCTCTCTCAACCACTTTTCTGTGGCGCTGCAGCAGCAGCAGGTCAGTCAGCCAATCAGAAGAGAGGCTCAGAGCGTTAGAATGACAGAATGACCACTTGGTTTTAAGTGACTGTATAGCTGTGACATCACAAAGTTAAGTCCTGACGGCTCGTTTTAAGGCACAGTTTCTGGATTCGTGTCATGTGCATTTCTCCGTAGATTGAGCTCTTTGATGTTTTCACAGTATTTATGTAACACCTACAGACCTGATTCATGATCAAAAAAAAATTTAATTTTCTACAATATGGGACCTTTAATATTTGTAATATTTACAGCACTTAACTCACCTTAAACTATAAATTGTCCCTTTTATCTGTTTGTGTATAGATAAAGCAAATGCAGCAGCTTTATTAGTGAAGTTATTGACTGGGGGCGTTGACTGGGGAGTATTTTTGAACTTTGCATAGAGTCAGACTGTTGTCACGCCTCTCATCTTTATGCTAAGCTACAGTCTTCTCCATGCTTGATGCACATACATGAGAGCACTATACAAATATGTGTATTTCTGAAAACATCGACCTATTCTTCATAAGTTTGTAACACTCCTACTAATAAGCGGAGACTATTACAGATTTTCTCTGATCAAGTATAGATCAAAGTTTGACTGTAAATCAGATTAATGTGCCACAGTGTGCATGGCACTAATGATCTGGTCTGTGAGGAGTTATGTGAACTATGTGGATATCTGGATCTGGCTTCCTCTGTGAGTTACTATTAATAAAGTGGTCTCTCATTCAAACTAAAAACAACTCTAACATTACAGGGATGCAACTACAAAAGTGTTAAACGTGTTAATGATGTTTCACACTTTGACTTTTAACCGCACATGCTAATATATTTGCGTGTGCTATGATAACAGCAGCTCATTAGCACCAGTCCAGAGACGACAACTAACTTTCATGCACACGAAGCAGACAAAAGAAGCCATGTTTTTTTTTTTTTTTGTTTGTTTTTTTTTAAGTTGGTACTGCATGTTTTTCATGCTGTTACCTATAGTTGGGCTGCCATTCGTTAAGTGGAAAAAAGCAATCATGTTTAGTGTTTGCTCTTTCTCCCCATTGGCTCCTGCCAGCATGGTTGCCAAGGTGTTCATCAAGTGCCAGGTGAGTATTTCAGGCACAAAAGGACAAAGTGGTTTTACAGGCAATGCAAGCTAGACTATAAAAAAGATCCCAATGATTTCTGCATGACGGCATTTACTAGGACACATCATATTAGTTAATTACATTTATGACTTTGTTTGTAAAATTTTAGTATGTAAAAGCAGCTACACAAATATACATTCATTTTTCTAGCTATTATAAAAAAATCACTTACATTCTTTGTTATATAATGTTTGACTTTGATGATTTTATCAGTAGTGTGTAGGATTAGTTGTTTAGGTGGGAAATTCTTATTCATATTATTATTCTCATATTAAGTATTGTTTTGAAACGGTGATCACACATACATCACTTGTATTGCAACCACTGGGAGGGTGTGACATTGCACTACTGCAGCTGTACTATAGTTAGATTCTCACAGCTCCTGTCAAAAATGATCATCTTGCACTGGAGATATTACCTATAGTAATTTGTAAATACTATCCACTTGTAAACTATTAGTGTTAAAATCCTGCTATGACTTTGCCATGTGAGAAATTGTTAGGATAAAAAATAACCTGATGTATGTAGATTGTTTTCTCGTCCTTGTCCCCTGAGATTTGTCCAATTTTATCTTGCTCCATTATTCTTTTCTGTCTCTCTCTTCTTCATCTAATCCCTTTTCTCCTCATTTTATTGCTGCATCTTTTCCCTCTCCTTGCCCTGCCCCTTCACTTCAGAGGAAAAACAGCAGCAGTGGGTTGTTTTGTTTTTTCAAATGTCTAAAATCAGTAGTGGTAAGGATGGGTCAGCTCTTTAGCCGTGGCAGAGCAGCATGGCTCTAATGGAGTCAACAGAGGCCAAATGTTCCACCACTTAAATCCAGACTGAAATATCTGAACAGGTTTTGGTTTAATTGACATGAAATTTTATACAAACATTCAAGCTGAAAACATGACTAATCCCAATGTTTTCATTTACCCTGTGAAGTATCTGTATTTAGTAATCCACTGTTGTCCTAACTTTAACTCTATACTTTAAGTGCCTTACTCTTTCTTTCTTTGAACATTGAACATCATTTGGGTTTTATAGAACGTTATTTATGTTTTTGTCTGGTGATAGGGTTAAATTGACTTTACATTTTGTGATAGAGACAAGTCCAAGTGAACATGTCTCTATCACATCTTCTCTTGCATGCTAACCATGTTACGATATCAATACAGCAAGAATCTGTCTGTTGGAATTGAAATACCTATGTTCCACAGAAAGATTGTCTTATTCAATGTTGTGCTATTTTCACAGAAATCAGAAACTGAGAATACCCCATCATTAATTACCTCTGCATGAGGATTTCCATGAAATACTATATGAAATATAGTATATGAAACACCATGTGGTGTTCTGTCACACAGTGTGTCACCAAAGTCCAGCACAGTATGAAACCAGCAGTAAAGCACACAATGTTCCCTTAAAATCAGCTCCATCCAAAACCTCTCATGCCAGAACCCAATAACCTAATCCACAATATTTGATTGTTATATCTAATCTTGCCCAGAGTTTCTCTCAGGGCCATTGCATTTTTTATTTTGTTGTTGAAATGACGAAGAGCGATGTTTTTCTCTCAGAACGAATGTGGCCTGTTCTTGAACATTCACAGACATGAGAAACAAATAACCTGAGGAAAAAAAATGAACCAGATTTCTTCACCAGAGAACATCTTGCTCTGTTTCTCACGAGGAGAGCACAACTCACACTCTGAGGGTAATTACATCTGGAGAGGCTGGTATCATAGAGGCTGTTGTCTCTGTGTGACCTTACATCAGTCAGTGCTCCATGGGGAGTGTAAAGTTCACCTTTTTAAAACCTAATTAACAATCATTACTCTCTCATCGCTCCAAATTATGGAGGGTTTTTACCATAAAAATGCCACAGCTTTACTGCTTGCACCTGAATGTGTGCTGCCTCATTCGGCTCAGGTTTAATTGATTTCTCCTCTCTGCAAAGAGCTCCTTGTGATTTCTGCCTTCAGTATCTTAGTATCTTATCTTAGAGTACACTCAACATGCACTTTATTAGGAACACTTGTGTACCTGCTTATTCATTTTTTATTATTCATCATTCAGCAGTTATCCAATCAGCCAATCATGTGAATAAAATCATGCAAATATAGGTCAGGAGCTTTAGTTAATTTTCACATCAAACATCAGAATGAGGAAGAAATGTGATCTCAGTGACTTTGAACATGGCATGATTGTTGGCTTTATTTTGTCTAAAACAGTTGATCTCCTGGGATTTTCAAGCACATTAGTCTCTAGAGTTTTTTATTAAAAATGGCGCCAAAAACAAAAAAACATCATGTGATTGGCAGTTCTGTGGATGGAAATGTCTTGTTTGCTGATAGAGGTATTAGGAGAAATGCCAGACTAGACAGACTTGATCAAAAGTTTTTCAGGTAACCACTTTAACCACTGTAAAGCATCACAGAAAGCACGAGACGTCAAACCTTTGGGTTGATGGATGGGAAATATGAGGCTGCAATAGCTTCAGGTTCAGCACAAACAAAAACATATCTGGATTTGTGTTGATGGGAGGGTCAGAATTTGGTGTGAGCAGCTTGAATCCATAGACCCGACCTGTGTCAACAGTCCAGGCTGGTGGTGGAGGTGTCATGGTGTGGGGATTATTTACTTGCCACAATTTTGGCCTCTTAATACTAATCAGACATGGTTTGAATGCCTGTCTGAGTGTTGTTGTTGGTGACCATGTGATTCCCTTTATGGTCACAGTTTACTTTCCTTTCTATTTTAAAACACACTCACACAGAATTAGGTGGAGTACAGTGAAAGGTTTTCCTATGAGGAGATACCTGACTGAGAACTGTACCCTGCAATTTGGTCTTTGCAGGTTGCAGGAGTACACAATGTCCCTCACATACTGTTTTCACCAAACAATACTTGGGTATTTTAAAGGCGCAAATATCTTGTAAACTTACTACTTGTCTGAAATGTGGTGCGTTGTCTGCTGTGAGAAGATGCTGATAACCACAATTCACAATATAAATGACTTCTTCTTGCAGTGCGTCGAGAAAGAATTAGTGTTTGCATCTGTGAATGACAATTTCCTTGTGTGATCCTCCCCATTAGTTTTTGTGTTTTCATCACAAAGTATTGCATTTGAATATTGACATTTTCATGGTTTGTCTATGTGCCACAAAAAAGGCAGTTTTGATTTTTGATAGGTGAATGTAATGTTGGTACATGGTGTAAAATGCAGATCTTGGCACCAATGTGTTACAAGATGTTATGTAGTTAAATCATTACTCCATCTGTTCTAACTCACATAGATTAGACAGACGGTCAGCTTTCTTTCATACCAATGGGCAATTTAGAGTCTCCAGGCAACCCAATTATTTTCTTTCTGTATTGTGGAAGGAAAATGAAGCGTCTGGAGGGAACCTAAACAACCATGAGGAGAGGATACAAAAAATTCAGGAGCTTTAACCTCTATAAATGTTTACTTTTTGAAGGCTGTATTCAGGGTTTTTCCTCCAACTTTGATGGATTTCTTCATTTAGTCACATTGACAGTAGAATTCAGGTGAGAGTTGATAACAGCAAACAACAGTCTGGTTGGTTCTTTATCCTACCAGGCTACTGTCTGTCTGATAAGTAAAATACCTTTTAGTGTCACTAATGTCACTAGTCAAGTAAGTAGATCATAAAATCTATGCAACTAATTAAATTGTTTGGAAACAAACTTTATGATCTTATTCTAAAGCTCCTGACTGTTATCCCCACAGGAAATGCCACTGTGCTGTGGTGCACCTGCTGCACAAACGTCTTCAAATCTGTGACCAATCGCTTCATCAAGAACCTGGCGTGCTCGGGCATCTGTGCCGGCCTGGTGTGCGTTCCCTTCGACGTGGCGCTCGGAGCCAGCCCTCGCTGCTGTTGGTGGCTTCACACTCTGCTGCTCTGCAAGGCCATCAAGTTCCTCCATAAACTCTTCTGCTCCGTCACTGTGCTCAGTTTCAGTGCCATCGCCCTCGACAGGTCGGTTCAGAAAACACACATTTAACGCAAAATCCCTTTCATTTCACACGCATAGTTAAAGTAGACAGAAATAGTATGTTTAGTCAGAGATAATTGCGGTTTTCACTTCAAATTAAAATCCAAGCATCTTACAAAACAGGTAAAAAACCAAAAGAGCACTCTGCCCCTGAGTAGGTAGGATGAGTGATGTTTTGTTTTTTGCTCACTTCAGCTCTGCAGTCAGAACCACTGACTTTGAAATACGTGTTTGAAAAAGGCTAGTGGGCACATCCCACTCACTCCACAGGATTTGGAAGTACCACTTGGGAGAAGTGGATGGTTCTCTGATCAGTTTATCAATACATTGCCTGGCTGAGTCAGCCGGAGTAATCCTCTTCCTGAAAATGAACACTCGGAAGCACAAATATCTGGGTAGCAACAAGCAAGGACGAAACACTGAAAGGGTTGCTTGTGTCTTTTTCAGTCTCCGTCTGCACCCTGTGGTGCCGATGAAAGCGAGTAAGGGACTTCGATTGATGAAGCATGTGTATGCCATGCTGAGAGGCCGTGTCTCAGGCCTCCCTGTGGCGCTAAAAGCTGCAGCCAAAAGCAGCCGAATAAGGCTGCTGGTTCCTACATAAAGTCTCCCGCTTTCAGAAGTGATGGTGATCAAGCCCTTATTTATCTGGAAGCATGAATCATTTTCATCATATCGTATAACAATGAAAGCAACAAACATTGTGTCAGTTTCATTTCAAAATGCTAGTAGGTTGATTTTGTAACTTGTGGAAACGGTCCATTCTAGCTGTCAGTCGTTGTGCTAAGCTAAAGCTACCTGCCTGCTGCTGACAGTAGCATCATAGTGTGAAGACATGACAGTGATATGTACCGTCTCACCTTACTCTTGGCAAGAAAGTCAACAAAACGTATTTCCCAAAAAGACAAAAGCCTCCTCGTTCTGAATATTTAATTTATAGTGTCAGCATGTATGAAAATCCTGCTGTCTCCTCAAAATATACCAGACAACGGGTACAGTATTAGTTCAAGTAAGCTCCACAAAGGATGCCTGATATTCCTGCACTATTAAAATTGCAAAATTCAAAAACCTTGCAGGAGTTCATTTATTCAGCCTAACCATTATAGTATAGTATAGCAAATTTAAGTGTGAGTTTCATGGGTTTTTATGGTGACTGCAAGTTAGACCCTGTATTACTGCAGGATCAGCTCAGCCTTTGTTTCACTGCTACAAAGATTATATCACCTACATAGCAACTCATACAGGCAGAATGCTATCGAACCATGAATTATTAATTCTCAAGGAGGGCAATCGAGGCTGTGGATATACCGGCAGGCTGAGACTGCAGCACAGTTATGGGTTCTTATACACACACACTCATACACTTGCATGTGCTAATGAAGAGACAATCCGGGGAAATAAGCTTGTACAATACAATAATAGGATGAGAGACCATCTCCATACTATTATTATTTTGAGGAGATGTAGTTATGCTGTTGTGTGGGCACATTAATAAACACACCCACATGATTTCAACTTTTGCATAAGATAATACACCACAGATAAACAGAGAGAAACTCCTTTCATCCCACTCCAATAAAATTATTGGAGCCTTCAATGGGCACACACTTTAGGTTATAGTATTATTTCAAAAGCTCAATTTAGTCCACAAAAACATTATTATTCAAGATACCTTTGTAATTGATTTAATTACTTTACTATTGATTACTGTTAGCACATTCAGATTAGATGCTACTTGACAAAATTGGCAGATTTATTTTTCATTTTCATATATGTCCATTTCCCCCATATTTGTCTGCTTTAATTATTTTAATGAAACATTTATAGTACATTTTTAGAAAAACACTTCACAAACTAGTGCTGAAAAATGATTTTAATAAGCCCCTTTAATACACTGTAATACCACTGTAACTGGTCTGAGAGGCTGCAGGATAAAGTTGATGTCTGCAGAATATATTAAAAAATAACTGCACCTTTTTCAGCTTTTGTCAATATTGCATAATGCCTGCATGATTTTACTTACTTATACACTTGAAGCTCTACTTCACTTGGTCCCATTTGTTTCACTTGCTTAACTACATTACAGTAAACAAATGGTGGATGTGTATTTTCATAGCAAGATAATTCAGCTATTTATTTAGGTACAATGATTTTTAATTTCCATTGTTTATTTGTATTTTAGTTCATGTTATCTTTAGAGAGCTTTTCATTAGCTGTATGTGCACAGCTGCTTTCAGGTAATGCTTTAGTCAGACAATAGTCCGTTTTCAGAGCAGCTGTTTTCACTTGTCATTGTAAGAAAAGCACAAGTGCTTATAACATTAAGGTCAACTGTTCTATTCAAACATCTAAGTCATAAGTAAGTCATAACAGTGTGGCAGTGAGTCAGAATGAACAAAAAAGCTAAACTAAATTCATTTATTATTTATGCCTGTGCTTTTTGTATTGTAACATGTCAAAATGTCTAAAGTTAAAGTCTTTATGCTGAAATAGACTCTCTTTGTCTGTAGATACTACTCTGTGCTGTACCCACTAGAGAGGAAGATCTCGGATGCAAGATCCAGAGATCTGGTCATCTATATCTGGGTCCATGCGGTGGTGGCAAGTCTCCCTGTTTTTGCTGTGACCAATGTGACGGATGTGTATGTCACCTCATCCTGCTCAGATGACCACGCCCGCTCCCTGGGCCACATGGTGTACGTGTTGATCTACAACGTCACCACAGTGATCCTCCCTCTCGCCCTGGTCTTCCTCTTCATGCTGCTGATCCGCAGAGCGCTCAGTGCCAGCCAGAAGAAGAAGGTGATCATCGCGGCGCTGCGGACTCCGCAGAACAGCATCTCCATCCCGTATGTGTCCCAGCGAGAGGCCGAGCTACACGCCGCCCTGCTGGCTGTGGTGCTGGCATTCTCTGCCTGCAGTGCTCCCTACGGGGCCTTGGTGGTTTATCGCACCATTCTGGCAGACACAGAGGAGCTGCCAATCTCTCTGTATCTCACAGCCCTCTGGCTCCCCAAGGTGTCTTTGCTCACCAACCCCCTCCTGTTTCTGACTGTTAACCGCTCAGCGCGTCATAGCTGGCTGGATCTGCTGGCCAGGATTCATAGACGATACAGCCGCCGTAACGTGGTCAGCACCGGGGGTCTGGCATCTTTGGGAGCAGAGGGGGTGATTGGGGAGCCAGTGGGGCTGGAGACAGTCGGCCGCTCTGGGAGCCAACTTCTGGAGATGTTCAACATTGGCCAGCAGCAGATCTTCAGACCCTCTGAGGAAGAGGAGGAAGAGGAGGATGTGGAGAATGAGATCCCTTCTCAAGGATCAGGAACCTGCTCTGGGCCAAAAGAGGACCTCAAGGGTGGGTCAGGACCAGGGAGCCTAAGAGCGGAGGTGATCACCAAAAAAGACCCTCTGCAGGGCACAGGGGCAGGGCTGGTCATCACCAAAGAGGGACCTCCTGCAATCATTGCACCCCGGGCCTCTCCGGTCCACACATGTGCTTACACCTCATCATCACAGGTGGCGCCAGCAACACCTACAGAAGCTGAGGACTCCACACAGTTTGGTTTTGGACCATTTGAGCTCCCGCCTCAGTGGTTACCTGAGACCAGGAACAGCAAGAAGCGCCTGCTGCCTCCCCTGGGTAACACACCTGAGGAGCTGATCCAGACCAAACTGCCCAGGCCACGGCCTGAACGGAGAATCAGCAGAAACAATAAGGTCAGCACCATTCCCACTGTGGACCAATGAAGTATTCAGGCGGCCTCTGATCGCTGGACACTGGAGGCAACTCATTACGGTGGGTGGGCCAGGCCTCGGCAGGGTATTGATGTGTCAAGCTGCTCTGGTGAGATGCTTGGTTTATTTAGGTTAATGCAGATGCAGTTGTAGCCACTGTAGATGTCCAGGTTTTTTCACTTCACTGCACAAACGCTAGACGCCTGAGACACTGCAGTTTCCTTGTTGGACGAAAATCAATTTCATATCAAATATTTACATTTCTGTGAGAAACACATCTGCTCGGTCTAACTTCACTGCCACCTGGACCGATACAAATCCATAATTAAGGACTTCTACACTGTCTATTCTGAACCTCCCTTTCTGAATCTCCCTTTCTTTTGATTAGAACTGACATCAGTGGTTAAATAAATACATTGTACAAATCCAATTATCCTGAGCGATGCACTGATACAGGATAATGATATATTTCCATAGCAAATCACAAGAGGACATTGAGCCTCCATACAAAATTTTGTAAAATGGTCATGCTGTGATTGCACTCTGTAAGCAAACACATCTCAGTGTTCATGTTTGTCCAAGTTCGACTTCAATATTTGGGATTAACTGGCCCTTTGGTGGCCCTTTGTTTCTCAAGCCCCACTTTTGGAATATTTGCATTTCTTCTAATGTGGTAGATGTTGTCGTCATTTGTATTTTAAATGTAAGTGGATTTGATAAGATGAAAAAATGCAGATGTACAGTATGCAAATTCATGTTTTAAAAGATGTGACATTTTCAGAGTCCAGCTGTGTGTTTAGATTTGTTTTCTGGAACCTAAAGTGCAACAAATAGAAAAATGGATGAATGTTACTGGTTTTTATATTTAAAAAAAAAAAAAAGAAAGAAAGACAGAAAGGAAAATCACCCAGGTTGGGGATCTTTTAATCCCTTGTGATCAATTTTATCGATTTCTCCCAGGTTTCCTGAAAATCAATTGCTTGTTCAATTTGTAAAATAAAGCAAATAAGAGCAGAGACACATTTTCTATCATCGGAGTCTCTGTGAAATGATTTTCAGTTTCAAATTTCTCCGACTCGGACCCTGTCACTGTTGACTCCGTCTTCTTTGTGATGCATAATTCAATAGTAGCAGCCTCATCCTGAAGCCTTGGCTGTGGTAAACAGAGCTGGGCTGCACTTCAAATATTTGTCAAGCCGTAACTCCCTTTGGGGCTACCCACAATCCCCTGCTATGTCCACAAAGAAACTGAATCTACGCCACATACTGTTATCAGGCGAAATTGTGCAGTCACACCTGACTGGAAACAACATCCAATGCTACTACCTAAGAGATGAATAATATGCTTATTCTTACATGTGCACACCAGTGATGGTGGTTGTATATGACAGTTATTGCAGTAATACAGTAGCTGCTTTGGTAGATTTACAGTACAGTTGGAGCATCAAGCCCGAAAAGGCTGTTGGAAATTCAAAGCGTTACATGAAACATAGTGATCATTGATTTCTGTGGCGTTTAAGAAAACACTGAACTCATATTTCCCACCTGACTTGATTCAAGGCCTGTTTACTCCCGCGGCCGTTAGGAGCTTGGCAACAGAGATACAGTGCAGCGATGTAACACAGACTGGGCTGAAGTTTGTCGAGCTGTTGAGTGTTAGACTCAAAAATACTCGGGAGACTGGCGACAATTAGACGGTTGCATCTATTTCTCCAATCATAAACATGCTGTTGTTGGTTGACTTCTAATCAACATAGTTAGCATATTTCCAGTGTCCCCAAGCTAAGCAGCCAAATGAAAATAGACCTCACAACAATGTTTTTCAGCATTTTTAGTTCAAAATAGGCAGTAGGCAGCTAATGTTGTCCTGTGGCACAACAGATGCAGCAATAATTGCTCAATTTAAGACACACAAGCGGATACATAAAGTTAATATTGTTAGCCTCTCGTGGTCTGTTTTGTTTATCATAAGCATTAAAATAGATAAATTGCACCTGTTTTGAAAAAACATTGGGCTATGATCTGCAAAATAATATATATTATTAAATTGAAAAAAAAAACCCCAATACTATAATAAAAATGTATAAGTAAATAATATATTATTCTTTAAATAATATAACTATATTATTTGAAGAAAATGCATATTTCAGAATACCATGCTTACTCAGACATTACTCAGATACAAAGTAAAGGGAAATGAGTGAAATTTAATGTATTTTAAAATGTTGCAACTGTCGCTAATCTGTGTTGCAACATCTGAATTATTCCATTCAAATAAATATTGTGAATGATTTATAGTAACCAATCATTTTTAAATGTTATGGGTAATTAGGAGATAGATGTAAATTTAATTTCTAAATGTTACTCTCCAGCAAATACTCTCTGAGAGAAATAACTGTAAGAGAAGTAACTGAGAGAAATGCAAAAAGTGTGTCCTTCACTAACTTTAACTCAGACTAAGTTATGAATATATTATATTTGAAACCAGGAAACTGCAATTTATTGAATAATCATAAGATGCCAAAGTTGAACAAAGTTGTCATTGAAGTTCAGAGTTTATTCTTGGCCTTAGTCTATTATAATTGAATTAACTTGAAAAGAAACGCCTTCCTACTAGTTTGTAAATGTTTTCCCCTACAAATGTTTTCACAAATTGAGACTCTGGGTCCCTAATCACTGCACATATAGTTTAACTCCAGCAGTCAAAGTTTCTCTCCAGCCCCACCTGACTTTTCAGAGAAAGCTATAGTTTTTGCCATATTTTCAAGGATTTTGTTGTTGTGACCGATGGAGTAGTGAACGTCTAGACATGTTAATAAGAGATCAGAGGCTTTCTGCCCACGCACAGGCTCTAATGTATTCTATCAGCCACACAGCCACTGGGTTTGGACATCCAGCAGCATGAAGCAAACTCTCAATTCAGTTTCTCTAAGTGCTAACAGACCATATTTTCTCAGGTTGAAACTGGCTCTCCTCTTCTACTTTGTTTGGGGAAATAGCAGAAGAAATTGCAGATACAACATTTTAAATTGCAGGATATTATAGCAGCTTCAATCCAGACTATAAAAGTGCCATTTAATCTTCTTTGCAGCCTGTGTAAGAAGGAGCACATGAGGAGCTTTTGAGTAACAAAAACAGGAGAACAAAGCTTCTTTTTGTTATCAGCTTTGGTTTATTGTAATCTAAGCAGGAATTGCCGTCACTGGTGTCGTCATTGTTGTCGTAATTTGTTGTATCCACCTTCGGTCTTCTTCTTCTTCGTGGAAAGTCCACTGTGGAAAATGACATTGTACTGTATTGTGTTTAAACCATGTGACACATGTCACACAGTTCAGTGGCATTACCAAGGAGTAAAACCAGTTACTCACAGGCACTGCTGGCACTTGCTGAAGCAAAGGCGGTTTTTGTGCTATGTAATTTTATTCATGATTCAGATTCATGAATTTTCAGGAAACCTAGAGCGTTAACTTTGATTTTATGAGCCATTAAATTTAGTCATGTCATATTTAAATTTCAGTTCAGACTAACTTCTGGAAAGGCGTCTACTTTTATTTTTAAACATAGTGAACCATCCAGCTCTTAACCATCCATTTGTACTTTGTCTGACTTCAGTCTGTGTGTGAGTGTCACTAAATTAGAGGAGGTGCTACTCTTGACTATAGGATTCAGTGTTGGAGTTCATTTATTCATTTATTCACCTGTGACGAAGTCATGTGTGCTCTTGACAGTGACAACATTGTGGTGGAGTGAAGAGAGATAAGATGGGTTAAATGGTCCGTTTGACCAATTAATTTTAATTTAGTTAATTTTCATATTATTTGCCAAAAAATAACCAAAGTTGTTGTTTCTGTCTTGTACCAGGAGCAATGTTCCCATTACACTGTCACACTGAACAATATTTATGGGGACTCTATTTTGGTAGAAAGTAATTCCTATAGAAACATGTACACAGCAATGTCTGTGACCCAAACTACCAATCAGCTCCTGAGCTCAGAAAAGTCTGTGGAATTAATTCAGGGCCTCCAATGACAGTAATTGGAGGTAGAGGATCAGTGTGATGAGACTATTTGAATGATAATTGCTTTTCTGATTTAACCCAAACTAAAAATGACATTTAAAACACATGGACTTGATTAGTTGTCTTACAGCTACACCAGTGTTTGTCCATCCTACATCACGTTGCTCAACTTCCAACATCGTTCCCATCTTTTTACAAACAGTCCACGGTTCACGGTCACTGAAATTAATTCATGTGCTGGTCTGAGCTGCAGCTGCTAAAGGCTGTAAGCTAAGAGAGTCTCACAGAGAACAACCGTGCAGTATTTATTATATGTGACTGGTTCATTCAAATGCACAACAACAATGACAATTTAATATTCTCCCTCTTATTATGCAGTAGTCAAAGCTTAATTTCATTAGAGAAAATCAATCACCAAATGGTTGACAGAGCCATTATCGACACCACGGATACATTCATTAACCACAAACACACTCATTGAACTTATAAATACATGCAGCATAAAAGAGTTTTTAACAACTTGATTATTTTCGTAGCCATTACTTGCAATAACTGGAAGCAAAGACCGATTTAATTAGCGCGGTTGCCAGGCAACAGTAACCCAGATGCTGTACAGCAGGTTCTATAGCAGCTGTGTTTCCCTCGCCGCTGACTTCAAAGACAGGGTTGAGGGGAGCACAAGTGTTAGGCGAAGGACACAATAATAGTGTGAGGTTGTTAATGTGGAGTGACTTTGTGAATGACGGCAGTGGTAGATGGAAGGAAGGTCCTCTCAATTCATTCATTCAATTCAAGCATCCCAGGGGAAAGGAAATTTATGAAAGCCAGTTTCTCCTTGACATCAGTGAGTTGCTTTTAAAATCAATGTGACATTTTGTCTTTCATATTCCAATTTAGTGTCTGAGAAACAATTGTTTTTTTTTTCCCTTTTTCGCAGTTTGTGTCTGACGGGGTGTTATAGTATTGGCAGTGATATTTGCAGCTGCACACTTTAAGAAATCCTTTAAATTCAAAGGTGTCTCACTCAAAACTGCTGCAATGCACATACTCATGTTCACTAACATATGTTCACCATCTGCGTTTAAAGTAAGGGGTTATCCTCTGGGAACCATGAATGTCATGTCAATGCCAGCGACATGAATTTCATGCCGATCCATCCAATAGTTGTTGAGATATTTCAGTCTGGTGGACAAACAAGCTGCTGCCAGGATTGTCAGTATATCAGTTTGAAAAAACAAGGTCTCAAGGTCAACTTACTGGCTATTTCCAGAGCTTTCAGTTGCATCTTGTATTCTTTTGTCCATTAGTGGGTATATACAGTATACACTTTTTTAAATGCAGGTAAACTTGCTACTCAAAGCTTGACGATTGACCCTTCATCCACTGCTGGTTTGCCTTTCTGTTCAGACTGAGGACAACACAGGTCATCATGCACTTACAGAGCATGAGTGAGCTGCTGGCCACAGTGCAAACTAAGTGTCATCCACAGGCTGGAGCTGCTTTCAGTGTCGGAGCCTTCGTGTCAGACACTTCGATTGCTGATTGATGGATGTTTTTAAAACTTATTTCAGGGCTGCTGCTGTCGTTGTCGTCCCTGAGCTCGATGTAGCGACTGATACAGCAGGAAAAGGGGTGAAAATGAGTACATTCAGGTTCTATGTTTACATCGATGCTGGTTGAAGCTGGAGCTGATAAATACCTGGGTCTACTGCAGAGTCATTTGACCTGGGTCTGAATGCCGACTGTAGCCTTTTCCATCACCAATAAAAGCCTGATGTTACTGTTTCTTTGTGGGGTTTCTGAGCAGAAGAAAAAGGGCTTCACTTTCTACCTGTAGAGGACGGATTTCTGCTCAGTGTGAAAACACAAAAGAAGAAAGTAAACATTTGTCATATTACTTAATAAGTATCATCGCTTGGAAACAGTTTAAAGAATTGACTTAGTAAAAACACTATAAATATCTAAACTTTTAATAGACACTTATGTCAAACAAATTTCTCCAAAACAGACAGAAACATAAAAATAAACATTCAAATCAAATCAAAATTTCTACAAATGCAACCAACAGCAAAAGGTTTAATTTTTTTTACTTGTTTAACTTCATACATTCCTAAAAGCCTGGATATTTTGTCACCAAAAGGAAAAATAAAGGCTGGCACAATCGTCATTACAGATTTAAGTTTATCGTGCATGTTTGCTTCCTGTGTAGGTGTGAATATGTGTGCGACAGGTGTGATCACTGTCGGTGCCAGGTCACCTTGACTGTGGCACTCGACCATGTCTGTGAAAACTTGACATTCAAACAGCAGTGGGTCAAAATGTCCCATTCTTTCCGTCCACACAGAGTTTTGACTGAGAGAAATAATTCTCATTTTATTTTCAGATTTCTGTTTGTTGTGGTGTGGATATGGCCACAGAGCTCAGCCAGTCTTTCATCAGTAATGCTGTGATAAATCTCTTTTTTTTTTTTTTTTTTGGAAAAAGCTGTAGCTGAGGAAACGCCTTGACTGTTTTCTCCTCCTGAGGATGACCATGTTACTCCTCTGAGGGATACAAGTCACCACTGTGTTTACATTTTGAGCAGATATAGGCTATAGTACATAATTTTTTATTTTGAAGCATTTTCAGCATTTAAATGAATCTAAAGCAAAGACAGTGAGACCTTGCTTCACCATACTGTTGCTGGTATTGGTGAAGAAATCACTAACAGGCCACACAACATACACAACTTCAACTTCAAGCAATACTACAACCAAGACAAATGCACTGTTTTTTAGGATTTGATCACACCCTATAAATAAATAAATATCACTGTATATTATATTGAAAACATTTTACTTTTTTTATGTTTTGTCCCAATAAAAGAAATATTACAATTAAAGCTATAAAGGCAGTTTTATCAAAATAAAATTGAATATCACAGATATACTCAATTTAAAATGAGCTCTACTGAGAATTATTGTTATTCTATGACTGTTAAGAATTATTCCTTTATATAAATAAGAGAAGCAGCACACCACTGCAAACCTATTGTACCAGTATTTTACATCTTCTTAGCTTAATCTTTCCATCACAATAATTTATCACATGTATTTGGCTTTTTAGTAAAAATCCATATTCTGTCACTGCTTGTGATATTGATAATCTACTGATTTTCCATCTCTGTTTGGGACATTTGTATTTGTTTTCTGACATATTTCTATTGATGGCTATGTGAGAAAAGACTGTGGGGAAAATTGTTTCTTGGTGTATATAAGTGCTTCAGGGAAACTCTAAGGGCAACTAGGACTGGCTGTCAAAAAGACATTTGTCATAAAAGAAAAGCCCCAAATTCCCATTACACAGGTTCATTACACATCTTGCATCTTGTTTTTATTCACACAGTATTATAAAAAAAAAACAACACAAGTACACATCCTCCTTAAACCAAACAGTTCATAATGTTTTTTGAAGAGCAGTGGGTGAAGTTGTGAATGAGTGTGAGGAAGGGGGGCAAAAGACAAACAATACTGCTGGTAAATGGTGACCAGCAAAAATCCCCATAGCAACGGCTCTCCCAATATCAGAATAATGGTGACGGTGCTGAAAACATAAATAGACCAAGCTGTTGTATGATTTATACAGTAAGATTGTACAAGGGGGAAAAATGCATGTTTGATTCCTCTTTTCTTACAAAGTCTGAAAGCCTGTGTCTGTTTTTAAGGAAAGACACAGGCGAAAATATCCTCGCCCAGCATCACAACTCTGTCGCCAATATTAAAGTGTTAGGGACAGAGCACAGGGCAGGACTTAACCTCAGTTTGTCACAGCTTGTCAGAGAGGTTTAGGTGATGGAGCATCATCCCAATGGGAGGCCAGTGTTTGCCAGAGGCGTCTCCTGCTCTCTGGGACTCACGCAGTGTTGGTGTCAGGAGGTGAGTCAAGGAGTGACGACAGAAAAATACATCCTGAAGTCAACAGGAGGTCTAACCTATAATAAATAGCGTTGGCAGAATAATGTCAGGGCATACTGACCTTTGGTCTTAATTGATTACAGCAGTGATTGACTGTAGTTTCTATAGCCATCATCTGTCAATCAACAGCAGTTACCTGATAATGATGGTGCTATTAATTGTTAATCTCTTAAAGACAAGGGTTTGAATATTTCACTAGGTTAAAAGCCATGATACACAGCTTATGTTACTGTCAAGCAGAGTGCAATGACAATTTCAACAACCCTGAAGCTACTTATAGGGTAAATTAAAGGAGAGTGCATCCACAGCACTCCAAATCTCCATTTCTTCCATTTTCCCCATCCACAATGAAACCAGGCCACCATTTACAAAAGCATTCACTCTGGAGATGGTTTTCGAAAAGTGCCAGTTTTGAGTGTCTAATATAACACAGTGTGGATAGAAGGTCTAAAATGGAGACCAAACTATATTGGTCAACTGTCACAACCAATCTCTAAGGATGAAGCTAAAATAATTTTTTAACAACAAAATGATGCAACTAGCACCAAGAAACCAAGAAGAATTAGCCCCTTCATCTCAAATGTTTCATACATTTTAAATTACACACTTTCCCTCTATTAATCTTAAATGCTGCTCTCATAACCAAGAGATTGCTAATTATCCATCCTATTCATGCTTGAATTCAGACACTCCCTGTTAATGCATACACCGTGTGAGCCGTGAAATGTGCTTTTCAGTTATTTTCACTGCATTTCACAGTCCACTTTTCATGTGCTTTCATTTGAATGTGACTCAAAGGCTGAACATTTTAACTTCCTCATTATTCGCCAACCCAGACAGCTGACATTTGGTCTCGAAAATGACTTGTACTTCCTAATTCTGCTGAGAGCCTTGTCCTCAGACACTTAACACACATGAGGCTGTGATTGAATGTGGCATTTCAGTTTAGAAAATCATCCATTTGAGTCTAACCATTGAGTGTTTTTGCTTTTTCTTTTTTTTTCTTTTTTTAAATCAGGTTTACTTGACCTTTATTTAAACAGGCTCCCTCTAAGGTAGACTTTCTTATCCCTGTGGGTAAAAACAGGATGATAAAAAATAAAAACGTTTTCAGCGTTTTAAATGTTTTTAGCATCAAGTCCAAACACAAGCTTAGAAACACAGAATTAGTTAAAAGAAAGTATGAATATACTGAATATAACTGTTCAGTCAGAGAAATGTAATCACAAAGGAGGCTGAGCACTTTGCTGTGGGCTAAAACAAATAAAACATTCACTGCTGTGCCAATAGGGGGCAGTAGTGCCCCATGCGAAACACTTTTTGACCTTTTTGGTGCCTTCCTTTAAATTACAGGAGCATCTAGAGGCAGAGACATGTCCTACATATTATTTCCTTCTCTCGTAAAGTCACATTCAAGCATTTTACTATCAGCACTGAAAGAAAAAAGACAGAGATCTGATTTACCTCGAACTTCTTGAATCAGATGGTCAATTGTAGAGGAGGGTAAACTGGGTCAGATGAAACCAGTAATATTCCCAGATCATGTTGTTGGAGTGAGAGACGTCTGGCTGTGATGTCTAGTCATGATAACAGGCCGAACCATCCCTTAGGCTTTTTCTCCATTCCAGGCAATTAAACACACATTACAGAGCAGCTTTCACTCACCTGACTGCTATGTTTTCATGTCTTTCATGTTTTCATGACAGTAGCTTTCAAGGCTGCAGTGTTTTTTGGAAGATTTAAAGCAGCTTCTCTTAAGGAATGTGAGCAGGAGAAGGAGGATGAGGAAGAGGAGGAGGAGGAGGAGGACAGGTGGGCAGTGCCGACAAACTGACAGATGCCCATCCATCTCTTTTAACGGTCACATGATCACTGACAAACACGAGTTAACAGGCGCTTGATGGATGCTTGTGTGAAGGCGGCGGCTGAACTCAGACCGTATGTTAACATGACGTGGAAGTTCAACATCAAGTCAAACAACCGGATGACGTTCACAGTCTCACACTGACTGCAGCAATGAGACAACACCGTCACAGGCTGAACAGAGCTTTGAAGCTCAGCCCATACAGCTATGGTTTAGAGCTTTAAGTGGAAAAGAACCTGTGACTTGCTAAATCAAGTCAGTGGAAGGTATAAAAGCCAGAAAGTCTGTAGCCTTTTAGATGACAACAACGTGGGAGAGAAATATCAGTTTGTTAAAATCTAAGGTCAAAATAATGCTGCAAAGATTAAACACTGGAGAGGAAGGAAACATTGAATAAATGTATTATGCCTATTTTTGTACTATACTTACTTATACTTTATCTTACTATACTTTATCTCTCACTGCCCCACTTTGCTTGGAAATATAAGGGCATTGCATTACTGGTTAAAATCTAAAGAAGATAATGTTTATGTACACTGGCCTGAGGCACTTATACTTTACTGTCCTCTACTTATTATATCTAACTTTCTAACTGTGATCTAAAGTTCTCTACCAGTGTCTGTTGAACTATTCCTATAACATCTTTATGCAGCAAAGGCACCAGGATTCAAAACCCCGGCATCTATCTCTCCCTTCTTCCCCTTTGCTTTTTCTCTAGGTCTCATTTTAACTTAAATCTTAATGGGAGGTTTGAGATTACACCCATCCCTCCTGTAAGGTTTGACTCCCAGTACTTTCAGCATGAGGCAAGATTGACCATAATCCCAAACTTTAAAATCATCTGCACCAAAACAAAAAATGAATTCAGCCTTGTTTGAATGACACACAAATTGTGGTTATGACTTTTCCCAACAGTGTCCCAGCAGTGGCCTGCATCAGGACTCCCAGCTAATTAGCACAGGCTCTGCAATACGCTCGTATAAGGCTACCTGCTCTCCACAGATCAGTATCACCATGGAGAGCCACTGACAGCTAAATAATTAAGGTCAAAGATGTTAGTAATTACATTACCTCTGACACAAGGGAATGAGAAGAGAGGAGAGGAGAGAGGAAAGGGAAGGAAAAGAAAGGCAATGGAGAATAGGAAACAAAAGACCAAGTACAAGAAATGAAAAAAGAAGGAGATGATCTCAGATGATGAAAGTTGCTTTGGTCATTAATTAACAAAATCTTGAAGAAAGTGACAAATGATCCAAAAAAGTATGTTGTTCCTGGTTTCAACTGAGCAGCACATCAGAGAGTAGACCACGGTGAAGCTCTTCATAAAGATTTTGCATATTTTTGAATCATTATCAATTATCTTACAGGTAAATTCTCAACAAAACCTTTGACGAATCCAGTTATTATGAAACATCAAGGTGCCTTGAAGCCAGTGAAGTGACAGCTTAGGAAACAGAAAGGACAGTAAAGTGCTGCAGCGGCAACAACTGTAACAAACTCAGGAGTCTCAAGAAAGTGCACAATCCTTACTGTGTGACAGGATGCCGCAAAACATTGACACAATACAGAGCAAAAACACACGAAAGTGCAACACGGTTAATGATGACACCATAGACATGCAGAATAGTGTTATGCAATAAGACGAGAGAATTAAAAACAGATATAATTACTTATTACTTACTAATGATGGTTATGTAAACAGCACACTGGGAGCCGGTGAGAGCAGACAGGCTGTGGTCTAATTGACTTGGGTATGTTTCTCAGTTTTGTGGACGGGCTCTAGTTCAAAAATGTTGAAAAAGAGCTGCTGAAAGGATCATATCGTCAGAATTTAATTAGGATTTGTGGGCTTTGTTTGGGTTTGGCAAGAAAACTATGTCATTCCTGTCAATGTCTCAGGCCTTTTCAGAGGAAAAATGCTATATTTACACGACTGTGTCAGATAAGGGTCCCTGAAATAACACAGTTCCCAATGGTTTGTCATTTTACACACAAATCACTCTCATAATTGTGCGAGATCGAGGACGTTGCTTTGGTTGGAGTTATATCTCCACCTGCTGGGTAAAACATGACAAAGCACTTCAGTGACAAACTCCAGTGTGAGGGTTTAAATGAGGACTGACATGACAACTGCATCTTCGCTAAGCTCCATCTTTGTGTGTGTTCTTCAAATGGCCAGCAAGTCAGTCGGTGAGAAGTCTGAAGGCCAAATGTGGAAAAAATGAATAAGGGCAAACCTGGATGCAGATTATGAAATATTACTATTTGTTGTACATGCCCCTGCTCACAAGCTGCATGATGATGATTTATGGCTTTCCTACACGAGCCATGTGGAAGATTTACCCGTGTTTTGCTGTGAGTTAAAGTCTGTTTCACGAAAATATGCTATTCTAGGGCAAAGAGCAGAATAGACGTTTGCAACTAGCAACTAGAAAAGGGTCTCACCCCGGTGCCAGAAACACCTCCTGGGTGCCAAATAGACTTGTTTTTAGAAAGGGAGCCCTTAAAAAACAGGAGCACGAAGGACTTCTGGTGAGTTTGGTGGCAGAAACATAAACTCGTTCCAAAAAATGGAACCCACAAATCTGTTTTATTGGCATGATAATCACTGTTTTATGTGCATGTGTTTAATATTGCGTAATAAAACAATTATTAGCATTAAAATACTAGCCAGAGGAAGCCTGGCTTGTTTTTATATAACTAAGATATAATGCTGCAAGTCTTATTTAAGCGCTGTAGCGCCTGCAGACCAATACAGGCTGCATGTTTAACAGCAGACAACTCAGCAGGGTGTCATAATTAAAGGCATTTATTGATGCTCCTCTTAATTTCTGCAGAGGAAAGCCTTTTGTAACAAGAGGTATATTTCAGGTTTTATTGTGTGTCTTGTCTACCACTGTGTTGCTCTTGTATTTTCATTTTTTTTTTTTTTTTCTTTTTCAGCTTCGCTTGTTCCTGGCTTCAAATCCTCATCTCTTGTTCCTTTGCCCTCTTGTAATTTTAAGGGAGAATTTCTGGTTAACCAGCATACTCTGTTCCCCACAGCGGCTCAGACTGTGTGTTCCACTTGTTATTTCCATCCAGTCACCTCTCTCTGCCACATACTAGCTTTACTGTGTCTCATATAAAAACATGCACAATGGCTCTCAGAGTCTCACTCTCAGGGTTGAGTGTTGTTGCTACCCAGGTACAATTTTATCAGCTGGAAAAATCACATTTTGTGGCATTGTAAAAAAAAAAAAAAAAAAAAAAAAAAAAAAAAAAAAAGAGAAGAAAGAGAGAAAGAGGGGAAGCCTGCAGGGTTACAGACGTGTTGTTGTTGGCAGTTTCTCACAGTTACATAGGACATTTGATCAAAGCTGCACATTAGATGAAAGTGTAAGAATTTGCTGTTTGTGATTTATTTTTTCTTTTGTCTCAATGCGCCAGAACAACATGTACTTAATATACTAAGGAATATTTGATACAGATGTACATGCATTTGAAAATGAGAAAGGTTTAAGTTACACTTTTGTCTTTCATTACACCAAAAAAAGACATAAAGCCGCTATGTGTGGGACAATTATGTCATAATAGGTTTAAATTTCTTGAATAGCAGGGTGCATTGCTTTCTGACACCACCACTAGGGAGTACCAGAATTATTTCTCAAAAATAATTAACTAAATATCTTTAAAGCTGCCCTACTCAGTGTTTCTTTATATGGTCATGTGGCTGTGTAACGGTTCATAGTGATAGATAGAGTGATCAGCTCAGAAGAGCTGAGCATTTTAATGCCTTTTAGCACATCGTTTTGATTTTACTGTCTGCAATGTTTCCATTGAGGTTCACTGTACCTACTATAATGCCTGCCTCGCAAATGTGAACATTATTGTGAGCATAGTGCAGCACTAACATTTAAAATGGGCAGAACTAAAGGTGAGTGAGTAAAGAGACATGAGCCAAACAAATGCTAATGTTGCTTGCTGTATTTAGTGCTAATAGATTGATAGTAGTTATAATATGTGTGTGTTATGTTATTCTTTATTTCATCTTTTTAATAAACAATTATATAAAACTGCTGCCATGTAACCGATATAAACAACTGACCCACTCAGGCTGTTGCTGAGAAATAGGAAAAAACATTTAATTTTGTTGTAAAGAATATTTTAGGTGATGCTATTGAGACATGTTTTCAGTTTTCCTAATAAGTATCTAGATTGCTGTTCATTTGGCTGCAGCTGTTATGTCATTAATTCAGTCCAAATGCCATGTAGTGTGTTTTCAGTTATACTACAGGCCATTTAAAGTAAATCATGCAGTGATCAGAGAGTTATGTTGTACAAGAAGTAAAACAGACATAACCTGAACCAAAGCCAAATACTAAGATTGGCAGATTTTGAGTCATTAATGTCACAGCCAACATGTCAGTGAAATGTTTGGTTTTGATCAATAGAACCTTGTTTTGTAGCTCATGAGGTTTAGGAAAATAATTCACACAACTGTTTTTTTTGTGTCAAGTTAGATCATGTTAAAATGTCTATTGGATGAAGGATGAGCAGCTCACAACTGTTTCCATCCATTGTTTATGTTTGTGCATTTGGCTGAGCAGAGCTCACGTGAGGGGAACTTTTTTTTTGGCCAAATGAAGGTGACCTCAGGGAAGAGCTGAAGGATTATTCTCCTCTATGTTTTTCTCAGCCTGAGCCTTGTCTCATAACACTACACTAACTTGTGCTCCGGGACCAGGGGATGGAAACAAATGAAGGGCTTCCCATGTGAAAGTGGTTCCCTCGCGGACCTGCATGAGCTCTTGTCCTAATTAGCAGGAGTGAGTTACGGCTGGAAAAGCTGATCTCAGGCAGGCAGGCAGGGTGATGGTGCGCAGCTTTTACACTTTGACCACTGACCTGCCAGCTAGCAAGATCAGCTTCTGATCCAAAGCGGCAAAACTCAGAGACTCAGACACAGGACTGAGAGTTGAGATTTTAGCCCTTACACTTGCATAGGGACATATAATAGTATGTATACTGATTTAGCTAACAGCAGCTTCTGGGAGAAAGGTACGAAGCTGGTGGGTTCAGCATAGGGTCGAATATACCACAGGGATCTCCCATCAAACCCTCCAGCAGTTGGTCCAGGAACTGGAGTCTGGAGATGATGTAAGACCCACAGAGCAACAAAGACTCATTTGTGCCACTGTGCCACACAGTACCTCACATTGCCCTTCATATGCACCAGATTCTCTCTGAGATTATGTTTCAGGAGAAATACCTTTCCATGCATAAACTCTTTCAATATGTACATTCAAGGTCAAAGAGGTTTTTGGACACCCTTCAAAAACAGGGGATGGGGGCACATTAGGTTGCAGCTACATCTTCAAGAGAGGTCAGGGATGCTGCATTGGGAAAAAAGACAACCGGCATGGTGGAACTGTGCAGGGCCAGATGCTTGAGCCAACGCTCGGCTGACATTACCAGCTGCTTGGCTCTGCAGTGAGTCAACCGATCAAGCCCAACTTGCTGGTTTGGTTTGGTGCCCTAACCTGGAAAAAATGTCAGTGTAGGTCAAATATACAGGGATAAAGATTAACTTAACATTGTAGCCACACAGTAAGAAGGTTTGGGGTTTGACTCCTGGGCCTGTGTAGAATTTGCATGTTGTCTCTGTGCCTGCATGGGTTTCCTCTGGGTACTCCAGCTTCCTCCCACAGTCCAAAGACATGCACATCTAGGTTAATTGGTGACTCTAAATTGCCTGTAGCCATTAGAGTGAGTGTGAATGGTTGTTTGTCTCTTTATGTCTCTCTATATGTTGGCACTGCAATAGACTGACGATGTCAACTGGGATTAGCTCCCAGAACCAGAACAGTTAAGCTGTGAGCTGTAAAACTGGAACATGCTGAAAGATGTTTAAAATATCCCATAGACCTGAGGAGCTGAACCATCAGGAGAGAAATCTACCTCAGTTCATTACATGTAGTAATTTGATACATTTAATGTATAAAGAAAATAATTAAAGTCACATAGTAAAGTCACATGGACATATTGCATGTGGAACCGTTTGACCACATGTATGTGACTATGCCTCCTTTATGTCTGAAATTATATACAATAACTCCACCTGTCAGCAAAGTATAATTACTTTCACAACCAGACATGATGCACAGGAACCAGATCTACACCTGCTGATTAAAAAAAGGGAGATTTGTTCAAACATGGCAGGAAAACACAGCCCAAACTCTTAGCAAGAGGTTAACAGGTACTGACCCTGAATGAATGACTCTCCTCTCAGGTTGTGTTGTGTGCGTCTGATCAGTGTGTGTTCACTAATGAACAGCTGTGTGTTTCTGAGTCAACTTACTCTTGAAGGAGAGCCTCTCATGCGGTTGGAGCCCTGCAGCTGTCTCTAAAGAAGAGGGGGTGGGAGGACTCATCTATCATCTCTTCTACTAAACATCCAGTATAACTAATACAGAAGTGACACCAAGAGGTAGGAGCAGGCACATACATACACGTACAGTATCTGGAAGCTATTAGGTACAACCACCGTTCTTTAAAATATGGAGAGAGGGCTTTGTATGGATTGTAAAACCCTTTGAGACAAATTTGTCATTTGTCATTTGGGGTATATAAAAAAACTTGACCTAACCTGACACTTGTCATTTTGAATTAGTAGCTTTTTCTTTCATTGCACTTTTCTCTAAAGTTTTACTGCGTCTTTCAAGTCATTAATTTGTTTTTCCGGGCCCCAACATTTCTGCTTTTGGTTCATGCTCTTCTAGGTACATGCTCCAGATGCTATTTGCAGCTGTTTTCAACAAAAAGCCCTAAAAACCCAATGCACACTTGCTCCCCATCACCAAATGGGGTATTTTATTAGAAGTTGGTGGAGAACAAAAACAGAGCTTAAAGAAGAGTGAATATTGCACTTACGTTTGTCAAGTGGCCACAAACACAACTCTGAATGAAAGACAGTGTCTTTTTTCTTCTCCTATTTGCTCAGTATGTGGCTTGTTAAAGCCAAACTGAGCAGATTTACTTTGTGGAGATTAACCTCCTGTGATGTGTTGTTATATTGTTTGTCTTGAAAACAGAACATTTGAGTTTCAGTGGCCGGTGCGCTTTAACATGCACAGTTTGAAAAAAACACAGATAATCTGAGAGATTCAAAAGATTGAGAACAAAAGCCTTGTCAGCATTGTTAGGCTCTAACTGGGGTTTTAATCTTGATCTGATTACAATAATTTGGTTCATTTGTTGTTGTTCATGTTACTAGTGTTGGATAAAGACAGAATTCTCATGTGCATGTAAACACATTCACTGTGATTGTGATTGTTTGCTTTATGGTTAAAATCATGTTAGTTTTCTTTGCCCAGGTGTTTCATTTAAAAAATAAAATCAAATTTAATAAAATAATAAAGCTACAACACTCAATCTTTTTTTCCATAGTAGTCATCATGTGACCAACCCTCAAAATTGAAAACATCTTACAGATCTTACTCTCTCATGTCCCTCTTTTATTACTTTTCCATTCATTTTCAGGTATGTCTGTCTGTTAATTTTGTGATTTTTAATGCGTCACTTACATTCTTTTGTGAATTGGTAAAGGGCAGTGGATTTCACATTGGAAGTGCACAATGATGTGTTTTTCCAATGCACGTGCAGGACGTCCAGGAAATGTCTGGCTTCAGCTGCAGTAACAACATGAAGCAGCTCATGGCCTCTGTGCTCTGCAGGAGCCTGTGCAGGGCCTTGACTGTTTTCAAACCTGCAGAGACCTTCTCCACAGGTACACGCTGTGATGTGTCATGTGAACGGCAGTCAACTGTGCCCCTACTGCAACAACACATCTATAGGAGGTAAGTGGTACTGGCAATAGTTTGGAGCTACATTTAGAGTGTGATGCCTGGTAGGAAATGAAAAGGACAAACTGTCTGAATGTGCTTCCGTCTGCAGGGGAAACGCACATGAATTCTGCTGTTGGGGTTTTTATTTACAGAATATTGGTATGTTTTTCAAACGGTTTTTTGAAAGTTTGAACTCAGCAGTCAGCCCAGGAATATCTTCCATCAGAACCCTTTCATCTCTTGAGTGTTACTAGCCAGCAGACAGACGTTATTAGGTAGCTTGCCGAGTGACCCCAGGCTACCATTCATCAGCTGCTGATTAGTGACACACACCCTGCAGACTGTGGAGATGTAATGATGCGCAGTCTACTCCTGGCAGACTTAACCAATGACCTTTGACATCTCAAGATGGACAGAGCTGTCCAAGCCTTTTATCAGACCTGATGTAGACAAATATGTGTGTGCAACGATGAAAGCAATACTAATTACTGTTGTTTAATGTTTAATTTGATTCAATTCTTGATAACTGTCATTTTTAATTCAAAGTTAGAGTTATTTGTTTTATAAAAAACAAAGTCACTTCTGTGCCATCTTTCTTCAAAAACAAGAAAACAACAGGGAATGTGCAAATATATACAGTACATATAAAATGTATGTTGGGACAAGTTCTATATATAACTATATATAACACACACACACACACACACAAGCACGCACGCACGCACACACACACACACACACACACACACACACACACACACACACACAAATATATATACTTGTCCCAACATACATTTTTCATAGTATCTATATTCATATCTTTTCCCTAAGTAGTCTTTGCATTCCAGCCCTGTAAAAGTTATGACACACAATATAATATCAGGAATTCTTGAAGCAGTCCAGGGGAGCAGCCTGATGCCATTATCAATTTCTCAGATGTCTTTGTCAATAAGATCCTTCCTTTGAGAACTTGGATCAGAGGTTAATAAAGGGGATTCATGGTCATATATAGTCTGAGAGAGAGAGATTTCTGAGGCAGAGGGTACATGTGAGTTATGATGCTACAAACCAGTGAAACCGCATCTGTAACATCAGAGCCACCATTCATCCGTAATCATATCATGTTGCTTGAGTCAAGGTCTTGGCATTTCTCTGGGGATGTGAATTTTCCTGCTTTCTTTGACTAAAAAACTACAAAAACTAAGACCAGTTGTAAACTTGTCACAGTGTCACTGTGAAAAGTATTCTGAATAAATACTATAAGGCCATGGATGAGATGATTGGTGATGTCTGCCTAACTCCAGAGGTATTGTTAGTGCTCATGTCTTGTTCCAGCTCAAAACTGCATTTCCCTTCTACAAATAATAAGCACGCATAGTGTTAGTAGAAGTCTTGGTGCTCTGTGCCACCGCCCTCTCGTTTGGGCCACATCAAGCCAGGGGTCAAAATCTGTAAAATATGAGCAAAGACGCAGCAACGACTGACTGACTGACTGACTGCGGGTTTTGGGTGGTGCGCTGTTACATTTACGCTTCTATTTTGGAAAACTTGGCTGTGCCCAGATGGGAACTTCTCTGGCAAGGAAAACGTAATGGATAGAGAAATGTAAATGGGGGCAGAGTCTGTCGTAGGTCTTTAGTTACTGCAGTTATCATGACTACATTGGCCACAGATGGTCGTGAAGGAGACTCTGCTCTGCAGCATCGATGCAGAGTTCACTGTCTAAACACTGAAATAGTTGTGACGCACTGTGTTATTGCCCATGATCTGTAATGTATTTGCAGAACGCAGCCAAGATTCAAAATAATAATGATAATAAGTTTTAAAATGCTATTATAATGTTCCATTGTAATGTATTTTAATGTCATTTTAATGTTCTGTTTTAAATGTATTTCCATGCCTCTGTAAAGCACTTTGAATTGCCCTATGTCTGAATGATATAATATAAATTAACTTGCCCTGCTGAAAAATGATGAATGAAAACAAACATTTACAGCAAATTTAACTATTTCAGGGTTATGATATCTCAATGTTAGGTCTCCAAGTAAACTATATATGTTTTTTTTTTAACTCTTTTTTTGCCTGCCTTATAAATTGAAGATCAATTAGCAAATATTTTTCTAAATATGACTCTTCCCACACTGCGACTTCAACATTACTGAGCTTGCCAAAGATTTTCCTGTCAGTGACCATGACTGATACATTACAGCAGCAGGGATGATGCTCTAACAAACTGCAGTTCATCTGTATGAATTTGGCTGATATGAAGGGTGTATTTTCACATGAATTCATTAATTCATTCAAGGAGAGTGAAAGCCCATTAACCTCAAGCATTATAGGAGAAAAACGGTCACGTGGAATAAACATACCCCAGTGGTTGATATGAGTCACATCACGAGTTCACATTTGACTTTATAAACTGTATCATGACAAGCGCAAACCCTTGGGAATTCCCTGTAAGCAATTAAACATTTATGAAGAAACCTTGTTGATGTTCTCTTTTTACCAACTGCATTTATACATGTGGTTATGAAGTCACAGTTACCCACTGCGTGTATGGGTTGTGTGGGGAGGCCACGGCTTGGCAACAACCAATTAACAGTTCTGACTCCAACTGACCATAATGATGGGTCCGAATTTTATACCCCCATAGAAACACAACAAACAAGCAATTTTAAGACAATACAGTGTTACTGCATTAGATAGTTGGAAAATACAAAACTAAATTAGTAAAAGATTCACAAATCTTGACATTATTTTAGTTTGTGTTGTCTATTCATTAGTGCACGTCTCAAGATGAATAGAAAAGGCCTAATTTTAAGGGGGAGCGCATGGATGTCCCTTTGAGCTCTGTTCTCTGAATGCAGTTATGGTGTTGATCTTTCCTCTGATGGATCCCATCTTCTCTGGGCAACAATGAGCTCAACTGCATCAACAACTACAAATCATTGTCGATATCTACCTGTTGACCTTAAACACTAATTAAGAACGACAATGAGTCGTTGGGTGACTGAAAAGGAGTTGATCATTCCAGGTTGTTATTTTTTTACCAGCCATTACAGTACTGCTGCATAAGTAAAAACATACGGGTTTGATATAGCCATCATGGAAAATTTTATTCATGGAAAAAGCAGTTGATGGAATTGTAAGCCAAACAGAAAGGGGTGAAAAAAATCTATTATATTATATAAAAGCCTCACCTGTCTCTCCAATATCTGACACCCCTATGTCTCAATATATTGCAATGCACAATTGTCTTCATCAGCACAGAGCAGTGTCAGTCAAGAGTTAGTTTTGGTGAATCTATGATTGTATTCCTGGTCAAGTGCAAATTGAATTGTTGCTGAAAGGGCAGTTAGGCTCCATCCAGGCCAGTGAAAATGAATTTATCTTCTCTGTCAGATTCTTGGAGGAGGTGGAGGTGAAGACAGCATCTGCTCAGAATCACTTGCCTGTCAATGAAACCTTCTGCTCAAAGTACTGGATGGACTAGGAGAGAAAAAATAGTGGCTTGCTGATGTGCAATAAAAGTTATATTAAAGCCAAAGTAGATTTCAGGTCACATTAGTGTCATGGTCACAGATAAAAAAAAAGTGTGTGTATATGAGTCAGGTGCTCCAGGAGAGCTGAAAAATCAGACTTTCCAGGCAAATACTGCATGATATTGTGGTTGTTTTCAAAATAGTACATTTTATACCTCTTACAAAACCAATATTGGCATTTCTTGGAGATGATAATTAGCATTCTTCCAGACTTTATTATATTTCAGTTTTCAGTCTTTATGGGACATTTATGGTGCAGGCTGGAGAGCTGCTTCAGGTGGATAACAGCAGTTTGCTGCTGTACTAACACATGAAATAGTCTGCTCCCAAAGAACTTGGTGTGCATTGTTTCACTGTGCTTTCACATGAGCTGGCAAAAGAGCTTACTATTTCCATTGAAAACCTCACCTTATTTTCAGGGCGAAACACATGTGTCAACCCACCGTGAACTGCTGTTTTCAAGCCTGAGAAGGTGGAGTTGAGGAGGAGTGAGGGGTGGATCTGACCTGCCCTGTGCTTTCTCCAGGCAGATCGGCATATGTGGTATGGTCTGTCAGTCACACGGTAGCCATGCCCTAATGTATATGCTGCTTTATCATCTATTTTTCTCTATATGGGACCATAATTTAAAAAAATAACATTGTGTATGGACAAAAAAAACTAGCAATTGAAACTCAAAAATAAAATCATTCGGACAACTTTTACTGAGTTATGAAAATTAAGTGAGAAGTGGATCAATTTCCTCATAGACTTCTATACAAACACAGCTCTTTTTGAGACCAGTAGAGTCTTCCCCTGAAAGACTGCGCTTCCACATTGGCTTCACTTTTCAGCAACGTGTCTATGTCCATTTTTATATAGAGTCTATAGCAAAACATCATTAGCTACTGCAACTACAAGCTTTGCATGATGTGGAATTATGGAGTACATTGGAAAAAACCCAGTTCAAGATTTAAATATTCACTGAATACCACTACATTAGAGTCTACTGTACTATTATAATGGCTCTGTCCTGCTCTGGATTGAGGAATTTGAGCTCTTTACTCCAGCAACTGCAGTCAAACTTGTTATATACTGTGACAAGAATGCTTAGAAGAAATACTGCAAGAACAAAAAAAATGCTCTAAATTTAACATTAAAGCTGAATACAGACTTTAAACATTTGCTGGATGTCATTGATCAATGCAGTTGTCTCAGTCATGGTTGCCTCTTACTAAATACAACTTAACACACTATGACCATGTTAACAATGGACAGCGACCTCACACAACCACAACAAAACATGAATAACATTAAACCTGAAAACAGCATTAATTAAACAACTGCCAGAACATGGATGCCAACACTCCCAGAAGTCTTTGCTCTTGAAACCATCAACAGACAAAGTGACAACATCCTCCAGTCACTACAATACATTTGCTACACACAGGTTAGATTTAGCCTTTTAACAGTGAAATATTATTGCAAGTCAATCGTTTTAATGAACTTTTATTAATTTATTTTATTTTTATTATTTAATTGTTATTGTTGTTGAAGTGATTTGTCATATTTGTCTTTTTACCTGAGCTGCTTGACAACTTAATTTTCCTCTGGGGATAAATAGAAGTCTATCTATCTATCTATCTATCTATCTATCTATCTATCTATCTATCTATCTATCTATCTATCTATCTATCTATCTATCTATCTATCTATCTATCTATCTATCTATATTATTATCAATTAAATATTGACTGTTTGCTACTCGAGCCATAAGACTTTATAACTCTTTAGTAAGATAGTCAATAATTTTTAAGAGTTACTGTTTAATACCTTACTGTACTAATATTCAGTAATCTCATTAAAATGCAATACATAAACAATACTGCTCCATTTTTCAAATGTCAACAGACATTTCCTGTTTCAGTCGGACTCACCTGGCTAATGTTTAGTAGCTAGCTATGTCTCATTTTAGCTGAAAAATCGAAAACCATGTAAACCACTGTAAATGAGAAGCCTGACTTTGTCTACTTCTGTCTGAAATCAAAGACCCGTTGTTTGTGCCATCGTTACCACAGTAAACAAACTGTTTACACAACAAGGAAGACTTGAACGTAGCAACGGTAACTAAGGAGGCGGGGCTTAGCGAGCTCGGTCGTATTTACCGTTTGTCGTCGACCTGCCGCCATTTTCAAACACCTATCACAAACGGAAGTCAAAGTTTTTTCTGTCCTGCATGTCCTCTCTTTGGAAAGGAATCGCTCTGTGCTGAGACACGGGGACCACTGCTTCACTTCAACTAGGTAAACAATTGCTACTTGTGCTATTGCGTGTCTTCTTCATGTTGTTGTGACTCTATTGGTTTTATGCTAATGCTAGCTAAAGTTAGCAGTTAGCATCTGTCTAGCTAAATTTGTTTGGTGGCTGACTGTTGCTCATGGATTATTTCTGGCGGCTGGTGTTTATATCTTGCATCCCCTCATGCATTGGCGTTGTTAGTGTTTGTGTAGGTTGTTAATTGGACCTATTTGTAAACTTGAGCCCATTTGTGTTGTTCGGGGTTGTTGTCTGGCAGGTGCAGTGCCATGCTTTCATGCTGTTGATTTTGTTGTAATGAAATATAAATATTCTTATTGGAGTATTATGAGTGATAAGTGAGGTTGAATTGGTTTCTGGTGTATTTTAGTCATTGTTGTTTTGGTGGGTTTCCTATTGTCTTACTTTACTCTTGGAGCTCTTGGTTCAAGGTTGGAAACATGCGGCCTTGCACACAGCCCATTTTTGTATCATTTACCTGTAACTCTGACTATATGGGAACTTGGTAGCATTTGCATCTTCTCTTTAAACATCATATTAGAGGATTAGAGAAACACTTGAGTTGCTCTTCCTATGATCGTGATCTAAACTGCTGTACTCCTTTTTGCTACTGTTGCTGCTGCACTCATTTGTCCTCATATCAGTGGTGATCCTCTGCTGCTTAGTAACACTATTTCATATGAATGATACTTTTTTTTACATGTTTAATACTGTTTTTGGAGAATGACCACATGGCTATATGCCCATTTCTATGATATAGTGTTGTCACAGTTTTGGAGGTCAGTTTATCTACGTCCCTTCCCAAGCCCAGCTCTGTTGACCTTGGTGTTTGCTTGCTGAGAATGACAAGGCCAGAGCCTAGATGCTAAATTTCAATTGAGTACATACCCTGTTTTGATGTTAAATTTTTTCCATGTGTGTCAAATGATTGAAATATGCCTTTGTTTTTCCTTACAGCTTGCATATTTAAAAAAAAAATCTGTTTTATTCGACTAATAATACAGCCAGTAGAATATTCACATTGTTGAAGATGTTTAATACACTTAAGCATTACTTTTTAATTCTGTCCCATTTTGTTATGTAGCTCCTCTTAAATAACAACTATTATTTTGATGAGGTGATTTGGTTAGGCTGCAAAAGACAATCGTAAAGCTCATCTTGGTTTGCGTAATGAAGCTTTCATTCCCTGCCAGCAGTGGCCAGAGGCCTAGTGTATTTTGCAGATTGTTGTCATTCTCCCATTACTGACTCTGCTTAACGAGAAGTTATTATCTGTTTGAGAACAATGGTGTGCCAAATGCAAAGATAAAACGGGCCTGTTTTTTTTTTTTTTTTTTGTATGCATGTAGATGTGAGGCTAAGGTTACATTCACTCTTTTTCTGGCTTTCTGAGGAGACAAACCTGCTTGAAATCATATCATTCATATCCATGGACGATGCCTGAAAAAATGGCTACATAAAACACAATTCAAAGAATAACTTAAAATAAATGAACAGCTTGGTTTGTAACTTAATACTGTGTGAATGCCTTGGCAGTTTCGAGCTCTTGCGTGTCTTGATGTTGACATTGATGCTTTAATAAAGTGTGGCCTGCGTGTCTGAGTTTCTATATATCAGTGGGAACCACATCCCTATCCCAACCTCTGGCCTCTAATCCAGACACTTGTAATCTGGCCAGTTGTGGTTTGGCTGACAGAACGACAGGCAGCCCACTGCTTCTGCTCTATATTCCCTCCCCAAACCCTGCAGTAACCTATATAGACAACAACCCCTGTTATTCATTACTCCTCATAGTAACTTTGCACACCATCAAAGTGTCTATGATGATGTTTAATCAGCAGGAGAGCCATAATTCAGCGCTGCTGCTTTTAGAACCAACTGTGAATTTATAATATTGCTTTATTTAGTGAAATTCTCAAAATATAAACTTAAACTATATTAAGCTTTTACAATCTCTGCAGTTGGACTGATCAGTTCTTTAGTTTCTGATTAGAATAAAACATTTTTTTCAGGTGAGCAACTATTGATTATTTGCATTAATGATTAAGTCCAGATTTATTATTTATTATGATTGGTCAGCTAATGACTTTCTCTATGAAATGTAGATAATTCCAATTTTACTTTCCTGGACAACAAAGTCATATATACAACGTGCAAACTTTATTCTGATATGATTACGCTTATTAATCATGTATGTTAATCATTAAAGCCATTTATCTGGTATAAATTTCAAACATTCTTTGTTGACAAATTCTTAAATATAATGATCTCCTGCCCTTCCATGTTTTATCTTTCAGATTTATTTTTTTTGGGTTTTGAACTGTTGTATTGTCAAAACAAGCAATGTGAAGACATCACCTTGGGATATGGGAATTTGTGGGTATTTTTCAGTACTTTTTGGAACTTTGTAAAATAAGTGATTCATTGTTTAATAAAACAAAAAATAAAAAAATAACCCACTGAATAATCAGCTGTGAAAATAATCATTAGTTGCAGCCAGATTCTCAATTCCTATCCAGCTATGAGCAGAATTTTTGAGAAATATTTGCACAATAAAAAAAAATGGAACCAAGATTCAACAGGAATCCAGCAGGAATGTCTATTTGGTCTTCAAAATCAGGCCTTTTAGTCTTCTTTGGCTGAAAAATCTTCCAGGGAAGGGCCAGGACTTTAAATCCCCCAACTGTTTGGGTACATTTGGTACTTTTTGTACCAAAACAGTAAGGACTGTGTGAAATAATGAAACCAGTATGCACAAGTGCCTGACGAAGAGAGTGTTTAGCCACTGATCATAGCTAATATGCAATTTGAACTATTGGGTAGCATAACACTGACTGTCTCTTTGGTAACTTTTCCTCCTTCTCTTCCTATTTATCCCCATCCAGTTTTCATTCAGTGTTTGGGTGTCTCTCAACATACGTTCTTGGGTCAACAGTTTAGTTAATCACTCTCATCATTGAGTCAATAAAGTGAACATAAATCAGCAACAGTAGTAAACAAACAGTTTTTCAGTGGGTGGCACTCATTTCGCAATTAAACTTGTATTAAAACGACACACAGACTTTTTTGTTATTCTACATATGAATTCCCTGTTTTTGACCCTGTTGTTTATGAGGTGATGCTGTAATTGTTTTCAACATGATATCACTATCCATCTGCTTTCACTATGAATTTGGCATCCCCTGCAGATTTAAACCGATCCCTTGCTGTTTGTGTTTGCGTGGTCTTATATGAAGACAATTTGTCTGCCATTGGCAGCCGTGATACCAGGGACCAATGTGGATCTCATAGAGTCTTTTTGAACAATTTGGGTTTGAAATGGATATGTGCTATATAATGACTGGTATGATTTCCCCCTGAGGCACACGAGGAATCTGAGAAGCATATGATTTCATGGAGACATCGTATGATAATGGCTGGTTGGTTGTGTGTAGTTCTAAATAGAAATGTGAAGTGGATGACAACAACATCCGTGTCTGGTGTTTCTCAAAAATGTGGCAGGCAAGGAAACAGTCAATTTACAAAGTGCCGCAGCTGAGGTAAAAAAAAGAAGTTCTCTGTGTTAATCTTTTCTCTCTTTCAACGCTCTCACTTTTTCCAGCTGAGGTAAATTTTTACTGACAATTAGGATGAGGATCAGCCATAGACTGTATAAAAAGAGGGATCAGCTTAGTAGCCTGAATGGAATTATATTTTCTTAATGTGGATTAAGACTAGTAAAATTTTACAGCATTATGTTCCTCCCCTGCTCTTCTGGAAAAAGTTGCTTTAGAGAAGTTTGTTAAAGCACACTCACTTCTTTCCTTTAGTACACTTTGCCAGTTGAAGTTTGCTGTGTTTGGTTTTAAAACTGGTCTCAGTATACATTAAGCAAACAGTTTGCATTGTTTCTGCGACATGGGCGCATAGTACAAAACAATGGGAGACAACCCAAAAGCATGAAAGTTTATAGAGATACAGAAAAAAGCGCTGATATTTAATAGCATTGGGTCTTCATGTTCACAAAGCTTAGCATAAAATGAATGGAGGGCACACCTGGAGGAACATCTGCTCTGGGTATGTGCCACGAAATTGTTGTGGTATTATTACTTGAGGTCAGTGAGAGTAAAAACACAGACCAGTCCATTATGCAAAGCTAATATTACACGTTTTCAAGAAACTAAATCTGTATCCAATAATAAACAATAAGATTGTGAAGTATCCACTGTTATATAATGTGTTTTTACCCACTCAAGGAGATGCAATCCACACTTCTCCTCAACATAAAAACACAGGAGTCTTATGGCCACTGGTTTCAACTATTTGATTTCTCTTTCTGAGAAATTCAGTCAGCCAGTCAAAGGCGCAAATCAAGTAAAATTAGAACTGTAGTAAATTTAAAACACTTAGTTTGTTGCAGTTGGGAACAAAAAGTGCTCCATTGTTTCTGAATTCCTAAAGTAAATTGATTTAAACAGGCTGTCATCACTTTGCTAAAAAGTGTAAACTAAGAGCTAAAAAGTGTTCCCCCAGCTGTCAGTGACCCACAAAAACCCAATTTTCAGTTTTATGATTGGATACGTTTCTCCAAAACACTCCTTGGGAGTTACAGGTCACTACATATGTATACAGTCAAAAACATATTCTGTTTTAAGATGTTTCTTTTGTCGTTTTTGTTTTGATAGTTGACAGTGTAGAGGGAGACAGAAAACAAAGTGAGACTGAGAGAACTTGGCATAAAACAAATGTCCACAGCCAGAATTGAACTGTGAACATGACTGTGGAGTTAGGTGGCAAGTACTGTAACCATGAGAGAACCTGACTGGAACCAGTGTGATGCCAATGCAAGTCTTGGAAATGCTGTTTCAAAAGAGCAATCGCCTAATGATAGCTACTCATTAAATAAACTGGACTTTTACTTGTGGAACCAGGAGTGTCCACAATAGCTTCTCCCATATCACATCTTTATTTTTGAGTCTGTCTAACAATTGCTCCTTTGTTTACATTGGGGCAGAAATACTTCTATGAATACTATAATATCATTATTTTATCTGCTCTGATTGGCCTGATGTGCTAGAGAAACCTTCCTCTGCCTAATAATAATTTAATTTCGTCTCGACTTGCTTCAACAATAAAGATGGATCATAATGACATAATTCAGTTCATGCCCATATTTTGAATATCGGTCAAACAAATGTAGTTTCATGTTTGTCACTCCCCAGCAGATCCATTTGTTATTCATTTAGATTCAAGAGAACAAACTAAGTTCAGATATTATTCAAAGAGTTGAGTGGAATAAGATGCCTCCTAGCAGGCCACCCAAATTTTAGCTAACCAGATAAACATTGAATTCATTTCATTCTTTAGTTTGGAATAAAACTGAAAGTGTTGTTATTGTATGTAGCCTAAAGGCCTTTGTCAGCAGTGTAACTTAATCTTGTAATTTGTTTGATTATAGAAGTTGTTGTTTAGAAAAGTGATTAACACAAACTGTGTGAGCTGATTGAGGCAGGGTGTTTACAGCAGAAAAAGCCTCCTGCTAGGATAAAGCTTTCTCTTGATTATAGACCTTTTTCCCCTCAACACTTGAAAGCACAACAACTCATTAACAACATGGGGCAAAAGCAATGAAAAAAAAAAAAAAAAAAAAAAGAAGCCTGGCATCTTTTCCGGCACGGATGCCAGTCATTGACTGCTGAGATGTGGTGTTAACGTGGCATACCCTGTACAGAGCAGCCTTCTCTTAGTTTGTGCAGCTTCCTGCATACATTCGAATCTCTGTAGGTCTGGCTTGCTGAGTGGGTCCCTTGCTGCGCGTGTTTCCTTGTCTCAGTTTCAGGCCCCGAGGTGAGATCTCAGAGCAGAGCTGAGGATCATACAAGGACAGGCGCATCTGGAAAGTCTAAGCTGGCTGCACTTGCCAGTTAGTGAGCTGGTGCTAATGAAAAGCAGGACTCTGCCTACCACTCACATTGCCTGCTTAGCATTAGTTAAGCCAATCATCTGAACTTCTTAACGTACTTCCATACTCTCTCAGTCTGACCGTGTTTCAAAACATTAAAATATTTTTTTTCCACCTCCAGTATTTAGAATGTATTATTATGATTTTGCAAGCTAGTTTCTACACAAACAGAATATGCATCACACTCTTTGTGGTCACAATGTCGAGACAGCGGGACAAAATTTACAAGAGAATTACACACTTGGACTACTGGGGCTCCAAAAGTTATAATTTGGTTGCTTGATATTGTCTGCAAAATCATTGCATGCTAATGTTAGATATACTGTGGCTAATACAGCATGTTGTGTGTACATTTAGCTGCACAATAAGACAGATTGTTAGTGGTTTTAAGAATGAGTAAGTACACAGGGCACTTTTCCTTTCCCTTGGATGTCAGAGTAAGTGACATCCCAGTCACATGGCAGTGTATTTATGAAGAAACTCTGCAAGGCTACTTGAGACTATACACTGTGTTTATTTAAACTTTTGCAAACTGCATGCTGTGTGGCTTTCTGTTCAAACTGTGCCAGTAGTCACTGCTCTAAAATCCACTGGTCATGAATCTTTCCTAAGCACGTGACAATGCCCTCGCACATGACCAAAACCCACAACCATCAGCTCACAAAGTACGGAGCCAGAGGCATTACCATGACTTCTTGGGGTATGCAGGGTCATTGCCCTCTTCCAGACTGTCTAAGGCCTTCCCCTTTCTCCTGTCATCCCAGCCTCTGCCCACCAATTTCTCAAGGCTGCAGGCTGGGAGAGGTGAGCAGGTGTGACTGGAACACCAAGCCCCATTCAGAGCAAGAGGCCATGGGGCAAAGGAGCAAAAGATTTACACCATGTCCATATCTTTACTGTATGTAGAGATTTACAGCCCTGTCCAACGCAAGGCAGATTTAGAGCTGAGTTGACTCCTCAACATTTAACAGGACAGTCAGTTGTTTATAAAGCAGGCAGGTATTTTTAAAGGGAAGTCTGATATGAATGAGCAAAAGGCAATTCCTTGAAGTACTCCCTGCAGGAATTTATGATTGGGTCTGTAATTTGTTAGAGGGGCTATGTCAACACAGTCTTGCAAATGTGGCGAGGACATGTGATTTTTAAATATTTAAAAATCGCCACAGTCAGACTGAACGTGATACAACTTTGCGTACATTCACAAGTCAGTTCCCACAATTTCACAGCATGTAAAGATGGAAATTGGCATACCTGAAATAGCTTGATGTAATGCCATGTGTCACATGAAATTCTCTATTATCGCTTTTATTTTTTTCCCATTTACAATATTGCTACCATTTTTATTCTTATCATCCACTATGCTCAGCTACTTGCTCTGTTATTAAAAAGACTGTTCGCGCACAAACGGAAAGCCATTTCATGAATGTCAACCGAAAATTAACCAAAACATTTCAAACATGTCTTTTCAATGTCCACTAGATTGCGAAGACAGTCGAAGTCTGCAGCCTAAACAAAAGGCTTTGAAAAATAGCGTTTGTGTCAGTTGTTTAGGACTTGAAGAAACCAACATGGCCTGTTCTCAAGTTTCTAAAAGCAATGTTTATGGTCTGCGCTTCTGTGTTTGCTTCTGAGTCAAAACAAAGATTAAATATATATTTCCCCCATTAAAGAGCTTTATGTTAATCTGTCTTCTTCAAATTTCTGTTTTGGTTCTTGTGCATGATCAAAGCACCTACATTTCCCACATTCATTGTGTCAAGAATTTCCCTGAAGATCATAGTTGTGTGACTGACGTTTGGTTTCGGAGAAGAAATGAAAACATTTCAGGAATGCTTTGTGAGTTTTGTAGGTCAGTATGAGGCAGATCTGGGTCAGAATTTTTGTGATTAAACAAAATCAATTCACTTTTTTTGCGCATATGTTTATGCTTATGATCATATTGTCCAAATTCAGTGTCATCCAGTTCAGTTAATTCTTTTTGAATTAAGTTTAGTCCGTCAGTAAACACAATAATAAGCATCATTATTATTTACAATACTAATACAATATATCATCTGTCTTTCATGTGTCACAGCTTTCTAAAAAACTAAAGTTAATTTGTCTATCTTAAATGATAAAGGGCCACCTTGGACCAGCAGGCTTGTTCTGGTTTCCGGCAAAGCTGAGGAAAGAAGAATCATTATTTCTGCCTCCAAGGGAGCAGGGACCAAAGGAAATAGCCGAAGTTCCGGTAAGAGCCGAGTCTGACTGTTCCCATCCTTTTCAGATCTGCATCATATTAAATGCCACGTGTGCCCTTTGTAGTTGAGTATCAGTAAGCTGCAGTGCTGGCCCTGCGTTTCCAATTTCGTTTGGAAAGAAACATGTTTGGGTGAGCATTAACCAGTGTAGATATGAAAGTGTCTTTTGTATTTTGAACCTATAATGATAAACAGCCATAGTAAGAACAGCAATCTTCTGATCTAGTCAAATCTTCCCTGATACCTTAGTATTCTCATTTAGAGCATTTACTGAGGAAAAAATCAGGACACTCCAAAAGTGCCTTAGTGGTGCCATTAGGACTGGGAAACTTGTAAACCTCAGAGCCAGGAGTGTATAGGAAAGTATGCAGTAAAAAGAGCCTTTGTAACAGGCGAGAAGTTGATTGAATGAGGGTCAAACTGATGCAGAGAGGACACAGAGCCAGACACGAGACACTCAGTCAGGCTACTAAACAGCTGACTACATGCACATCAGACTGGGGTTTCTAGCAGACTGGATTGACAAAAAAAAAAGCTTTTCACATAGGAAAAATAACCTGGCTGACTGAGTTAAGTCCAAGAACCTCAGGTTTTTGGGAGCATAAGCCAACTCAATAACAGCTTGAGAGGCTAAGGAGGGATCCTGTCAATATAAGTTTTCTTGATGGAGCAAGATCAACTTGCCATGCATCATACTGGCTTTTACGTCTAGTTTAAAATTGAAGGTTCAGCTAGGTAGCTAACTGAAATCCAGTAACTTTAAACAAATATGCTGCTCGTTCTTCAGTTCAGTTAAGATTGAACAACAATTAAGGCTCTTTAGTTTTGTACCGTTTTCAGCCTATATACCAAAAAATGTTTGGTTTATGTAACTCTAATTTATATGTACCACACTAGAAAAACAGCATTTGGGCCTCTTTGGGGCACAGCTGTTAATTTGAAATAAAATTGGAGAAACTCTTTGTGTGTTAAAAGTAAACATCAGGAGTGCTGTGAATTCTGTGATGCATACACTACTGGCTGCTGTGCTCCCTAATGTACTGTTCTGGTTTGGGTTGATTTGAACTAATAACTATTTAATTTCTTGGTCAGTGCACAGACAGCATCATTTTGGTGAAAAATGACTGGATTATTGCAGTTATAAAATGTGGATGCCAAGCCAATATGTTGTATTTGCAGCATGTCTAGACTCCGGTAATGATGGGCTGTCATTTTTTTCAATTTAAATGGTGTTTATTTTATTTTACCATGGTTGTTTTTGTAATAAAACAAAGCCATATGTTCAGCTTGAACCAAAAAAATAGGAAACCTTATCCCTTTATTCTTTAATTTATTAGTCTTATTAACATTAACACATCACACTTAGAAATTACACATAATGTCACACATAGTACAGCCAGACATGTAATTTTCAGGCCAAGACAATTAACATTGCAAAACTTAAGGAACATAAATCAGTTTTTCATTATTTCAGGGCAAAGCTCTACTTCACATTCTTATAATTGTCGGTAGCATAAACTTATGAAACTTTTATGAAATAAAATTTGATTATTGTGCTGTTTGATCTTCATCTTCTCAAGATGAAATTCAGAGGAATTTTAACAGAAATTAGAGGGACCATTCTGTCTCCTCTGTCTCCTGGGTTTAACAGTGACATAGACTTCATAGCCAGTAATTGTTTTCTCTGTGACTTCTGTTATTATTTATGCACAAATATGCATTGATTTTGAATCAAAATGCAACATACCTCCTTATAGTTGGAATATGAATTATTCTGTGGGCCTCCTTTTTCCACCTCATAAAATAAACAGCTCAGTTTCCCCAAACCTCCCTGGGCTTATGCACTGTAGTACAGTATATCCACAACTAGGCCACATCACACACCACCAGAGCTCCATCATCATATTGTCTGGAGCTACACTCTAGAGATGTCAGCCTCTGTGGTCAACGGCTTCTCTTCTGTTTTGCCTCCATGATAAGCTGACAGAGTCAACCTGACATAATTAGTTGTCTGGGGTTTGTTTGGGTTGTGAATTGCTGCTGTGGTGCAAATCAGCAAGGAGCTGGCAGCCAATAAGACAGCTAGAAACCACATTAAAGGACAGGGGCGGCTTCTCTGCCGCCGACCACATTCACTGCTCAGTCGCTTCCCATTGTTTTTCCTCCAGGACCTGGCAACCGCAGTTGCAGACTTGGACCCTGCAGCTGCAGCCATGGTTCAGGTCATATTTCTTCTCACAATTTGTCCCCTGTTACACCATATAATGTTGGATTAACAGTGGGCTTTAATGTATCGAACTGTGATACAGATATAAAATAGGACTGCAGTGTCGGTCATACTCTGTCGATACTGTTGTTGGATATAAAATGGACATGTTTTATTGTATTTGTGCTAAAGTAAAGGATAATACTTATATTTATTCTTACTTTCTGCATAGTGCACACAAACTATGACATACACGCTCATGCAAACCCATAAATAGACGTACTGGAGTGTGCATAAGGGTCACATTCAGTAAGAAGAATAAATATAGCTGCTTTGCTCTTAAAATTACGAGGCTGAGGCACAGACAGGGAGCCAGGCTGTCTGAGTAGACCTAGTTTTAGTCAAAGGGGAACTCTCGGCACGTGCAGAAACGGTTCACCTTTCAGGTCAACAAGCCTGAAAGAAGAAAGTTGTTGGAAACATGCTAAATAGAAACGGGGAAGAGAAACTGTGGCTGTCAGGAAGCCCCTCCCTCCCAGCGGAGATATTTACTCCCTAGGCTATAATCGCGGTCTCTTAACTATGTCTTTGGGATTGTGGAATGGAAGTGTTTATCTGAACCCTGTGGAGAAGTGACAGGAATAGCCAATGGCAGAATAACATGAAACAGCCCTCTGCTGGTCAGAGTGTAGCTAGAGTTAGACTTGGCTATTTTGGGTCAGGAACCTCTGTGCTCATTTTAGAGCCTTTCCAACTGGCCCTGTCTCTAATCAAAGGATCACAACCGCTTTATTCTGAAAATGGGCAATTACAGTACCAGCTACATAAAAATGGCATCAAAGACCTCAGCTTAGTTTTTGCTGACTTGTTGATATAGTGGGATTTTCAGCACAGCTGCGTAGGCTTTTACGAAAACATGCTGACAAGATTTTTTTCATATTCAGTCATAAAACAAGTGGCAAGGTTGACATTTTAATTTGAGCAAATTTAGAGGTCCTCTTCGAGGAGCTTACATTCTTGTTTTTATCAACAGTTGATCTAAGCTGACGAGCTCACCAAGATTTAGATGTCCTTTCCTGTCATTTTCAGTTTTACATCTTTATGTATACTGTTCATCTTGGAAGCAATTCCACCACATTGCAGCTGGTTCTAGTTGTGACTAGATTCCCCAAAAACCTAAACATCTGCAGACATCTGCATCTTTCCATCAGGTTTGCATCATCAACTCCTTTTTACTGGTCCCAATGTGAAGCTGAACTCCAAATTTTAAATTCTAAATTTGAGTAGCTTCAACTTAAACTTTTAAATTTAATTGTCCAATCTAAAAAAACTAACTAAACTAACTAAAAAACTTAATCAAAAAATACTTCTCTAATTGATTTATAGTTGTGAGTGACTATAAAAAACTGCTGGACATTCATGATTTTGAACCCAAAGACTATAAAGAGCCCATTGTTCTTTCAAGTGAAGAACCTATTGTTTTAGTGTTGTGTTAGTACCAAATAAAGGTGTCTTTCAGCTGTCAACGTTGTTTCAGACCGGATAAAAAAGGGTGGGCCATCCATCAAAATTGTTACCTTGTTTTGATGTTCTGCAGAATTACCATTTTTGCGTCCCTAGCTGGGCTACATTGTGTTGTGATATTAGCTCCCCCTCCTCACCCAAACAGAGTCCATAGGGGTCCCCCATTAGAGGCGGTCAGCCCCGCCTTGAGAAGCACTAAGCTCAGTGACACGGCTGTCAAACAAAATCTCTGCGCTTCCCTAAGTCCTGGTTGCCAGGGGAGAACATCAGGAATGTCGCTGGGTGACAAAGGACGATTAGTGGCCTGATTTCTCCATATGCTGACATTTGTGAGTTTTCATGTGTTGTATGGGAATTCTTGGCATTGAGGTTGGTTGGGATACCACAAAGGGTCCCTAAGATCGTCTTTCAGACACAACAACAAAGGATGTTGTTGAAACACATGATTTTTGTCTCAATCTCACAAACTAGAGAAAGTAGCTGGACAAGTGTTGATGGTGGTGTTTACAGCTATATGACTAACTCTGAAACATATAGCTCAAAAAGAATAGTAATTGATTAATATCCAAAGTTTTTCTTGTTAAGAAAACAAGTTTTGCATTAATTCATGCTGTAGCAATATGAGTTGTGAAATGCAAATGCAGGATTTCCTGCAAGGTTTTATAGTTGAGGTGTCCTGCCCTGACTGAGGTAAAGTGTCTTCTGCTAAAGTCAGAGGAAATTATTACATTGTTTAAGGCTTATCAAGCTTCAGGGAAAGTAATTAGTGGCGTATATAAAATGACCTGTATATAAGGAGTAAGGTGATCATCATTATCAGTCAGTCATTCACGACCTGAAATGTATCAACATCACAGCAGTAAACCAATCACATTTACTTAAGGTAGACTTGAACTGCATTTGTTGCATAACTCTTCACAAGTCCAAAAATGTGGACCCCATCTGACCCAATTATACTGAAGTTAATTGTAACTCGACTGGACCGAGCACCAGGCCCTGGCTGGGTCCTGTTAATTCATGAAACGATTAGATCCATCAGTATGAATGAAACATACACGTGACATTAAATAATTAAAAGGAGGTTACTCGTTGTTAAAAGTTCCTGTTAATTTAAGAGCTTTCCTGCAGGTATTGTGCTAAACCTTTCTACTAGAATTAGTGGCATGGTTATATGTAATTAGGAAATGCATTTTTAGCTCTAAATAAGAGATGATCGCTTTATGTAACATGGCTGAAATGCCAACAAAGTTATGAAAATCGTTGCCCCAGAAGCTGCTCCTGTTCCTTCTGTATAAGACCTAAGGTCCTTGTTTAAGGGCGGTATGCTTGTATTTTCAAAATGACCCTTTGTTTAGGAAAATGTATCTGTTTGCATGCTTTAGGAACCCAATCAGATTTACTTGTTACCACAGTAGCTAAGCCTGTTGATCCCATAGTTAATCTCCACCGCACTACTAATTGTGAAGTTAGGTGTTATGGGACTTCCTGTTAAAGCGAAGTAGACTGTAATCACTTTGCTGAACTTTGTCTGCGTAATGAAGCGAAATAAACCTCTTTTGGTCAAGTCTTGCCTGCATCCGATCCTTCAATGATGATAGCTACAGAAACAAATTAAATATAAAAATAAAATAAATTATTTATTAAGTTATGTATTTGATTTTATCTGAAAACATTTTATCAGATTATTGAAGATTTATTATATATTGGAGCCTGTTTTCCAAAACAAACAAAACATGAATTATTGTTTAAATCAAGAAATCACAGAATGACTACGTGAGCACACAAACCTGGTAAAATGGCAAATGCTAAAAATATGCTATGGGGACATTTATGTATCAAAAAAAGTGTTGAGGTTTGATGCCCATTTACAATTTCAAATATTATTTATTATGTGTTCACAAGCTGTAAGTTTAGCCCCAGGTCTAGCCTCAGCTTTGTGTACATAAGCTTTTTTGTATTTTGGTGGGTAAAACCAAATGTGTTAATGTTAGCTTTGAGGGGGAAGTCGTCTCTGTGATTTCTATTAGCTCCCGTTTACCACCTGGAACACCCTGAAGCTGTGGCATTCAACCCCCATTAATAATAAAGTGGTTTGTGCCAGACCCAGAGTGGGCCGAGCTGGATCACATCCGTCCACTGCAGCCACAGCCTGGTTATACTGGGCACTTCTAACATGCTTGCCTCTCTCTCTCTCTCTCTCGCTCTCGCTCTCTCTCTCTCTCTCTCTCTCTCTTTCGCTCTCATTCTCGCTCTCTCTCTGTCTCTCTCTCTCTCATATTGGACTTTAATTGCATCCAGGCTGTCCAGTAGCTGGCAGAGAGGGGTTTCCTCAGGTGCATCCAGAGACTTGGCCTTGCAGCAGCAGTTCCATTTAACTCTAATGTGAATGGCAGAGGTGATAACACAGATGCTGTTTTGTACACACATAAACAGACTGATGCACTATGATTTGCACAGCTTTTACAGCTCAAAGTAAAAAATTGTATTGCTCTCTGCATGACTCTGACATGAAGTAGAAGTCGGGTCTTCGGAATTTAATATAGCACTCAAAAGGAGAATCTCATCTATGTTCATGCTGGTCCTCTATCCTTCTTTTCCATTATCCATATTTTTCTCATTATCTGTCACACCTTCTTTTTGAACACAAAATATAAAGTATTACACATATTTTGTCTCCTCTAAAGCTCATGAGAATTAATGACAGCATTGGCATCTGATCAGTTCCCATCTGTATGAAGATAAAAGAAATAAAGTTCAGTCAGGGGCATTGTCCACTGCCTGGTGAAGCACACAGAAAGACAACAGCGGAGCATGTCAGTGGAAGTGGAGATAAGTAGAAGCTGATGTACCGTGGTGACCCTGCTCAGAGGGCAGTGTTGACTGACGCACTGTAGTGTCGTGTGCAGACAGAAAAATGTCAAACAAAGAAATATCTATTAACTCTTTGCAGGAGTGTAGAGGACAATAGACTCACCTATCGTCACTTTTTAAAGTTTTCCAAACAGATGGAAATTAAAATTGTTTAAATGTCAAAGTTACCAATATTTGTTTATGTGTAGTACATCACAGACACCTTGACTGTTTTCAGAAGTATGCTGAGGTGAATACAGGACTAAGTTATTATCCCTCATCGGTATAGGAAGAAGTGCACTGGGGAACAGCAGACAAAATAAGAGAAGGCTTTTTTTATGACTTGAGAATATTTATAAAACTTGTGCAAAAGAGCCTGAGACCCCACTCACTAGGTATGGTGATTATACTAGATATCATCTGACCAAAAATCACCATTTCCTACATTTATGCTGCATTTACATATTTATTTATTTTGTTGCTGTGTTCTGAGAGCACAGTATTTATTTATTTATGAAATAAATTAAAATGTGTTGCTTTAATTTGTAGTATGCTTCTCACGGTGACATTACAAGAAATAAACCCATTTAGAAATCAAATGGAGATATTTATGGAATAATAGTTTAGTTTAGTCTACCTGCTGTTCCTTCTGTTTGTCCAAAGGGTAGGACCACACAACTCTGACCAACAGATGTTTTCTTTTTAGTTCTTACAGACCCTATCATGCTCATTTGTGGTTCACTGAAGCCACCCACTTCCCTCAGCATGGCTTGCTCAACACAAACTCCGGCCTCACACAAACAAACCAGCTACAGGTTTAAATGGATCATTTCCACACTGATAATCACACACCAAGATTGCTGCGGTAGATTACATCTAATTCCTTGGTCTTGTTAAGACTGTGGACACATTTGAGTCTAAATTCTTGGGACAAGTTTACAGACATGATGGTTAAACCAGGCTTAACTCATCAGGCACTGTACTTTAAATGCCTTCATTAGTGGTGATGCTGAGTAGCCAGTACATTAAAGCCCACTATGTACTTACTTATGTACTTAAAGCAAAAGCAGCGTGCATGTTTTGAGGAGATGGCAAAATTATAGCAATTCGCTGCCTTTTTGTGGTTAGCATCCTAAAACTCTTTAATTCCTAAATTACCATGTAGATAACGCCATAAATACATGGTGTCTAAGTGAGCAGAACGCTTAAAATGTTAAACGATGTAATTACAGATAAAAATAGCAAATATGTGAGTGTTTTTAGTACAGTCAATGGAATGGATGCTGAAATATTATGCAAACAATCGAAAAGATAAATCCACAACTTTTGCCGGAGCTGTGCACTTAGTTCCCCCACCCCTGCTTTTAACTCACAATAGCAATTCTGTGTGGGGCTGTAGACAGTTTCTTGGTTATTTCACACATATCAATCAATAACAAAAACAATAATATAGAAAAGCTAAAGCATTTCCTCCTGTGATCTGTGATTACAAGAATTGTAAAGAGGTGTAAACAGTAGCAACACCTAAAATTGTCCAATTTGTGTTTAAACCTGACAATTACCTGAGGAGGCCATCCATCTCCCTACAGTGACCCTGATTGAGTGAGTGTGTGACATTATTATTTTTTTTCATGGGAATTCATTATAATTTTTTTTAAACAGCTGATCTAAACTAAAGGCGGAATTTTCAGAGTTTAATTTCTGTTCTGACATTTCAGTTTAACCTGTACCTGCCACTTTTGGCATGACAACAAACTTGCCATGACATGACCTTGCCTCACTCACGTGGCCATAAACCCTCAGAGCCTCCGTGTAATCATGTGGGCTGTGTCATTCCAGCAGGTGACAGCTGAAACTGTTTAGTGCCTCTTTAAAATGAAGGTCAGATTTTTTTTCTCTACTACTGAGCTGTTTGATGACACAAACACCAAAGTGTACAGTAGATGAAAGACACCAGCCAGTATTGTACCATTACAACCCATCTTAGGTTTGTACTGATGTTACCCTGTCATTTTCAGAGTCTGCCAACCCGACGCAAGCAAATTAGGTCACAACGTCTGTCGCCTGTGAATAGGAGCGAGCCAGTGTTTTGGATTGTGTTGGCTTGGATCAGTTTTGCAAAGGTTTTTACCACAAACTCGATTCATGTAACCCAAACTGCAAATCGGAAATGCAATGGTCCTATATTCATATTTGATGGAGACGAGTGGTTAATGTTTTCACAGTGGTTGCATTTTCCTGTCGTAATCACTTATATTTCCCAACCCCCTTAGCTGAATGGCTGCATTTTGCCTAGTCATCAATGGCGTGCCTTTACCCAGAAAGCTGTGATGGTTGAAGTCAACTGAAGGACAGAAAGCACGCAGGTTTATTGGCCACATTGGTGCTTCTGTGTAATTCTGTGAGTATTTAATTTTGGATATTACTGGTTAAACGTCCTATCAAGACCAATGTACTCCCACTGAAAGAAGTGCCATCTCATTGCAAAGTGGTAACATATATCTGGCCTTAGTTTGGTGAATGAATGATGATTATAGAATAGTGTGTCTTTTCAACTCGTCTTTATTGTCCCAAGCTGATGGCTATAATCAGTGAAGACAGTTTTACCAGCATCATATTATCTTGGACCATCACTAAAATGGCACATTGCATCAAGATTTTTAAATTTCAGTACCAAGGAATCATGTAATATGATGTGAGTAAGCTGTAAAAAAGCATGCGAGGGATGTGTATTTTTAACATTGAATTTTAAAGGCAAATCAGGTTTTCATAATGCAATCCAAAATGTTTTTGGCTTACTCATGGACAAAGGTTTAATTGGAGTGAGTCAGTCTGTTTTCAAAACAATGCAGATTGTTAATGATACACCTCAAATCAATGCTCATTTGTTTCATTTGATATTTATGGTAGAGACAGGTGTATTTTTAAATAAAAATCTTCCTTTACGTGCTTTTGGTACCCATGAAATGGGTTTCTGTCAGCTAGATTCATTTTTATAAACTATACTTGGTTCATTAAGGGACAGAACAGCATATTGTCTATGTGAATATGTCTGGCTACAGTAGTGCATAAGGAGCCCACTGTTCTTGTAAGCTGCCACGTTCTGAGCAGCAGCCTGTAAGTTCTCTGAGGAATGTTTGTAATTAGCTCAGTAATCACAAGCTTTCGGAAATCTGCAGGAAAACAGACTTTATCGCTGTGTGAAAGTCTTCTGTCTGCATTACTTTGGCTTTATGAAAGGCTGGTTTTATTGTGACATTAAAGCGAACAACATATCAACAGCTCACAGTATGCAAGGTGGTTAAATGGGCCGGTCTGAGGGGAGTTTCACTATACTGGAAGATTCAGTATCGAGGCCTAATATAATCTTTGCTGTGAAAATGTGTCCGGAGTCTGTAGTAACCAGACCATAACATGAATATTAAGGCCACAGATGATGAACAAACAAAGAAGAGCAGTAAATCCAAACTAGAACAAGCCAGTGTTGGCTGCTTTGCTTGATAAATATCTTAACGACTATTTCATTAATCAACTAATTGTTTCAGTATTAGCCAAATGTTTAGCCTAATTTAGCTTTGAGAGATATAATCTCTCTTGGGTGTTTCCTAGAGGCCTGACTTATAGTTATCTAAAGCAGTTCCTCAAAGGGATTCTGTGTTTGTCTTCTTGACTGAGTACTTCGATCCATCTGGTTGAGGACTCTACATACAATTCTCATTTTTGTTTGGATGATTTGTAGTACAAGCTTCTTTGATACAAGGGCCATTGAGCGCGTAGTCCTCGTGGGATTGTCACTGTGGTCCTCAGAACGTTCTTCTGGCTTTTGTGTACAATTCATGTGCCAGTTTCTCTCTCAAAGCATCTCAGAGCTTTATTGTATGTGTTTGTGAAAAGAGAGGACAGAAACAAGGGCGCGCTCAATAGCTACATCGCATCAGAATGCTGTATTTGTGTCAGGACTCCCACTCGCATAAAAACGACAAAAAGCAGCGATGAACAGTCTGTTTTTTCCACAAAAGGCTGCAGTGTCAGATGAGACGAGGACGGTGCTTTTCTCATTCTCATCGTCTCACAAATGTGATTGTAGTGACTCAGCGAGAGGGTGAATTCACACCAGCTCTAAATACCTCAAACCCTCCCTTCCCTCTGTCAGGCTGGCAAGCAGAGGGGATCCTGAAGAGGAGGCCAGTGTGTGTGTGTCCAAGTATGTGTATGTGTGTCCATTATCAAGCCAACCCATCTCCCCTCCGTGCTGAGTGCTTCTCCAAGGTGTACAGTACAGCTAGCCAGGCCGGACAGAGAAAGGGCTCCATTCTTCTACTCCTCCTGACTCACGGCAAAAGTGCAGCACTACCTCAAGCTCTGGTTTCTGTGGTCCTTTTGTCTCGCGCCACCGATCGAGGACATAAAATGGGTCTGGTGGGAACCTAATACCGCGCCCTCACGTTTCTCATCGCCCCTGTCAAAGTTACCGGCACAGAGATGAAAAAAGGCAAACTGAAAGAGAAAAACACTCAAACATTTTACATTTTGCTAGTATCTTTTTCATAAAGGAAAAACTTTTCATGTAAATGATAATTGTTGCTTGTGTTGTACATACTGATAAACAATCCATCTCCCTTAAAGATTAGATACAGGAATACCATCTCCCTCTAACCTTTAAATAGGTATTTCCCACTTACACTTAAAACTGTCCCAGGTGGGCTGCCCAGTAAAGTAACGCCACTGACCCAGTAATGTGAGCAGAACGCCTTCCTCGGAGTTGCTCTGCGCTGCAAGCACTGGAGCAGAATATTACAGAGGCCAATCAGAGCGGAGGCTCGTAACTGGAGCTTTTTGGTGAAGGAATTTTGACGGTAAACACAGATTTGCCATTAGATATGTGTGGTACTAAATCCAACCTTCACTATCAAATGGATATAGTACCGGTGTAAGATCACATGCCAATAGCTGAAAGAATTAGTGTTTGTGTGTATCTGCCTATGTGCACGTGTGTCTGCGTGTGTGGACTTAAAGCTGTAAGATCCAGATTCAGCTGACATTTTATCTAACCCCTACTTATCTGACCTCAAAGGGTTTTATCTACTTGTTACATTACATAGGTCATCATTTGTTACTTCAAACAAACTCACCCTCATATTTCTGGAGCTGCAAGTCTTGGCACCAACACATGATGCAGGATCTACACACAAATTATCACAGCTAATAATTTAGCCAGGATCTTTTTTTACTGTGAAGCAACAAAGCTGGTCCTTGATCAGGGCAGTTAACCTGTAGTGAACAGTAAAATACTGTGGTTATTCTGGGCAGCTGGTGTCACTTAAGTAATGACTATCATACTATACTATTGTACTCCATACATATACTCAGCCCTAACATTATGATTATGTCGCCCGTGTCAGTGGGTGGGATATATTAGCATATCAGCAATTGAACATTTTGTTTTTGAGGTTGATGTGTTGGAAGTAGGAAAATGGGCAAATGTAAGAATGTGAATGACTTTTAAAAGGGACAAATTGTGATGGCTAGATGACTGGGTCACAGCACACTGCAGCTCTTTTTGGATGTTCCTGGTCTGCAGGTTTACCTACTAAAAGTGGTCCATGGAAGGAAAACTGGTGAACCATATACAGGGTCATGGGTCAAGGCTCATTGATCTGCATGGAGAGTGGAGGCTGGCCCACAAGGTCCAATCCAACAGAAGAGCTACTGGGGCTTAAACTGCAAAAAAAAGGCCTGGTCTAATGAATCACATTTTCTTTTACATCATGAGGATGACTGGGTGCATGTGTGTTGTTTACCTGGGGAAGCCATGGCACCAGGATGCACTATGGGAAGAAGACAAGTTGGCAGTGTGATGCTTTGGGCAGTGTTCTGCTGGGAAACACGGGTCCAGCTATTCATGTAGATGTTACTTTGACATGTACCAGACCTACCTACCCAAAAACTGCAGCAGACCAAGTACACCCCTTCATGGAAACTAATGGCAATGGCATCTTTCACACACACACAACACAACAACGAGTTCAAGGTGTTGACATGTCCTCCAAATTCTCAATCTAATCCAGCATCTTTGGGATGTGCTGGACAAACAAGTCTGATCCATGGAGACCGGACCTCACAACTTGCAGGACTAAAGGATCTGCTGCTAACGTTGTGGTGCCAGATACCACAGCTCACCTTCAGAAGTCCGGTGGAGTCCAATGCCTCAACAGGTCAGGGCTATATTGGCGGCAAAATTGGGACCTACACAATATTAGGCATGTGATCATAATGTTATTACTGATTGGTGTATAGACTGCTTAGATAGTCCCTTGACCTGATGGCTCCATAAAAGCATCTCTCAGGTCTCTATTTTTCCTCCTATGATGCCCAGTGTGAGATTGGCACCCACTTGCCAGTCGGCCTCATTTACAGGGAGTTTTTTCTCCCCCATTGACTTTCCCCACTTTCAATCGTCTCACAGCCTGGCACAAGCCCATGGGAGGCTTTTGCAGCTAGGTTGGAAACCTCCGATCTGGCCTGGCCTTGTACTTCATATTAGACACTTCTGTCAACCTTGTCACAGCATCGGCAGGAGCTCGACACTGGAGGTTTGCCCGTCTCTCTATATTTCCTCTTGGTTTGTTCTTTCCTGGCTCAACATTGCCAGAAGAGCTCCTCTTCTGATGAGCACCGACAGCAGCGCAAAAGAGACTCAAGCCAAATATCTTGTCAAATATTTGAAAAAGGAAGTATTTCAGGCATGGCTGAGGATATGTACTGCATATGCAATCAGAAACAGTGATATGTCATTCTATAGCACTTACACAAACTTGATGTACATTTAATTTTAGAAAATATCGAAAGCATAACACTTTTATATATATTTTCAAGGGTGTATCCATATTTGAAAAAAATAAATGCTGTCCCATATATAGTTGGAGTGTGAGAAGCTGATGCATCTTTAATTATCTCTCTGAGTACAAACAGTGCAGATGAATGAGTGAACAGACTTTCAGTGTCTGTCCTGTTTGTGTTGATGAGACATCAGTCTGATATCTGCAGACAGCAACAACAGTATTGGCTAATGACAGGGAAAGACCGAATAGAGTAGAATTGACACTGGTCACTGCACCCCTTACATCTTGTACCCAGAGATAATATATCTAACAAAGACCAACAGAGAGTACAGATCAGTGTGCAGTCTGTTATCAGTCTTGTGTAGAACACCAGAGTCAGCGAACCATCCTGAGTTTAACCACTTCATTAAATTGTGGCAGGTTCACACAGACTGTAAATACTCAAGTTGCAATTCACAGGACTCAAGGTGGCTTAAGGTGGCTCATATATCCAGCTATTATCTACTTTTGTTTGTTTTTATACAAGTTGCAAAATAATTCCCATAAATAAGACATTTTACACATCATGCAGCCCTAACCGAACTATTTACAACTAGAAACAACTGCGCACACATAGTATTTAGTGAGTGTGTACATATTTACTGAGAAAAGGTGCAAATGCAAAGCTCAATCTTGGGAATTTAAGGATCAGTCTTGAATCATTCAAATAAAAACTGCAACAGATCAGAAAATCTGTTTTGTTTAACCAGACCCATTCCTGACTTTCATGACCCAGATTTTTCAGCATCATAACATGTTAATTCAAATAAGTCTCAACCAGTATCAGACTCAATCCACGCACTGACACATAAAAGAAACACAGGTGTCTCTATCTGAACTGTTTACATCTGTCTCTCACGCAATTCCGGCCTGTATAGGGAAGTTTAGTGTCTGTGTGGTGATCTGTCTGCCACAGCTATCTCTAATATTTCTCACCTCTGTGTGGAGAGTGGGGGTGGCCGATTTGTGGTCAACAACACACAGAGTACTTGACTTCCTCTATGTAGACCTTCAGTCCTTCATTCTGAATGTTCAAACAGAAGACATCATGTCCATATTCAGAGCCTCATCTGTGTCCTGCAGCCAAGTTTAGAGCTGGTGTTTGTGGTCAGCGCTGAAGTACTGTTTATATCTAAGATTTGTGAATGATTAGTTGGTGCTATAAGGATGTACTGTATTCCATGTCAACATCAACATGAACAGTGTAATGAAAGAATACACAAGCATTGATTATCAGAAGCAGAAAATGATATGGGCTGACTTATACTGCCTTTCATTATCATTACTAGAGTACGTTGACTCTACACTACATTGACGTTAATGTGCAGCTGAGTCATCCTAGTACATAACATATAGTGGAGGTATACCATACGGGCACACTGTGTCTGTGCTGTGGCAGGGATGCTGTGTGTTTGAAGCAGAGTCTGTAACTCGACACAAGGCCGAGGCCAGGGGGAATTACAGGCCATCGGATAAACAGAAGCTGTAGAGCAGTAGCAGGGCGTGCTCCCTTCAGGAAATTAAAAGCCATTGCCTCTTCCTTCAGTCTCCCATCCTCTCTCATCTTCTGCCAGTTCGGTTAAGGAATAGCACACTAATAGTGTCTGGGGTCTTTCTCTTCTGCTGTTCTGTGTGGTGGACAGTGACCTTCATACGTATGGCTTTTATATGAGCACAAAAAAACTGGATGTTGGACTTATGATTATATTAGTGCCATAAATGAAATCAGAATTGTTTGCAGATGTAAAACACTTGTTATTTCTGCTCTAACATAATAAATATGACTTAGGTGACTGTAGCATTGTAGTCATTTTAAAAACCTAAATGTGAAATGAACTTGAACTCACAGTGAAACAGTACAGGCTCTGTATCTTTTGTACATCTCCAAACGTGGAAGAGTATGTGGGTGTGGTGCAGTTAGGGATTTAGATTAAACCCTTCACGTTTGATCGCTGAAATGTGGGCATGGCTATAGTGACACGCAGGGCTGTACAGGGCTGTTGGCCTCCATCCACACCTTCCCTAAATTATTTGGAAATGTCAACAAAGGTTTTGTCAATTGGCATCCAAACACAGATACACTCAGATATTGCTTTGCTAGCTGCTACACCCATATACTTCATGTTTGAAATAGGATGCTGCTTACATTTCTGTAAGAGTTCCACCTTCTGAGCATGTGCCAGAGACTTTTGCTGGCTCCCATTTTACAGCTGCTCCTTTTTCTGAGGATTGTGTGTAGGAGAAATGCTTTTTCAGCCACTGTGCGTGATGCGACAATCCCAGAAGTTGCAAAAACCTTGTGCAGCTGCTACAGCAGAAAGCACTTTTAAAAAATCTAGCGTGCCCTTGAATTCAAGATGAGTCATCAAAATATTGCAACAATTTATGGAAGAAAAAAAAAACAGGAAAAATAACTAAAACATGTTCAAAATAGAGTGCATATAAATTAAACATCATTGGCAGGCATTTCTTTGACATAACCTCCCCAAATAATGACAAATATACTTGTGTGGAAACATTTAAAAATAAAGGAAAGTTGGGAAAAAAGCAAAGTTAGAAAAGGTCATTTATTTCAAAGAATGAGTCAAAGGTAAGATAAAAGATGAAAAGCTGGGATTCTGAAACTTGACATTGGGTGCAGGATGGTGTCTACTTTTACATTTCAACATTTTAATAATTAGCCACACGTGAAAAAACTATTCTCCTTGTCGTTGACCTGGATAGTGGAAGACCAATATATTAGGTCACGGAGTCAAGGACAGCATGTGCCTGTCGTTTCCACACTGCAGAGTAAAAGCAGGCATTTGGCGTTTGTCTCAGAGCAATAAAATCAGGAAGAAAAACGAATTTCATCCATAATGGAACTCTGGTCACACACCAGGCGTTGCCAATGTCGTCCTCTTTGGATTGTTTTGGAACATTCATCTTTTCACTATTCAAACATTTTCTCTGCCTCACTTGTGTGCTGAAGAAGACGGAGGAAAAACAAACAGCAGTAATGTGCAAACTAAACACCAAGCAGATGTGACGCAGTTCAAGGGCCGAACAAACATGTTTGCCACGTCTCCATCAGCACCTAAAAAAATGTTGATTACATCTCAATGCATGGTTCTCATACCAGACACTTGAAAATGATCAAGCGTTTTTCACCTCAGTGTTTTTAAATTGTGAACTTGTTTTTCATAGCCTGTCGTTTCATTGGCCAACATGAGGGCGAGGATTTTTGATGTCCTTGTAATGATGTTAAGCGATGGGTTTTTTTACCTGTCGCTATTCATCTAAGGTGGGAGAGGTCGCCATTTTCCATCAAAATATTCAATGCCTTTTTGAGTTCGCCAGGTGCAGCCGGGTCAGAGGTCAGAGCACATCCAAGTCAGGAATCACAACTGCCAACAATCACAGGAACTATTTTCTCCTCTCTGGGGAACAACTTCAATGAGAACTTACAGAGGAGAATTACAGTATTTATGTGATTACTGTATATGTCTGTTGCGTTGTAAAGCCTGTCATCATAAAGAGAACCATTTCTTTCTGTTGTAAAATAGTCCCAGAGCTGTGTTTTGTGGCTCCTGTGGGGCCTTGGGACAATTCTGGTTGTTAAAGCAAGTGTCCCAAGGATTTGTGAGGATTTGCTCCTTTTCACTGCTTAATATTATTGTAAATCGAAAACCTTTGGGTTTTGCACTGCACTGGTCTTTGTATGAAGATGTTACCTTGTTCTCTGGGAAACTGTGATCAATATAAATAATCTTTTCCTTGTAGAAAGGGACTAATACCAGCACGACTGTCTTCTTTAAAAAAAAAAAAGTGCTAGAAGAGTGGCATGTGTGGAGACTTTTTTTAGTTCAGTCAGATTTTATTACAACAATTAATTTAATTCAAGAAATAGTAGTATGTTTGATCAATAAAGATAATTGTTTGTTGCAGCTCTAAGGGAATCAGAAGAGGCTATCTAAAAGTGGCAAGAGTACTACTTGCTAGTATTAGATTTTACCCCTTTGCTGCTCCTGTACTGTGTCTCCTTATGTGAATTTTCACATGTAAATGAAGCCTCTAATCTTCAGAGATCTCTTAAACAGCAAAGCCCAGCATGTGCAGGAGCAGAAAGCACAGATGAGTCAAGATGTTGCATAACTGTTTGAGTAATTAAAGTGATGATTTTAACAATTCAGCGCCTGCAGCTGTTTTTTTTTTTTTTTTTTTTTTTTTTACAGGAACAATGGAGCACAGGTGCCTCTGAGGGTATATTTTGATCACACCCAACTAATAATATAATGCCATGGTTAGGCTTCCAGACTTATTTTCACAAAGGCATTATTGTTCAAGAAAATGTTATTTTATTCTTATTTGAGCCTTAAATCTTGTATGTTCAGGTGGTGTCCTAAATCTGCTGAAATGGATGGTGGGTAAATGCTGCAATATTCAGTGGGGGGTCTTAATATGACACTTCAACACCTCAATACGCAGCAGCATGAAGCATAAAGGTGTTGAATGACAGGCCAAACGAGGAGGGAGACCAGATCAAATGTAGCGTTCCAGGTTTGAAGTTTGGGGTTTGCGGCCAATTGTGGCAGCAGGCTCTGCAAATAGAGTTTCCCCACTTCCTTGGGTGGATTACAGGAGCTAAATAAATCTGTTGTAACTCCAGGGTGAAGGGCCTTTGTTCCATTCATCAACACTTTGCATTAGTCACCACACTTCAAGGGAGATGTATATATCGTTTTACTGCAAAAAGGTGCTTTTTTTCGGAGCCCTTAAAGGTGCTGGAGGTAATTGGGTGGGTCCTTTTTCAGCTTTGGTCTGTCATTATTTGAGTAGTGTATGTGGCAAATAAGCATGGTAGTGAGTTGTGACCAGAAGGCTGCCAATTTGAAGCCCCGGTCTTTCTGAGAAAATCTAGGGGTGGTCAACAAGACACAGTGGTTTTACATAAATTGAGCTTGTCTTACAGAAACAACATTAATAGACCAGAGTAACCATTTGTTGATCAGTGTATCAGCATTAGACAACTGCAGTATCTATAAAATGCATTGTCTCCTTGAAATTGTGCCCTCAGTTTAAAAGGAATGAAATGAATAGTCGATGGGTAGAAAATGAAGTATTTTGATCATGAGTCATTTCATTCATTTTTCAAACACAAACTTCAAAAAAAACTAAATAATTTGCTTTTGAATTGTTGACTGTACAACGAATGATTAGTTTGTCACCTTAGGCTATGGGGGAACTGTGATGGATGATTTTCCCAATTTTCTGAAATTGTATACACATAATAATGACTTATGGAATGACTGAAAAAATAATCAGCAATTTTAATGACATATCTATAATATCTCAGTTACCATGACTGTTTAAATATGGGCTGAAGATATCTGCATTAAAGGGCACGTATGACTTTTATTATATTTTATTTTGTGAGGCAAAGAGGAAACGTTATGAAAAAGAAACTCCTGAGCCAAGATTCATGTAAGAAAATTGCATGTATACAAGTGACTGTTCTTTAAACTGGTAGGGATTCTCAGTGTGGCAACATCCTGACACGCAGCCTAAAAAAAGGGTCAGAGTAAACATGTGGGTGTTTGTAGACAGCTGGCAGAGATGTGTGAGAACTGCAGCTGGTATTAGGATGTCTAGCCTTCAGTGTTGCCATATTTCAATAATCCATAATAACCCATGCTAGGCTGTCATCATGAATAAGAATGACTTTATAGATGACTTCCTAGATGAAAAAAGGATAAAGGTTTCTAAGTGTAGCTCATAAATATCTACTTGCTTCTCTCCATTTTTCTTTCTACAGAAAAACAGTGACTCATCCTTTACTCAGTTCATTAAAAGTTCTTAGTGAACCTGTCTAAACACATTATGTCTTTGAGTATCAGTAAAACGCCCTGGCACACAGGACCATGTTTTTCTTTTCTTTTGCAGAATAAACTTATTGAGAGTTTTTGCATGAGCAGAGATGTAGCCAGTCCTAAATGACAAAGAAAGTCAGGGGAAACTTGAAGTGTATGTGAGATGACACCACATGCTGTATAAGTAGTGATTTCAGGCCTTCTTAGGTCTACATGGTTCCTGGGATCTTGGCTGTCCTGTTTTTATTCAAGTTACTTGGGTTGAGTCCCATTGTTTTGCTGTAGGCGTCAGGTTTGTGTGACAATATGTCTTAATCGAGCAGAATTTTAGAGGTAAACATGGTTTGTTGGTGGTCTTTGGGACCCTGCTGGATTTGGTAATTGGTGGCACATCAGGCCGTCGGCAGCTTTGGTGCTGTCTGTCTGTTTTGGGTCTGTTCCGTTTGACCGCATTTTTGACTGGGGCCCTGAGTTTGTTTGGATCAGATCGGACTGTCCTTTGACAGACCCTTTTCAGATTGGGTCTCCTTTTTTTGTGGGGCAATTTTATTCACACAGGACTGTCTTGGATTGTTTTTACAAACATTTGGACTGGTGAAGATATCCACCGGAGATCTGTAAGACATCCAGTGCAGTGCCAAAGATGGAGACAAAAACAGTAATGCAGTTATTATGAGATTTCGCTAAAATAATAGGTGTGCAGTGATTTCAACACGTTTTCAAACCATATGATTTTTTTTATTCAGACTGTCAAAGTGGTCTTTATGCAAACTACAGCTATAGACGAAGTGATAGTTTGTGGCCTTTATTCTCTCTGTCGTGTTGCTGTTATTGTGTCCAACAGCGGATTATTCTAGTGTTAGTCGTCCAAAGCCATTGAGCCAATGTCAAGGTTTGTGTTGTCCTAATATTTGCAGTCTGTGTCATTTAACCTTTTTCCAGAGGTCATGCAGATCAAGCTGATGAGCAGACCTTTGTGTCACATTCCTCATGTGGCCTTCATCACAGAGACGATGTGTGCCTGTCTGCAGAGAGAAAGGCCTGAAAACATAGTTGAGTTTGTTCCTCGGGGGGAACTTGACAATCATTTTGACTTTATATATTGTGTGGGACATTGCGTCCATAGTTGACCAAATTAAAGCCATTTGTCTTTGTGATGTCTTATTGTTGGAAGAATTCTTAGCGCCTCCGCCTCATCTAAACAAGTCCTAGAATTTATCAAACCTATATAAAACGGTAAATCAATCTAACAAACAAAAACATACACAGGCTTGAGAATTTTAACAACTATTTATTGTCTTGAAGTATGTAACAAAATAATCGCTATGAATAAAACCAGCATTTTTGCTTTGTACAACTAAGAAAATGTTTACAGACAAGCAAAACTAATTGTACAAAAATAATGGTAACATTGATACACAATAACAAAAAAAAAGGTAAAAACGATAAAGAACAGAACATCCTCACGTCAGTGTGCAAACCGTTTATACAGATGGACCTGTGCCATTTTGTTAAGGCAGCAAATCCTGATAAATTATTTAAATAGCATTTATCTACACACACGCACACATACAAATCAAACCTCTCACATACAGCTAGGACAAAACAGAACAATAATTTATCTGCTAAGAACAGCAATAGACATACATGATAAAGCAAAATTATTTATAAAAAAAAAAGAAACCTCCCATTTTACCATCATTTTCACCGGGGTATGTCATGGGATTGGGAGTTTAGATGTGAAATGTCATACTATTTACAGCTCATGCTACAGTAGCACTAAGACGTCCATCTTTTCAAAGGAATATGGTTGTGTTTTTTGTTTGATCAAATTATACAACAGCAATGAGGTAATATTTGTACATCAAAGATTTTGTTTGTTTTTCATCTCTCTCTGAAGAAAAGGCACATAAGTCACATACACTTCATGCTAAATAGCCCTATCTGAAGAATACCTAATTCACTTTGTACAGTGGGAGATGAGACACTGACAGGAGCATGCATCCTGCATCTGACTGTACCTGATTTTAAGTCAGTTTTTACTGTGATATTGGATGGAGTTTTTACTTTTTCAAAGTATTCAAATTTCCTTTGCTCCCTACATTGTAGGCAAGAGTCAATAAATTACATGTATTTACACAATTTCAATTTGAAATCCTCAAAGTAGAGGGAGAGAAATCTCTTCAGAGACTAGACTTTTGATGTAAGACCGGGGGTATATTGGCTTTGAGATCATTAGCTCTAGCAATTTTTTCGGAAAATAAAAAATTTGTCACTTTGATCTCATCCTGTGAGTTTATTCAACTGACAAAATTAACAAAGCCGATTATGTCGGTATGTTCAAATGGTAGCTAACCAAAATTTTATTTTCAATTTTCCTCTTTTTTGCTACAGAGTGTCTTAGGTAGATGGGTAAAAGCACTTTCTTGTTCCTTTCATGACCGCTTTTCCACATACAGTACATGCATGAACACAAACATCCACAACATCAGCGTCCCCTTATTTCTAACTCTCTCAAATACCAAAAGTTTTCTCAAGTTGCAAGTCCTTAACAACAAAGATTGCTAAAAAATGCTATTGCTGTATCATTCAAAATCTACATCTTGGCAGATCTGGTAAAGGAAAGGGAATATTTCATCAGTTTTTTTCTTTGGGATGTCCATCCAGAAGGTATGGTAGAAAGGCACACAGGTTGGGGAAGTGAGAGAGAAAGACAGAGAGAGATGTAAAGACTTGGAAGTGCATAGTTGTCTATGGGGAGCTGCTCCCGCATAGAGATGAATGAGGTCTTTCAGAGAGCGAGAAAGCAGGCAGAGCTGGGATAGAAAGGTGTTGGTGTCCTACTGGCAAAGCTTGAGGGCTTGTTTTCTCTTTTTACCCCCAGCTCTCCCTGCTCTCGTGGATGCTAAGGGTGGAGGAGAAGGGGCTCTCTGATCCTCAACTGGCAGTCAGCCGGTTGGTGCTCTGCCCAAACCAGCTTCAAGTTACCCTGAGGCTGACCACATGCCCTTCGCCCCGTCCGAGTGTGCGTGCCGCAGAAGAAAGAGTCGCGGAGATAAATCGGTCCCTGGACTTTGCATCAGAATACATAAGTTCATACTTTATACAAAAAAGGTGCATCCTTGGAACTTCCTGCGCCACACATTTATACATCTAAAAGAAAGAGACACAATGTTAGTAGCTGGAAATGGCCACACCAGAGACATCAGTTTTAAGAGCAGGAATTCAAACGCTTGCTTTGAAGCTGCTTGTGAAATTACATTTTAATTGATTTCATAGAAATTCTTACCTCTGCATTCATACTTGAGGTCTGAGAAGTATACCATCTCTTGTGAGAAGACAAAAAGACCTAGCCTGCCGCCTGCATATGTCTTGTCATAGATGCTACCAGAGTCTGCCATGATCTTTTTGCCCTCGTACATCACAACTCTGGAATTAAAGGAAGAATGAAAGTTGTCATTTTGTCAAACTGATATGAATAGTGAACTTCTCCTATGGACTAATCAATGCAATGTGCCCACCTAATATGTCCTGTTCTTGGTCTGTGGATCAGATGCCATCTGTAGGCAGTGAAATCTTTCCATCCAACATTCTTAGGGTCATGCCAGAGAGTGCGGACCTAAAGCATGTGGAAGGAAACAATCATGAGTTTATCTTTTTACACATCCCTAATATAAAAAAAACATCCACTGGGAGATAGAGCCTCCAAAAGTCTATCAAATATTTTACCTGTCCAGGGGTATTCCCTGTGTGCCAGAGGGCATTTCTGAGGTGCTCTCCTGGGCCTGTGGTGGAGTTAACTACTTTAATGGACAGGCCAGAGTACCCCTGGGCCTTGGTGGGTTTATTCGACCAGTAGGTCTGCGTAATCTGCTTCCACATCACCACATAGAACCTGGAACTGGACTGGTAGCCAAAGACAAAGCCGGCATAATCATCATCCCTCTCTGTGTTGATGAAGAAAGTCCCACTAAAATCCACTGCATTGAACTCATGGTACCCTGAGGAAGGAGAAAAGTTAAGTTAGCGGACAATATTCATAAATCTGTAAATAAACCACAGGAAAATGATGCGTGTTGGGTTAACGATCGCACAACATCTCTTACTCACCAACAGCAATTCCAGGGTCGCAGTTGACAGTCTGAACCAGCTCTTTGCCCTGATGGCGAACAACCCAGTTAGGATCTATCTGGGAGGTGCCTTTAGGGTCTAAAGGAACCATCTGGAATTGGCGGAAGTCTGTCTCACTAATGCCAAAGTTCTCGGGACACACGTCATAGATGTCAGGCACATTGTCTTGGTCAAAGTCATCTTTGCAAGCATCTCCACGACCATCACCTGAAAAACAGATTTCATATTGATTCACAATACAGAAGGTGTTGATAACCTACACATGCAGGTTGCTGTATTTCAGTGTATTGCTGCCTCAGAACTGTTCAGGAGAACCTGTATCTTTTAGGATTACAACATGGGCCATTTTGCTCACCATCAGAGTCCTTTTGGTCAGGGTTGAAGGCCAATCTGCAGTTGTCCTTTTCATCAGGGACACCGTCATTATCATCATCATGGTCACAGGCATCTCCCTTGCCGTCCTTGTCGTGGTCAGCCTGGTTTGCATTGGGGATGTATGGGCAGTTGTCCAAATTGTTCTGATGCCCATCCTCATCGATGTCCTGGTTGCTGTCACACTTGTCTCCTACTCGGTCATCATCCGAATCCACCTGCAAAGGTTTAACGTAGAGTTATGACTTCATGTGTGGCTTAAAGAGACAGTGAAGTATTGGTATGTTAACACGTGTGACCACAATCCATAATGTTTATTTCCTTTCACCACAGTGTTTTTTGCTGCCCATGTTCTTTCATCTCTCCTCTGCTGCTTTCATTAAGGACTTTTCTTAGGCTCCAATCACTCTATGCCTCTGTAAAGCTGCCAAGCTCAATTTGTCTAAGATCTGTCGGCAGTTTTCATCTCATGACAATCAAACATCACTCTACAGGACCCTGTTGCTCCTCCTACTCCAATTTGCTTGTTGAGCACCACCAGTGTCTGCAGTGAAAGGCAAAGTCATGCTAGCTGTACTTGGCAGGACCAGAGACACCTTGCAGCATTAAGGAAGAAACAGGGGAATGGGAGCAATGATGGAGAACAACAAAAGATGGAGTGAGGGAAGAGCTGAGAGGATTTGGCTAACTGTGTAGGATCAAAACCTCTGCTGTTGAAGATCTCAGTTAGACTACAACCTTTGAGGAAGGCATATTTTGGCAGTTTTTCTTACTCCCTTTCAGCAAATAACATTGCTGTGCCTACGTCTGGACTTGTCTCCTTTGGCCTTTAATTTCAGTGTGCAATTCTCTCTTTGAAAACCACATCAGTGTTTGATGCTCCCCTCCTTCCCCCATTCATCTCCTGAGTCTTGTTGTTCAACACATTCCTATTTCTCTGTGTAGCATGGCACAGGTGGACTGAGCAGGTCCATGGTGTGCAGACAAGGCATGTACACAGCCCAGGGCCAGTCCATTCCTCAGTAATATCCAGCCTAGGGCCTCACATTAGCTAGCTAACGTCAATGGTCCATTGAAAAGACCCCTAGCCCCCCACCACGCCTTATTGAACTGATGTGCCCTTGAGCTGCACACAGGATTTACTCCACCTTTACATGGCGTGATAAAGCTCAGACAGCTACACAGGGCTAATCACAGAAGCGCTCTCTCAATTGAAACAGAGATATACTGAGCTACAGAGAAAGGTGGGGAGATGAATGTGTATTATTGTTGGTGAGTGAGGTGGAAGGAAATGGGGAAGGGCGGGGTGCATGTGTCTGCGCCCACACACCTGATCAGGATTATGTTCCAGAGGGCAGTTATCGCACATGTCTCCCACTCCATCCAGATCTGTGTCTCTCTGGTCCACGTTGTAAACATAGGGACAGTTGTCCTTCTCATTAAGTATACCTGGGGAATGAGTGGTAACATTTGATATGAAAAGCCAGTTCAGAGGTTCACAATATGTTTCTTTTTCATTTTTACTGATTTATGTCCAGTCCTCACCATCTCCATCAATGTCCACAGCACAGGCATCTCCCTCTCCATTGTTGTCAGTGTCTGTCTGGTCTGGGTTACTGTTGTAGGGGCAATTGTCACAACGGTCACCCACATCATCACGGTCATAGTCGTACTGCCTTGGGTTGTAGACGAATGGACAGTTGTCCTATTTCAAAAAGCAAGAGACAGAAAAGAGCGAAAAGAGTTGTCATTTGCTGCCTCTGTGTGAGTGCATACATTTATGATGACAGAATGATGCTGAATGAAAAGCTGCTTTATTTTCATGCCCTGTCCCAAATCGACTGTTGGGATTAGCAAACACACACTGCTGCTCGTTCAGAGCTGTACCTCAGTGTTGGAATTTGAGGTTTTGGCTCAAGCAGGAGAGAAACATTTGCTTTCCTGCCTCCCCTCCCCTCCCCTTCCCCCTCTCCACCTGCCTTCTTATTAGACAGCATGAATGATGAATGCAAAAATCACAGTCAGAGAACACACACACGATCCCTTGTGCCCTGTTATGGCCAAAGCTGGAGAGGCTTCACCTACCCTATCATCAGGAATGCTGTCGTTGTCATCATCACTGTCACAAGCATCTCCAACGCCATCCTTATCGTAATCTTCCTGCCCAGAGTTAGGGAGGTTGGGGCAGTTGTCCTAAATAAAAGACAACAGTGGTTAGGCACTCAGAAATTATAACAAACATACTACTACTAACTTGACTTTAACCCAAAAACAACAGTGAACAGTAATTTCTTAACTGAACTTTAGAGCCTTGCTGCTTCACCATTACCTACCTTTTTGCAATGGTAGGTGGCGTTCTCCACACAAACCAGGTCAGCATTCGGCCATCCATCAAGATCTGTGTCCTCTCCACAGATATGGCCATTGCCAGCATAACCAGGCTTGCACTCACAGCGGAACATGGGATCAGCGAAGTGTCCAAGGTAGTTGCAGCGGGCGTTTTTGTTGCAATCGTGGCTTCCATCGAGGCAGGGATTACGGGGTGTGCACACCTGGAGGGGTCATGCATAGTTTGTATGATCAGTGATCCCACTGGCTGTGCATAGTACAAATTCATGACATTCTGTTCTTAGAAAGGCAGACATTCATCACAATAAACAAAGCTGGTCATGCCCTGGAGATGCAGGTGTACCTTACACAACAATTCCTGTTATCAGTATTTATTTATCTTACATCTCATTAACTTGTATCTTTTCTGTCTGACCTGCTCAAGACTGTACTTGCCTGTTTATTTGCAGCTGCCTGCTCCACACCTCTGCCAAAGGGCTGGGGTCCTGAATAGCGAGGAGGGCAGGGCAGACAGTTGTAGCCAGGTTCTGTGTTCTCACAGCGGTGCGCACCATTAAACTCAAAGCAAGCATCTGGGACCTCTTTGCACTGTGTTTAGGACAAATAGAACAGAATTTGTTAAAACAGAGACTTGTCAGGTGTTGCAACAGGCATCAAACCGTGTTTGTATCTGACAAAAATCGTCGTAGCACAAGGGCTAAGGAATTTTTTTACCTCATCAAGATCTTTACATTTGATGCCATTCCCAGTGTAGCCAGCTGGACATTTTCCACACTTCCATGAACCATCAGGGAAGCTGGTGCACTTGGCTCCAGCAAAGCAGGGGTTGGACAGGCATCCATCTAAAAGCAACAACGCCAGCTCATTGTCAAGTCATCATCTCCAATGTCTCTCCAGATGTAAGAGAATGTAAAAGCTCTGTAAGTTATTAAGAATGTCTCACCAATGGGGCAGGCTTTCTTGTTACACTTCTGCATCTCTGTGGGTTCACCAACACAATCTTTGCCACCATATTTTGGTGCGGGGTCATTGCACAGGCGTTTACGAGTCTGGTCACCACCTCCGCAGGTGAGAGAGCAGGTATCCCACGGTGACCAGGGTCCCCAGTTGCCATTGACTGAAGAAGATGAAACGAAACATGATTAATTCCTATGCTTGTTGTGTATAACTCATAGATCTGACCAGGCAGCGAACAGCGGACAGACAGTTGGACTTACTGGGACATGGTGACATCTGACACTTCTTAGTTTGTCGGCCCTCTCCCTCACAGTCCTTCCCTCCAAACTGGGGGGTGGGGGAGTTGCAGAGACGGATATGGGTGATAACACCAGACCCACAGGTGACGGAACAGGAAGACCAGGGTGACCAATGGCTCCAGCCACCGTCTTGCTTGACTGAAGGCCAAAAAGAAAGGTCAGATGCCATTCATCAGGAAACAAATCAGTGGACCTCTGTGGCACTCAGTCATACATTATGTCATGCAGAAGATGACAGGCTTGCAAAAGTCCAGATAAAATCATGGATCAGGCTGGCCGCTTAACAGGGTCTACTTGTTTGTGTAGTTGATGGTCGAGAGCATGTTGTGTTAACTCACAGCGTTTGTCACACTCCTGGAGGTAGCAGTCACGGGTCTGCACAGAGGTGCCCTCACAGTTGTTATTGATACGGTCGCAGGAGCGCCCACGCTGCTGGATGCCCCGCCCACATGACACGGAACAATGGGTCCATTCAGACCACGGCGACCAGCCGTCCTCTGCATAGTCACTCGCTGAGCAGGAGGGAGAGGGAGAGAATATGAGAGAGAGGGGAAGAGGGAGACAATAAAAGAACTATTCCAATGAGGCAGCACCCCTTCACAAACACCCCCAAGCCTAAATGAGGAGGGAAAGCTCTTAAAGCAGAGGACTAATAGTGAGGATTTAGCTGGGCCTTAGACACAGAGAAGGCCTTCTGTCGAGAGGAGGACAGAAACTAACACACTGAGAGAAGTTGGGAGGTAGAAAGGGCCACTGTCCTCAGGATACATTGGGATGCCCCACTGACTTATGTTTTCCTAAAGAGGAAACAGATTTTGCAAACATGCCCTGGGTGTGTAATGACTTCAACAAGTGGCTGTGGTCAGGATGAATGTGGCTCCCCCTGTTTATTTAGGTTTTAGGGAGTCGTTGCAGCCAAGCCTGCATAGGTATGAAGAATATGTCACTTCTCCTCAGTAGAGGATGGGCTCCACTAAACAGCCAACCAATTTTCCATCCCGCTTTAACCAATTTAGCAAATTACAGCCATTTCAACTTGAAGATTCAAAGATGTTTCGGAGCACAAAGCGCCTATGTTACAAACACATAAGCACCCTTTCATTTACTCGGATGTTATTGCAGTTAAATCATCTCTAAAATTAACATGTTTTCTCTTGAATAGAAACCTTTACATCAAGGGGAAATATTTGTGGCATTTTTGTTTTATATGGCAAATCACACAGAAACGGCTCCCTCAGTGAATGGGGCAGTGTTTTTGAATGATGTGGTTGTTAGGTAAAAATATACTCTCTATCTTACAGGGGGCATTTATGCAGATGCTTGTAGTGCAGGTTCACACAACCGCAATTACAGTGGACCTTCCTACAGCTATGCAGATTGTAACAATATGAGTTTAGCTTTAGAGAGCAGAAATGCTTACGTGTTCCACAGCGGGGGCAGCACTCTCCATCAGGAACAGTAGCATTAGCACAGGGGATCAGGGGGCAGGAGATCTTGCGGCACACAGTAGCAGAGTTCTGCACAGGCACAGAGATCAAATTTATGGTTAAATATAAGGCCAAATATATGGCTATCACCCAAATTTAGTTGCAACTTTCCCCCAAATTATGTCCAGGTCCTGGCTTTCAATTGGAACTGAAACACTACAGAACAATGTTACCAATGTGGAGTTGATTGTTGTGTAATTTAAATTCATAATTTATTTATTTATTTAATTTGTTTTGCATCCAAGTCTTCCAAGTCCATGTCCGTGCAACCGTCCCATTAAATTCTCTGCTTAACAACTGAGTTTGCACAGAGTTACCATGCCAGAAAAAATAAAAAGCAGAGTTCTGGCTGAGAACGAAGACCCCTGCAGACAACCACCTGCCCACTGGGTCAGGGGAGGATGGGAATGAGGCCAAAGTCCCAATAATGGAAGTCGGTTTCACTGTGGAGCCGGACTGGGCACTGAGCCCCAAACAAGTAAAGCCAGCCCGCCAGCGCAGTCTGCTTGGGTGCACTGTGACTGACTCAGGAATAACAACAGCCTCTGAGTATGGCTGCTCATGTTCTCACTCCTGGATCTGATCACTGACAGGGACGTTAGGAGGAAATAAGGACAACTAGTGTATCGTTAGAAGTGGAAAACCAGGAAATAAAGCGGTGAATGCATTTATGTTCCCTGCCAAGTATTTTGCACCTGAACCCAACCCTTTTTTCCACTTGTCAGAGCCAAGGTCTTGTTCTTAATTATCAATGCATCACTTAAGGTCTGGTCAAGTCCCTCTAGGCCACACTCGAGTTGAAGTCCAGACAACAGACACCTCTCATTACCACAGCAAAGGCTGGTGGCCTTCTGCCAGGCCTTCACACTACTCATTACTAACCAGATCAGTTGAGTGGTGTTAAGTGTGTGTGTGTGCCTCAGAGCGGGTTGTCTTTATACATGAGTCAGGGCATAAGAGTGCATCTCCTCACATATGTTTAACTACTTGGGGCACAATGTACACAAGCTGATGGGAGCACACTCGGGGAGAGCTCACCTGACAAGTGCACTCAGTGCAGTCATCGACGGTCCACTCGTCTTTGTTCTTGTGCACGATGCCGTTGTGGATGCAGACGCCACTGTGAATGCCGATGCGGTTTTTAATCAGCTTGTTCTCATCCGTCTGGGGGAAGGTGTAAGAGACACGGTGGTATATTAGTTGTTACCTGGGCAAATACCACTCTACCTGAGGTTCATACTAAAATATAAATATAGCATATTCTGCCACTGCAATTTTCCACTACATTCAGTAAAAAGAGCAGAGGTTTTGTGTGTTTCTGTGCACTTATACCCCGAAAAAATCTTTGTTAATACAAAAAAGTACAACATTGTATGCTGTATGGACTAATTATGTTAAGTACAGTATATAAGTTTAAGTGATGACATAATAACGGAGGGCTGCTTTCAAGTTTCCAATTATGTGCGAAACACAAATATTTTATATGTAACACAGTACACATTATCTCTAATGTTTTTTGCTGGTTGTAATGCAGCACCACACACACACACACACACACATCTAATACACACACACAGACAGACATGCAGACTGTCTGGTGGGTTTCCTTCTCACCAGCTTTCTGAGATCATTGGACAGCTCCTTGACCACCACACCGAGGCTCTTCAGCTCCTTAAACATGCTGACCAGGTCATCGCAGGAGAAGCCACAGACCATCTGCAGGTCTTCACAAGGGAGAAAACACTTTCATTGTCATTCTGTTCCTTTCTAGTCCTTTTGCAGTCTGGACTTAAGGACTTGTCAGCAGATGTGAGGTGGTGTAACAGGGTCTAATGGGAAGTCCACATGTCAGTGTCGTGCTGCGGTCTTTACCTTTCGTCTTGTGTCCAGTGTACTCTGTCCTGATGGCTGAGGAGCCGTTAAGGTTCTCCAGGATCATGGTGTCAGACGTTATGGCTAAAAGAGGAATGTCCCATAAATCAAATCACATATCTGCACACTCATCTTTATGGTTGATTTATTCATAAGGAAAGGAATGTGTAATTAATGTTCCACATCCCCCGAGTTCTTAGTTAATATTGTGCACATCAATGAACATGCTTCAATACCACAATACCCTGACATATCTGTGAACTGGCACTGCTCTTGTGAACCGCTCCCTGGGGAGTGTTGTGTGTGCAGACAGATGACGTTAATGCACATTTCTTCGGTGTGAGTTCGCTGAGACTTGGCAGCACATGAAGCATCTGAGTGGCGAGTAAACGCCGATCTTGGTCGTAAATACTCACAGCTTTGGCATCCTTTGTTGCGGAGGATGGCGTCCAGCGTTGTCCCGAACACAAAACGCACGTTTTGTAGGACCCCCTGCAAGCATCACGTTCAAGTTTAAGCCAGAACCCGGTGCAACATTAAATCAAACACCTAACAACACAGCGAAAGCACGAGGTCTATCAATGTGATCGGTTCTGCCATTTGAGCGTGTTTACGCATTTGGACACATTTACGCATTTGCACTCTCAGTTGATCAGACTAAAAACAGACGTGACTGAATTTAAAACTAAATCTCCAGTCCGCAGTGACCCTGTTCTCTCACCATGAACCTGTCTTTCACTGCTCCTTTGCCAATCCTCAGCCGCGCGCTGGCCGGGGTCTCCTGCGTCAGGATGCTCTGGATGGGCGCATCCAACTCTGCGGTGTTCACCTCCTCGCATCCCGCGTACAGCACCGCCCGGTCCTCCTGCACGAACAGGGTGATGTTCTTCCAGTGACCCGTGGCCAGATCCACATCTTCGATGGAAACCACCTGCTGCTTGTTCTCGGTGGAGAAAAGTATGTCCAAGGTGTTCGCCTTGCCGTTGGAGACGATCTCAAACAAGGGCCCGGAGCCGTCCTGCTTCTCCACGGTCAGGAGGCTTCCCCTGGTCCGTTTGGACTGCTTGAAGTTGAGCAGCAGGAGGAATCCCCTCTCGGCATGGATGGAATCGATCAGGTCCCTAAAGGCGCTCTCGGGGACCGGGGGGATCAGGTCCGGGTTGAGGATCTTGTAGGCGGGGCTGTACGGGTCGTCTCCTTTCACCAGGGTGACCCCGTGGTTCCTCTTGGGGACTCGGATGAGCTCAAACAAGTCATACACGCTATTGTCGTCTCGGCTCTCTGCGGGTGAATAACAATAAGCAGTCAGCCTTTGTCTGGCAGGGCACTGGATGCCTGTTGCTTTGCTTCCAGTGCACGGCGAGCTTTTTCAAAACTCCTTTATTCATTATAACCCATGATTCATTCCCCGTCTAAAGAGAGATGTGTTATTCTGAAAGGCTACACAAGTTCAAGTTGAAGCAGCCAAACTCACCTGCGACTCTCGCGCTCTCGCAGGTCCAAAGCATCAAGAGCAAAAATATCCCAGTCAGCTTCATGGTGAAACAGCAACCTGCTGCCTGTGACAGACGAGCACAGAAGATGAATGTCGGCGTCAGGCAGCTGATGTGCAACAGGTTGAAAGGTGATAAATAAAAAAAAAAAAAAAAAATGAAAGCAGGTGTTAAATCATTCATTCGTGCAGCTGCAGAAACAGCTGCATTCCTGAGAATATCTGCCACTCACCTGCTTGATGGAAAACACGGGAAGTGATAAAATCCAGGCACAAAAACAAAAGTGTAGAAATCCAATAATTCTCAAGATATATTTTTACGGCGAAATAGTGAAAAGGAAAAAAAGTTCCTATGTGAAAAGAAGAGTATTTTTTTTATTTTATTTTAATTTTTTTAATCTTTTTTGCGTGTTTTCTCTCCTTCATTGAAAACTTGTCCTCGCTGCTATCGGCCGCTAAAAAACTCCCTTTTAAGCCGAGGGGGGACAAAGTGCTATTTAAATAGTTTGATGCCATTCCTAAGAAGTGGCCTCGTCCAATCACGGGGAGGGGAGAAAAAGGGACGAGCTTAGAGAGAGAGAGAGACAGAGGGAGAGAGAGAGAGGGAGAGAGAGAGAGAGAGGGAGAGAGAGAGAGAG
>CM076665.1:16524366-16794754 GCA_038496675.1 Rachycentron canadum
AGAGAGAGAGAGAGAGGGAGAGAGAGAGGGAGAGAGAGAGAGAGAGAGAGACAGAGAGAGAGGGAGAGAGAGTGAGGGAGAGAGAGGTAAAAACCGCCTTCCACTGCGGGACGAGGGACTAACTTCAGTGTGTTGCACTCAGACTTTTAATGGACCAGTGTTTCCTCTCCCTGCTTCCATCCATCAGTCCTCTGAGCCATTTCTAGCCCAGACTCCCATAAAGCACTCTACAAATGACTGTAATATTCTCCAGAGTTACTGTTTCCAAACTCATATTCTTTGACTTTATTTCATATGATGCTAAATTATACCAATAATTTTCCTTTAAGACATAAGTGTGTATGTGCAGTTTACAGTGGTGTTGTGTTTCCTTTAATATGCAATACATTAATTCCCCCTCCTCATTAATAAAAAAACCCCAAAACGAACAAAAAACAAGTCAAATATGTGAGACATGATCTGAACCATGAGTTTTTGAAGAATGTTAACTTCAGTTTGTTGCAGTTCCACCTTCAACCGGTAGGAGCCGACGTGAGTTCACTGGAGTCGCCTGAGGCAGTTGGTGGTGCAGTGGAGGTGCAGGACACCTGAAGTGACATTCAGATTTATACCCACAAAATAAAATGGACTCAGACCAAACTACTGGTTATGTCATACGTGCAGTTGCATCTTTCTGGTTAATCCTTGACAACCTCCTCCTCCAGCGTGTACATCATTCCTGAGCAAGTGACACTTCACAGAACTCAAGTTCTGCCAAAGAAGAGCAAGTAGGGACAGAAGAAAGAAAAATACAAATAATGTAGTGGTAATAAAGTGTGTGACACTGGAATATAAAACGACTAAAAAGAGATATCTTCCTTAGACCGTGGTATAAATAAGTGTCAGCTTCACATACTAAATTTAACAAGTTGTTGCTTAAATTTTTATGCTCTAGGATCATCTAAACCAAACAGTCATTAAACCGCTCACACTGAATAATAAAACCACTGTTATAGGGGGAACTTCCTTGTTATTTACTGTGCATGGCGGCGAGATGGTGATTTGCTTTATTATTTACGGTTTGTTCTTGGTGCAGTTCATATCCACTCATGAAAACTACCAGGATTTCAAATCTAAATCTGTTCACACGTTTTTCTGGCCAAAAGCAGTGGTTTCCTGGAAGTGATTTCCCCCCTCCTATGCAGTCGGTTATCAATGTGGTATTTGGTAAGTTTCCTCATAGACTGTGGATATTGCTCTGTGTAGTTTAAAGTTGTAGCTGCTCCAGTGATCTCTCATCCCTTCATTCTTTTTCTGCCAGGATTGGATTATTTCCCTTTCTAACCGGTATTAGGGAGAGATTTTAAAAAGAAACATTTAGTCCTAATGGAGAAGGGCAAGAGGAAGGGGCAAATACTAAAATACAGGATATGCTCTATTTTCTTGGCTGTGTAAAAACAAGCTGTGTTAACTCTCTGGTGGTGTTAGTCGGATCCATCTATGAAAGATCAGTAATCATACCATCTGACATTTACTGACAGAGAAACTCAAGCTCTTTTGGCCGAACATAGCAGTGTTATTTATCCACTTGATGTATAAGACACATGCCTTTATATGTCATGCGGCAGGTTTTGGAGCTGTGAGTTTAACAGGCAGGTGAGTACTGGTTCCTGTGATGGAGCTGAAACCAGGTTTAGACGTCTGGGGATTGAGGCTATACCCTGAGGGGTCCTGAGGTCAGAGCTGAGCTGACTCCTGTGGTGCCTGTGAGTCTCTGTCTCAGATCAGGAACCTTAGGAAGCTTGTTTCAGCCTGTGGAGGCTACACTGTCAGTGCTTCAGGTGCCAGGACAGCACAACATGGAAATATATACCGATGAAGATGTGTCAGTATGTGAAGGTGTTAACCTGAGTGATCAAATCGGCCGACTCCTGTTTGAGTGATGCACAATTTGGGAGCTTGTTTAAGCTCATTTAAGGCTCATGCTAGTGTTTGGTTGTTATTTTGTAAGCTTGGTCTGTGAGGAAGAAAGCACATGTGCAGAAAAAAAATGTGCTGCTGTTTTTGGCTGCAGAGGATATAAATAAAAGGATCAAGAGGAAATTTGTCTGCATACACACATGCTGCCACACACATTCGCTGCAGACTGTTGGTGTGCAGATGTGTGCGTCTACAGTAAACAGGCATGTGCACATACATACACAACATGAACACTGCTCCTCTCCCTTCAGTTCATGTTTTTGCTCCATGGTGAAAACAAGGAGAGTAGAAACAAGTTAGAAAACGAGTGATGAGTAAAGGAGAGGGGAACCAAGGAGAGGAAGTTTGAAACAAGGGAAGGAAAGGGAAGGAGAATTGAAAGGAGAGGAGAGGGTAGACAAGGTGAGAAGAAACTAGGAGAGATCTTGGGATAGGAAAGGTCATATTACAAAACACGAGAATGAATAAGGAAATGAGTATAGAGAGAAGAAAAAAATGTGAAGAGAAGTAATGGGGAGAGTAGAAATGAGGAAATGAAATGAAAGAAACGAGGACAGAACAGAGGAAACAAGGAAATAATATGGAAAAAATGAGAAAAGGAGAAACAGCAGAGGAAAGAAGAGGAGAAATCAAGAAAGATAAGGAGCAATTAGGAGAGGAGAAAGAGGAGAGGACCAGAGAATCAAGAAATGGTAATGAGGAGAGGATGAACAAGGAAAGGGGGAACAAGGAAATGCGTAAGAGGAGAGAATAAACAAGAAATATTAACTTGCACATACATGTCATTGGAATAACCCAGCAGCATGTTTCCTCTCAGTCCATGTAAAACACATCATTGAGTAACATCTCGTGACAGTTGAGAAAATTTTCCACAACCCCCCTGTACTTCGGTCGTCCTCTTGTTACTGATGTTCGGTATTGTAACAGGTCATGACCCAGCTCCAGGCCTGCATCCTGCCTCTCCAACATTAGGCGCACCTTCCTGTGTCATCTGCGATTTTCGCTCGTAATTCAGCGTCAGGACACTGATGATTCATGGGTTTGGTATAAAACATGGTGAAATGTTTATGTTTTATTGTAAGAAGTGATGGACAGATTGTTTAATTTGCTGTCAGGCAGATTTCCCATCATCTGGTGGGCTCCATGTTCACTTCAGGTTGTGTCATAGTTGCTTAGGTAAAACAAGAATGAATATGTTGCAGTTAACTCGTAGATGACTGGATATGACAATAACTCATCGTAGAATTTATAAGACGTGCAGGGAGCTGATAGTGTGGTCACTTGTTTTCTTGGTCATACAAAGAGGTCACTCATTTCTAGCACTTCTTCTTGTGCATAAGTTTAAAGTAACATTCAAACTAGAAGAGGAACTAAATGGTATGAGATTTCAGTTGGTTGGAGGTCATTTTCTCCTCAGACTCTCATGTTTGCCACTCATGTCCAATCTGTCACCACTTTAGAAAGAATCATAGCATTCTTAAGTTATTCCCACGCCCTATTGCAATTACTGCTTTCTGAGATCACATGGGGAATCTTTCCCAGTCAGCACCTCATGTTTATCACATATCCAACGTGGCATGAACTCTGCATTTGCTCTTCCCTCATCCATCATCAGATGAGCCTAGATTCTGGGTCAGGGCTGAGCAGGAGACTGGACCCAACCCGAAAACGGGGACAATTTCTCTCTTTGCATTGAGTAACTTTGTCCCTTTAATTGATCGCCAGAAAATGTTTACGCTATTTTGTTTATCAAGTCATTGTCGTTTTTACTTAAATGACAATAAAACAAATATTTGCTGGATGTGGAATGTGTGGATGATGGTGATTGTTTTTGTTGCATATTTCATTCAACGAAGAAAAGAAGAGTGAAGATACTTTTGGCTCAGAGAAACTGTTTTACATCTATTTACTTTTTGGATTAATGGAAATAAAAAGGATAATTAGAGCCCTAATTATATGTCCCACATGGACATGGCTGCAAGGATCTACTTAGATTAGATTTCATCATCTACACATGTCAGTGAGGGTCTGTGTACAGTCCAGACTTCAGGACGGCGTGTGCTGACCAATGTATGAAGATACCCATGTATGCTGCATCACTGAACAGAAGTGAGTGCATGTGCTGTCTACATCCATGTCCATCCTCCACAAGTAATAATATTACTGGATCGATGCTTGAGGTCTTGGACTGGATAAAGAAAACAAGCTTGGGAAGAGAAACCTTGAGGATGATAAAATTGTGAGGGCCGTTTTTGTAGTGTTTTCTGACAATAGCAGACACAACAATCAAGTGACTCAGAAGTGTTGTTTGCAGCTCTGCAGTGGAGAGTCCTTCACATGGAGTTGCACACAGGTGCTGAAGTGTGTGTTTGGTGTTCAGCTGGGAGGGAATCTGCCTGAGGTCACACACACATTACTGGTGTTATTGCTCTGTGCACAACGCAAGACACAGACAGACAGACACTCACACACACCACCAAACCCCCCACCCCCACCTTGCTTCTTTACGGCAATTAACCAACACAAAGCACACAAACACAGAGTTTCAATGGCCAAATTATCCCCATATACTTTCACTTGTCAGCACTGGCTGATCTTTTATTCTACTTTTATTAAAATTAATATCTGACTAATGCAAAGCTTGCTAGGTTTTTTTATAACAGGCGTTGAAAACTTTCAATGTTTTGGTTTATAATTCTGAACAATGAAGTGATGGCTTGTACTGTCAGTCCATATTGGACAAACTCAATTAGATCTGACGCATTCTTGAGCTCAAAATCCATTTTCCGGCGACGCAGACCCAACAGCTGACCACCTGTGCGTCTCTTTCACTGGGTCCCCTCCCTGCTCCCACTAATTCCTAATAAACTACTCATTGGAGTGTTCACCCATGTCATTACTGTGCCCAAGCCAGGACCATTAGCCGGCAAAAGACATTGGTTGCTGCAGGCTCAGTCGCTCAGTGATTTCTAAATATCTAATAGTGTCTAGGAATGTAGTCTTGATCCAGTTCCATCTTCAGCCTATTACGAGGTCACGGTGTGCCAGCTTCTTTTCATGGGCGTCCATGGACAATGTAATTTGCATTCCAGAGCTCAGTGGGTTGGGGGAAAAAGACGTTTGGGTGTTCTGAATCATCTGATATAATTGCTGCTGAGAGCGTAACTGCCGATTCTATTTAATTCTAATGGTTCCTCCAGTGAGATGTTTTCCCCAAATTTGGCAAATTAATACAGCAGCAGCAGCCTGTCTTGACCATTAGCAATGTTGCAGCTGTTAACCAGCTGTTTATTGCTAAAAAAAAGACCCTCATAACAGTGGAATTACACACGCAGCAGGGTAGGAATGACAACATTTTAATCGATTTCCTGGTCTGTTGGCTTCAATATTCACTGAAGTCATTAAAAATTAGGGACACATGCTCTTTTAATCAAGTGCAGCGACATTGTTGATTCACAACCCTCATTGATTTCACTCATTACTAAAGTATTTCCTGTATTAAATCTATCCCTAAGGAGCAGATACAGTTAAACAGTAGCAGAGCGTTTACAGAAGAATGTGAACCTTTTTGACAAATTTTATGGATTTTAATTTTCCCATTGCTTTACATTCACACCGCAGACCTTCAACAAGTTTTTTCCACTGTCAGCGCTCTTTATTTCAACTACACTAAGAGTCTATAGGTTGCAACCGCAAGCACAGTGATCCTTTGCACTAAATTTTAACATCAGCATACATACATACATATACCAGCTAAAAGGCGTACAATGACAAAGCTAACATGTAGCACATGTCATATTTTGTTCACCGGCTTGGTTCAAGGTGTTAGAAATCTAACACTGAGGCAGAATTAGTCATTAGTTTTGTGGTTATTTCATCACAAGTTTTGACTTAATTATGGGACTAGGTGAAAAGTCAGAGGGTCAGCAAAATGAATGCAAATCACTCTGAGGAAGACTTAAATGTAGGTAAAAGACTTTGTTGTCGTGACATTTTAGTCAAAACTACAAAACCCAGCCTCACTGTGGTTCTGTAATTTCAGGGAACCTGCAAAATCTCAAGGGTTCATCACCTGGGGCTCATGAATGTCTGTATAAAACTGGGAAGCCTTACAATAGATCTTGAGATGTTACAGCCAGGAGCAAAGTGGTGGAACAGCTGACTGATATTGACAACCCCAAAGCCACATCACTAGCTGGTTTAAAAACAAGATTTTGTTACCATAGGCATAATTTTTGGGGGGAATTTCAAACAGTGGCTGTCCTTTACGGCTCCACACACATTCCTCCGGTAAACAAACACAAACTGTGGTGACCTGGGCAAAAGCAGCAATAAACAACTGTCAGTGGGACATATTTGGAGATATAGAGAGGTCACCTGCCACGTCCACATTCCTGACATGCCTCTATAGGATACATAAATATCCTTGGAGCCCTGTTCCACATGCCCTGTCTATTTATCTGTCTAAAGACTGGACAGAAATCTCTCTGATTGCCTCTCAGCTCACTCAACACAACAAGAGGCACTACAATACCCCTCCTTGTCATGCGTCATCAGTGAAAGCAAATCTCAGCTCATCAAGGATGTTTTCACATAGCTGATTCTGATGGACTTTGTATAAAAGACCTGTCACGTTCAACAGCAGCAGGGCAGTTACATAGTTTTGTTTAAGATCATCTTTTAACAATGTTTTTCCTGCACAATTTGGAGTGACGTAAATGTTGCCATGTCCCTAAAGCTCATTTCCAGCAAGAGTAGAACAAAAAAAATGCAGTGTTGAGACGGAGGCAAGAGGGCATGGACAAAAGGGAGGATCAGTCCAGACCTGCGCAGCCAAAATCATGCAACACACAATTAGATGAGTGTCTCGTACGCCAGCAGTTACAGACAACGGGTGTGGATCAAGACCTGGCAGTGACATGCAAAAAAAAAAAAAAAAAAAAGTGGCTCTCAATGAGGGCTTGTTTGTGTACTACATGCAGGTATTAACACTTTGCACCCTAGCATGGCCCTGTCGTACAGTCCCAGCATCCTCAAACTGTTTACATCAGGTGTAAGGGTTTTACAGAATGATATGCACCCACATTTGTCTTATCATCAAATCTATCATTTGTTTGGATGACTGAAGTCATTTCAGGACCTCAGACATGTTCAGGGACCAGTTTGACCCACAGTTCTTGTCCTTTTTACAATATCCTCAGCATAGCAACAACCATCTTTTGTGGTCCATCTTCCTACTCACTCCTGAGATGAATGTTTTGATGAATGAAACACTTTTAATTGTTGCATTGCTGTGCAAAGGTGCGTTGTACTGATCTTTTATTGATACCGAAAATCAGCAAGGCAACAGTCGTCATCTTCCCTTGACAAGATTTCTGATAAATTCATCTGTGCCACACTGGTTTTCAGCGGCTTCTGTTTTAACACTTTCTACAACTGTCCCTTTGGCCCCCTCGTGCCACCCCCCCCCACAGGTCACAACCACCAGGTTAAGAGCATCTGAGTGAGACGGCATCTTTCAGCAGCTATTTAGTGCATGAGTGGACAAATGATGGTTCAGTGAGTCCTCCCACCACCTGCTCACTCAGGACCCACTCATTGTGAGACAGACATTAGTGTCCCTGCAGCCGTTCTGACAAATCCTCCCAAGTAAAAGACAAAATGTGTTGTTAGCGGCTGCTGGAGCATTGTTTCAACTGGTGCTCTGTTTGGAAGATAGGATCTTTTTCTGATCTGCCACCTCGTTGTGTCATGCTTTGTTAGTTTTAGACACGGAAATGACTCTGCAAAGATCATAGCTTTAGTTACAGAAATGCTTGGTTAAAGTTAATAGTTGGTTGGAGACATGATGTGAACCAAAGTCCCACATTGTTTGTGTAAAGAGTTGTTGAGATAGTTTGTTCCTCACTGACACGAGCACAGATTCACACGGCTACTCATGGTCCTTCTCAGGAAACAAGCTGTAGGTCATTTAAGGCATTTAAACAAATGAATAATGCTGTTGTCAGAGGTTGTGAGGACAAGTCTGAGTCATTCTGACATTATACATATGTTTATAGGATATAAAAGCAAATGTTGAGACAATCAAAGGCTGCTAGTTTAAGCTGTCCAGTCCTGCTTCCTCCAAATAAGAACCATCCCCGGAATCGAACCCTGATATGGTAAAATTCATTTACACATTTAATTTCTCATGACCGAACTACTGTAACCTCCCTCCTCACTGGCATAAACTAAACATCACTCTTCTGCCTCTTGTATGTATCAGCTTTTTTAAGAAATGACATCACATCACCTCAATCCTTGCCTCCCATTCACTGGCTCAGTTTTAGAATTAAAAAAAATATATATTTTACTGATCTCTTTTGAAGCCTGAGGTCTCGCCCTGTGCTATGTATGTTAACACCACACGAGCCAGTTGGGCTCCCTCTCCCAGTTCCAAAGTCAAGGCTTAAACCTGTAGGTGACCAGGCTTTTGCCAGCCAGACGCCACAACTTTTGAACGATCTGATTTAAGTGATGAATCAGAATCAGTGACTTGTTTTAACACCTCTTAAAACACATTTTTATAGTCTTTTGTATGATGTTTTTTTTTATTGTGTACTTTCCCATCTTTGTTATTGTGTCTTTTATTGCTTTTATACTGCATCTGCTCTCTCTAATAGTCCTTATTTACATTGATGTCTATTGTACGTGTTCCCTCTTTAACTTTACCTTATTTCTGTCCAACTTTTGTTTGGCCTTATGGGCTTTCTGTTGTTTTATTGCCTTCTCAGCCTCTTGCCTTTTATTGCTTTTTCATTGATTGTCAAAGCATGTTGTAAACCTTATTTTGAAAGGTTCTTTATAAATAAAATTCTTATTATCATAATCATTATTGCTGAGGGTGGACAATATGTATAACACTTGTCATGGTATAACCCTGGTCATTGCAATATCAATGCTGAATGAAATTGAATGGAAATTCAATTTGAATAAAATAACCTGTAAGGAATCTAATTGTTTGCCAAATCCAGTGAATTAATTACCTGACTAATTGGATATTAAATGTTTGGTGCTCTTGTAATTAACAGAGTGATTGATTCTGATGTATTTTTGTCATTCAACCTTTGTTGCTGTCTACATCATTTTGTCACATAAATGCTTCAAAATAGTTTTCACAATTGTAAAATGTGACTTGTTTTACCTTCGCATACCATACTGTATTTTCTTTGGAGCTGGATGGCATCGTTCATGAATAGATAAAGTCCCAATATCAGTGAGGAAACTTTTATATAGGTGCTGCTTTTCCACTTTACATTATACACTTGTACAAACTGTCACCATTCATTCACTATATAGATGTTTGCTAGCTGCAGGCAACATCCGGACTGCCATGTTACTTCATGTTATCGGTGGAAGTGGAGATTCAGTGGGACATTGGAGGGTACGTGAACATGCTCTGGAGTTCAATGTCTTTACAAAAAGGCTTATGTGAGACGGGTCTCTGGTGCTGAGAACCTCTCAGCGTGTTTGCTCTCAGAGGGAGAAATCTTTTGTTTACTAAATCTGTCTGACAAAACAGATGTTAACATGTCTGTCACGCAGACATTCATTCAAGTGTTTGTTTAAAGCTTCCCTATTTGTAGTTTCGTGCTTGGTATTTTATCCTCAGGCTTTAGCATAAAAATCGTGCTGGATATAGGCAACCTGTTTGCAAAGTTGTTGTTTTTGTCTCAGCTAGACTTATTCAGGCACAAAAAGGGAAAGCAGGACCACTGTAAAGTCACTTCCAAAGATTTTGACTGACATTGGAAGCAGCTGCTCTTTTTCACATCTGTAGCTCCAAGACAACATTGAAAATCAAACAAAACTCTTATGCTGGCCAACATCCAGGCTTAAGGTGGAAGGATTAGTCTGGGGTCTCCAATAGCATTTATAGAAACCTACACTGGCTTATTTAATGGCCTGTAAGATTATTAAATTCACCAAACTGCCTATGGCAGATTCTGGTGTGATAGCAGATTAAGATAAAGCCTAGATGGAAAAAGCTTGACATCAAGTAGGGTAGGAGGTTTCTCCTTCCGCTCATGAGCAGCTATTGCAGGGTTCAGTAAACGCACAATCATCCACATACCTGGGTGCTGCTTGACACGCAGTTTATGCCAGAACTAGATGATTGAATTTTGAGTAACTATTTCTATTTTGTTTTCTCCATGTACAAAGGCTGTGCAGCTATCCATAGGTTTGACACATGTATGCATCCTTCTGCCACTGTACCTTTAGCTCAGAGTCTCAATTACTAAGTGTTTTTTTGTTATCTGTTAGTGTCACTATGAGGCTGGGGCTCTAACTAATGATTACTTTGATTATGAAGTAATCTGCTGATTCTCGGTAAATTGCACAATCTGTAAAATTATAAATCTTGAGTTGACATCTTCAAATATCTTTTTTGACTTGTGAACTGAAACTGAAAAGTCTACTAAGTACATTTTACATTAACCAACATGAACCTGATCATGTATATATAACCCATACACACAAATATAGAGTCAAATATATATAATATGTGCAAACACGTTAAGGCCTATGCGTCCTTGAACCTATCACGTAATCACTTAATGCTGGATCATTTGGCTTTGTATAAAAATCTACAGGGAATATTTAACTGATACTCTGTTTGATCAGTTTCATGGCTCATCAACAGCTACAAGCGCAACAATTTATTCTTAAACCATGTAACCAAGTAAATAGTTGTTTATTTTGGCCAAATGTGTTGGTTTTTTTTTTTTTTTTTTCTTTAGTCACCAGAATATTTTCAGGAAATGTGATCTCATGCTGTTCCTCCTGTTGAGTCATACAGTAGTTGATACAAACCAGGCTTGTATCAGTGGCCATGTTGATGAGGTTGCTGAGCAACAGCGGGATACAGGAGGTGGGATGGACTTCAGGGTGACAGAGGAGCTGTTTCAGGGTTATGACCTGAAAGAAAAGGACACGAACCCAAAGGATAGGTTGAGATGTTGACATGTACACAGTCCAGTCTTGCCTTTTGCCGAGGATTATAAAATTGCACGAACTCTTAAAACTCCACAGATACTCCGAAAATTAATTGTGAAAGCTAACAGTTGTTATCTTACCGTCAGGAATGTGAAGTTGGTCTGGTATGTTTCATGGGCGAAACTTCATAAAAACAAAGCCGAGAAATATTGCTTGTATCCACCCTCTCTTATGCGAGGATTTACTGCATTGTTTGTTGGACAAAATAAACAGTCTGAAGATGTCACTTTGTTTTCTAATATACTTATTTTACATTTTATAGATGAAAAAGACCCAGACTCTACCCCAACATCCACTCTTAACATTGTTCCCTGCGTGTTTTGAGCATCCTACTGCTGTCTGTTGTCGATTGTCCAGTTTTAAGCTCCTTAACATATGTGGGTCACTGAGAACATGTCAGGCAAGTTGCCTTTTTACTTCAATCTGCAGCAACCACCTCCTGAGGACATGTTTTGACACCAGATTGGATGTTTCTGTTGCCATTTTGTTTTTACATGTACTCACCTGACCATGAAGCATTAATACATGACAGAGGTTCATGTTTTCAGGACACGGTGAGGCCTCGAAATCTATGTTTCAAAGGTCATAAATCTTTTCAAAAATCCTTTCAATTCTTTTTTGGTTCACGTTGACTCTCTCATCAGTCAGTTTTGACTCTGCTCCTGCCTCTGACCTCTCTTGTCCACAGACAACCCCCCCCCCCCCCTTTTTGGTTTCTTCCCTGTGTTTTAGTTCATCTCCCGATGTTTCAGCAGTCAGGTCTCACCTTTCTTGAGGTCACGAGTTCAGTGTGTCAGACTCGCACTATGACGAGTGAAACCAGAAAAGGTTATTACATGTCAGTGTTACTGCACCACAGTGAGGACATAGTGGTGCTATGCTATATACCCAGCTGCTGAAGAAAAAGGAAAAAACATGGGGAAATGGGGTGGGATGCTATTACTTTTTCACCAGGACCTACTGTAGATGTTCAGCAGAGGCTTGAGGGATGACGTTAGCTGCTGGCTTCATGAGGGCAGTGGAAATAACACAACATTGACATATAACCCGTCAAGTAACATACATTGAACTTGCTTGCAAACAGTTGCTTATGTACACATCCAGCAGCAACCCATTGTGTCCAAATGAATGACAGCAACAAAATGTAAGTTTAATATTTACTTGTTTCTATCGCTGTTTTGGTCTCTACCAACTCCTGAGACAAATATGTCCTTTCAGATGCTAAATTACTTTAATTATCACCAGCAGACTAGCAGGTGACTATACTGTGTCAGTTTGGTGCTGAGCAGGGAGTTTAAAGTGGGTTTTCAATCAGATTGCTAAACAGTGAACCGAAATTCACTATACAATATATTCACATTGTTTTCCATGGTAATGTTAAAAATATCTATCATAGTCACTTTAGGAGAATAACTGATTGGAGGTGGGAAAACTTTCCAAAGTTGTAACATCCTGTTTTGCATCTGAAAAAGCTTCAAACTGGACCTTGTGTTTTCATCTACTCTTCAGTGCTCCTCCTTGCTCCTTGTGTTTTTTTTTAACACACTGCTAATTTAGGTCTGTTAAATTATTGCACATTGACTTTAAAAGACTACATGATGCATGCCAGTGACGTGAGTCCTTTCAGTTGACAGTCTGTTGTATTTAGTTGAAGAGATGGGAGTTATTTAAATAACAGCTTCTTCTGTGTACTCACTGTCTCAAACACTTTTTGTGTAGTTAATCTTTCCTTGGAAAGAAAATCCTTTGCTAACAGAAGGTAACATATTTTCAAAAATGTGTTTGTTTGATATAAGCAAAATAAGTTATAATAAGCAGTGTTGTTTTTTATACAACAGACACACGTTTCTCAAATATTATCATGTTAACAATATGCACAGAATCATTTCTATATTGACTTTTCATAATGACTTGACTAATTATTGGCCAGTTCTCGCCCAAAATGTGACATCAGATGATGTATAGACCCCATAGGATACGTCTGACGTTAATTACATTGTGGTTTATAAAACAAAACATTGTTGTTGAAGAGAGACATACATTAAGCAATGTAAACGTCTTTTGCCATCAACTTGTCAGTGCCTCTTTTCTCTCGTTGGGTTCGTCTGTGTGATTATTACATTCCTGAAGAAAGCCATTAGCAAACATGACTGGGTGGAGAGACTTCAATAAAGCTTTGAACTTTCACATAACAGCAAATATAAACTCATTAATTGTTGTTGTCGTGAACGTGGTTTCGTGCAACATATTTTACAGCCTTTGGAACCAAGTGCTTCTTTCCCTCATGGAGAAAAAGAAAAATGCTTCACCAAAATATTTTTATGTACTCATTATCGACTTTTTTTTTCCTGCTCTTGTAAACCAACCACTGTGATGTGAGTTACAACAACAGTCTTGATGAATTTATCTGTTTTTTGTTTTTGTTTTTTTTTTGCATTGATTCTAACTACTTCCGAAAACTGAGCACTTGAAAAGTTGAATCACTGCTCAGGTATTTTAAAGAAAAGATACCAAATTAGCTTAACTAAATGACTTATTTAGTGTCTTGTGATATGATGGAGAACACATCAAGTAGTTTTATACTTGATGTGGGGTGTTAATCCCATTGTAAATGCCTAAAGTATGAGATGGCAGCAGAGGAAATCTAGATGTATGTGATTGGGCCATGTTATCATGTCAAGTACATCCCCCACAGTAGAAGCAGATGCACAGATATTGAAGTTAAAGCTAAAGTCATACCCATGTGTCATCACTGGAGGTGAGACAACTGTCATTCAATTGCTACATTTCAAATCTATGAAAGTCAGGCGTGTTGTTTCCACATTCTCCCCCTTGCGTTCCTGCTTTACCACATAACCACAACAACTTGACTCACTTCTTTTGTTGAGTCATGAGGTTTGGCTCATGAAGGTCAAGGATGTGTCAGATGGTGGCATTAAATCTTGAAACATATATACATTATAAATATATTTTAGATACATTTTATTTGATTATTGTCTATGTTACATACATCTTTCGCATTGGTAATAGGTCGCAATATCATCATATATCAGCCTTTCTGTACAATTGTACTGTTGATAAAACTTTTTTTCCTTTTTTGACTGAACAACAGACAAAAAAAATAAGTCAAAATTTCCTGCAGCTCAATTGGTACCCAACAAATTTCACTTTCTCTGTGGGGGTGTCCTGAGAAATAGCTGAAAAATAATCACCCTTCATGGTGCTGTGGCCCGGCCCCAGCAGCAGCAGAGTCCTGAATGGAAATGTCTGTAGAGAGGTTTATGGCCCTGCCTCAGAGGGGTCATGTTTGTGTGGATATCAACAGGATTTACGACACAATAGCAGTCAAGTCCTCCCTTTTGATCCAGAATGTGTGACAGGTGCAGACTGAATTTGTTTCTGCCAGGATCCCTGTTGCTTTTTGTCAAGCCTCCTTAACAGGGCAGGAAGTTATTTTTAGTAGAGCTGAAAATGAAAAGGTAATTTGGCGTTTGTTATTTTTCATTGTGGGAGGGGTTCATCTGTCAGAGACAGCGAATGTATTACCATGCCTATGAGCATTGTAATTCTTGAAGCAGTGTCACTGATAAGCTGTAATTAGTGCATCTAAAGCAGCAGGTTTTAAGCCAAACAGTAATGCATCCCGACTCTGTAATTTTCTACCATGTGACTAGGAAAACCATTGTAAATATGGTGAACAGAAGAGTCATCTGATTAAACGTCCCTACATGTCATCGCTCATGTTTCACTCAAGGATCTTGACATGACCTGACTTCCAATCAGCTTATTTGTGGATTCAAAACATTGATAACAAACAAAAACACACCATAATCACACACCAACAAATCATAGCTTTATTTATTTCAAAACATTTTTCATGTTTTCCTTCCACAGTATGACAGAGTTAAGGTTTTAAATTTCTTTTGATTTTTGGTTACGGAAATAATACGACAAATACGACTCATTAAAAACTTGGATTAAGGCTTTCAAAGTAAATATCTCAAGACCAGTCGGTGTCCCTGACATTAGGTCAGTGTGATGTGTTTGGAAACTCTGAAGGATGAAATGTTCCCCACTTAAAGTACTATTTGAGTTCCTCTAATCTGTGTCATTTTTGTGTTTCTCCATGGAAATGTCAAAGTAAACAAACCATAATCTTGCCCGAAGGGAAAACAGTAGAACTGGAATAGCACGACCTTGCAGTGATAGAGACGTGCATTGAGTTGAAACAGCGGTAGGTAACGTTATGTGAGGATGTTGGCTGTGAAAAACAAAAACATTTTCTTCTAACTTTCAGATAGTTTCCTCACAATGCTATAAATAGCACTTAAGCTCCCCCTGACAAGTCAACAACAGTGCACCATTAGATTTACAAGCATCGCCTGAGGTGTCATTGTCTCTCTGTGTCTCACTTCTTATGCTAACATGTCGATAACATGTTCCAGGATGTAACAACGCGCAGCAGTAGTGTGATATGACAAACAAGATATCGTGGTGGTTGGATCTGACTGATTTAGACTTTCGTACTTTGCTATAAAAATTAAAAGGCTGAAACTTCCTGTATGAGCTTGGATGCAGTCAATCACACAGCGGCATGGTCCAAAATCAGATTTTAGTCATGTAGCTTTTATTTGAATGTTAAAACTGGTTATTATTGTTATTCTCTGTGACCTCACTTCTTATCAATTCAGTACTTTTTGTACTTGACATGCATTCCTACTTTTTGTTAATTGTTTCACTGTTTGTTTTAATCTTAATAAATAACAACGTTACATAGAAAGTCCAGGACTTTGACCACAGAAACCCAGGTTTCACATTCTGGGGCCCATTTGTGATTTGATTTAGGCAAAGGAAGCACTTTGGCTAAGTCAAAGGAAAGGATCATATACTTAAACCTCTAAGTGTGCCAAGAATATCATCTTTATTTTCTCAAACTTATTTAATTAATCATGTTTGACCCATAAAGCAGACAATGGCCTTTGCTTACACTGAAAATCTGTATGTTTTCCTCCCCCATTGCGTGGGAATATTGCCATTCTAATCCTAAAATTGTTCTTTCTGCAGGTGTTTTGGCTGTTTTGATACACCTGGGATAAGGCCCTTTTCATGGCCCCGGCTTCCTATCTGCTTTCCTGTATCAGTTAAAGCCATCATTTGTTTGGGGATGGAGCTGTTTTTGGCCCTGGGAGCAATACTGATTTCTGTGAAAGACTGTCACGGTCACGGCGAAGGAATGCTTGTTGACTCTGAGGATAGGAAAAACTGCTGAGATATGATTATTAACACAGTCCTGTGTATTGTATCGGGTTACACTGGCCCTGATGGAAAAGATAGCGAAATCTTGATACTGCAGTGTTAGAAGTGTCTTGTTTTTCACCAGCATCAATGGAGGGATTTAGCTCATAGTGAGTGATGGAGAAAGGATTGACTTTCCACCTTTAATACCTGAAGATAGAAATCTTCAGATAGAATTTTTTTTACACTTGTATATTTTGGGGGTTCCCTCAGGAAAACATGCCCAAACAGTATTAATAGAAGAGCCATTTTTCACTCATTGGCCCACCCCTGTGAAAAACACAACTTTCAACATTTCTCTTTGGTTTTAGGCATTGTCTCTAAATTACTGTGAACAAATATAATTTGCACATTTGGCAATTAAAGAACAGCATTATCATTCAACTGGTGAATATAATATTTGCTCTTTTAGCTCTGTTTTTGGTCTCTTCCAACTCCTTATGGAAATATCTGGCTCCAGATACCACCAGCTGCTCTCTAATTCTGTGTGATACAGATTCATGTTAAAAATGAAAAAATGGTGAACAACAGCATGATTTTTATTGTGTAGGAACGACGGAAAATGCATAATATTTGTAACCGTGGTTAGCACTGATGGCCATTGTTCGTTAAAAATGTATTTTCAGTACCATTGGTGATGTGTCCATGGATCAATCCTGAACGTTGAAAGAGAGTAATGAACCTTTTTACAAAATCCCAGATGCCATTAAGGTAACCAGCCGCTTTTATAACTGCACCATATACCATGTGCCATTGTGTGGAAAATTAGTGCCATTCATACAGCAGAGATCAGCTTCCATTGCACATCATGTTGGCGAAAAGTTTTTAATTGTTGCTTGTCTTTTGCTGCCCTCAGTGATCATCATTATCATTCTGAAATTATTTGCCAACAAGACGCATTGAGACAGAGAAAATTAATGAGTGACTGGGTCTGGTTTTAAATTACTTTCCATTTTTCATCCATGTGCTTTTGTGTGATGGGACAGCATTCACCCTCCATGAGCTGGTCAGGGCCACGAGGCAACAACACAATATGGGTTCAATTTCTTCTTTTTGGACCATCTAAAGAAAAACCTGCTCCATGCACTAACCGCCAGGTCATGTCCGCGGTCATAGGTCCAATGCCATTTGGCTTAAAAATTGTCATCTGCCCAAGTCCAACATCTTGAATCAGCATCTCTACTGCACTACTTGGCTTTAAGGAGCACACACCAGCAATACCTTCACTGATAGATACCTTATTGCATAACCAGCACATATGTGGCCCAGCTGTTGAGCTTGTTTTTACTGGTGATATGGAGAACCTTTGGCATCTATCGTTCGCACCTTTTCGTCACTCAGCTTCAATGTTCTTTTATTGAGGCATAGTGGGATACCAAAAGGTCTGTGGTTTGTTTTTTAGGAAAACTATCCTACTTTATATCCAGTACATTCCAGTACTAATGGAAATAGATTACAGGCGGTAATTTGCTGAGGATTGTGCCAGATATCTGACAGAAAACTTGACTAACATGCAAATGAGCATGAAGTTGCTCATAAATTGACCTTAGTGTTATCCTTCACTGTCATAAAATATGGTTTTCACATGGATATGATTCCAAAAGTAAAGGTATTGTGCAATAAACTCAAATGAATTGACAAAGGATGCCATCAGCATAGTTCAAAGAATCACAATGCCTCCTCTGTTCAGCATCAAGTAGCATCAAAGAAAGAATCCGTTCAAAGATGTGAGTAATTCCCAGAGCAATCCTGAGCTGCTTTTACATGTGGCTTTGCCAGGATCCTTTGGTTTGTGAGGACTCTGTCTATGAGCAAGTTTCATCATGATTTGAACTGTAAGGCCAAGTAGGAAACTGAAACAGAGCAAAGGCTTAGTAAAGTCTCTGATTATGGCTCTAGACATAATCAGGAGTGCTTCATTATCTACAACCTTTTATCATCCTCTAGTGGTGAGCAGTGGGAAAACTACCACTGACTTGTCATTGTATGTAAAGCACGTTACTAATTAAAGATAGCGCTGCTGATATCCTGCTGTCTTTTGTGAACACAAGTCACCAGTCAAAACCTAATTTCTTTCACTGCAGGGTTATGATGACTGTTCTGCCCAGTAATTGGCAAAAACACTGAAGTTTCACCAGCCCAACATCCTTGGAATGACATCTATTTATCCAAAGCCGAACCTTAACCACACTGTGTCTGACATGGTTTTGATGTTTCCCTAAACTTACAGTTGCTGCCATACACAGATATTGTGACTGGGATGGCTGTGGCCCAGGAGGTAGAGTGGGTCATCCATTGATTAGGTCAGTTGTTCAATACTTGGATCCTCCAATCTGCATGTCAAAGTGTTCTTGGGAAAAATATTGGACCCCTAAAATGCCCTCGATGTGCCAATCGTGTATGTATGTGTGCAATAGAGATGCACTGTATGTACAAAAAGTGCGGTGTGAATATGAAATGTAGTGTTTTCAGTGGTTATACAGAATTATAATAGTGTGAAAGGGTTGCACAAGCTAGACAGCGACCTAGCTAAAGTCTGTATAAAGTCTTGGAAAATACAGAGGTGAAGCACTTCACTGTGGGTAAACCGGAGGGATAGGACTTGAGGAATGCCTTAAAATTCAAAGCTTAAAATAATGTGAGAATGAGAGCAATTTCTTGTCAGGCCTGTCACAAATATACTATAATCACTTTTTGCTGTTTGTCTGTAAACTCTTACTATTATGGCACTTTTAATGTACTGGTTCCTTTGACATCACATGCATCTGATTATTTCAGTTTCAGAGAAGTGAGGTGATATAAGGAAACGAAAAAATATTCAGAAAGTTTAACAATAAATGTTGATGAAATTTCAGCCAGGAGCAGTAGCTTTGTGCTAGTAGGGTTTGTACTTTGCTGTTAGCAGGGAAGTCATGCTAAGCCACTGAACCCCAGTGATTTACTACAATGCCTTCAGTCCTGTTATTGTATTTGCAGGTAAGCCTATTTCTTTCCAGGCTGCCATTTACACCCCAGCTGGATAAGCCCCACAGGTATGCAGGGTGTTTGTCACAGAGATGGAGCATGTAACAACTCAATTTCGAGAAATGTGGTGAGGTTGAATGACTTGCATGTGGCCCGACTACTGAAGGGTATGATGTACTGTGTGTGTAGGTACTGCATTTGTACAGATCAATGCAAGGGACACCTCTGTACACAGTGAAACGCAAATATTTGGGAAACTCCAGTGGTTTTTCATTGGAGACGTGATTACATAAAATGAAAAGCCAATTGTGTAACTGTGGTCAGAAAACAGGTCTAAAAAAATTAGGTAGATAGAGAGCAAGAACGAGCATGTGGCTCACATGTGTCTCCCAGCTCCAGCCTCTTGTCGTGTGGATATGCATACAGAGCGACACATGAAAGACACAACAGACTAGACAAACAATGGGCAAATGACTCATTAGATGCGTGAGGCTGCTGTTAGAGAAAGTTGAAGCAGAAATCAAACACCACTGTGAGCACCCAACTGGTGTTTACTGGATGTGAGCAAGAATGCCAGGAATGTCTGCTGTCTGAGTTTGTCCCTGAATGAAAGGTGCTCATAAAACGTGTCCCAGGCAACCTCTGAAACAGTCTTCATTTCAAAGGACGGATGCTGGGATTCCCCATCTTTCTATATCATTATGGATTAAATAATAAAAACTGTTGCATGTATGAGATCAAGTGATCATTCCTGTGGCAACTAAGCAACACCATCAGCTGACGGAGGTCACAAGTAAGACTGATGCTACTAATGAACTAATTAGCTATTCAGTGCAATTAATCTGATTATTCCAAAACAGGAACTGCTTAGAAAATGTTTATTGAATTATCAAATAGTTTCTAATGTAATTTTTACTCAATCTCTAAGTGATTAATCAATAATAATACTAATTGCAGCTCTTGAAAGCTGCAGATACATGCTTTGACCTGCTGGGTCTTGCAGGAAAAACTTGAAAATATAAAAGTTATAGACTGCAATATTGAGGCAGCAGGTTTAATGGCTGGTGAAGCCAATCAAAGGGATCAGTAAGAGTTTCTGGTAGTCTTGGATAACAACAGTGTTTTCTGCTCAGGGTATTTTCACCAGAACCATTAGGCTGTCAGGTTACTATTGACTCATCTTTTAATATGATGATCAATGTTAGCTTTATAGGAAGAAAATAGTTCTGGGATATCTTCTATTGCAATAAGTAATGACTACATATGGTTTAGATTTTGTATTTGGCCTCTTGTAAAGTGTTGTGTTTCCTCTTCGTGTGAGTCTGTAGTTGAAAACTTCTCCATAATCTAACTCAGATATATCCTGACACTTTTAGATGCCACATAGTGCAAAAAGGGTTGAGAGGGTTAAAACAGTCACCACTTAATGTTAAATAATTCAAAACTAGTGGTGACTGTGAAGGCCGTGGAAAGAGTGTATTGTGACATGTAGAATATCCATGCACCAATCCACCCTGTCACATTGGTCAGGATGCTTTGTCTACAGGGGATAGGATGTCTCTGGAGTTGTTAAAATTAAGCTTATGTGAAGCTGAACTCAGCGAACCCGAACATAGACGGACACTCACACCTCATTTTGTTCAGTCAAACTGAAATACCTGGTGCTAGGGGGATATAACAGTGCCCCTTGATCCTCGCCAGGACTCTGCAGGCCCAGCTTTCCAAAATAAAGTTGGCCTCATTCACCTTTCTTAGTTACTGGCATGCATGGTTCAAATTAAAAGATGCCCCGAACACAGTCAAAGTTATGCTTGGAACACTGAATCAGCCCAGAAATGCTGCTGTGAGCAGAGCCTCAATATTTAATGTCTAAATATAAAAGTCTGCCTCAGTTTATTTTTTTTCCTGAGTACATTGAACAGATAAGAGGCACTTTCCTCCCTCAAGACAGAGAGAAATTCAGCAAATTGAAAGGCATTTTCATATAAATAATTGTCCTTTTTATTCTTTTACTTGAAGGTCTTTATATTTCTATTCTATCTAGAACGTCTTCCACACAGGAAGTGATGCATTTTATGTTTCCAGCGGCAGGAGCAGCGGTTTGACATAAATGGGGCAAGGACTACAATTAACATAAGCAGTGGTAGTCACAGTGGCTGAACAGAGAAAAGAGCTCCACCCACAGAGGCTTCAACACTTCATCAGCAAAAACAATCCAAAGAAGACATCACAGCACTGGACTCACTGTTTGACCAAAACGTTGGCAGAAAGAGGATAGAAGAGTGTGAGGTTTTGTTTTTCATACTTGAGGGATAGAGGAACTTATCTTTTCAGGCTGTGGCTGAAGGGAAAGGTTGTGTCACATCTTTCTAGCCCAGATAACCAGAGAAAATTAGGAATTGACTTAGACTGACAATGGTAATTTTACTGCAAGCAACACTTATCATTTACTGCTATTTTTCTGCTGATTATGAAAAATGACTCAAAATGCAGATGTTATTTAAATACATACTTTGATGTAATTGGGTGTGAGCCCCATAACATTGCTGTTGCTTTTACTTTTTTTTTTTTTTTGGTCAGGCATGTTCCATCCACTCTGCCCATACAAGCACAGCAGTCACGTTGCCGGCCCTGTGACTAAGCATTTTGCTCCATATTGAGACATATTTTGAACAGCTAATTTAGCAGAAGTTGGAACGTAAATAGCTTAGCACCCACTTTATTTGAATGACTCATGTTGGTTCTCATGCTTGTCATATATTATATTGAATCCCTGAGAAAATTAACCAAAGTTGCCCTCACAGTTGCTACACCAATGGCCATGTTAACAACAGGTCATTATTAAAACGATGAGAAACAGACAGAGAAATAGGAACAGGAGAGGAAAGAGAGAACGTCAAGAGACAGAAATGGAGAAAACAGTGAGTCTGGGAGGCAGGATCAGAGATCAGTGGCCTTCCGAAGGTCAGAGCTTCAGTCCTGATATTACCTGCTGGGAATTACTCTCTTTCCTCATTTCTAGGGGAATTCAGAAGATTTCCAAGCTTATCAACAGGACAGGGAAGTGAAGTGACATGCTGCTGTACATTAGTCAATCCACTTATCCAATTTGAGCTTCACTCATAGTGTCAATAACTAGTTTATGTCTTGTTGTAGATAAAGTTGTTGTTCCAAATATATCAGACACATTTTTTTTATGTTTCTTTTTACGGTTATAAGATAATTAGATATTTTTTCATCAAACTAAAATTTACATTTTATTTAAATGAACCGATAGCTGGAAACCAAATATGTATTATACTGGTATTGTTTTTTGGTACTTCTTCAAATTCTAAATGTGTTGAGAAAACACAACCCTCCCCTCAGGCATCAGTTTTCTACCATCTTCACTGTACCTGCTTTCATTGGCTTTAAGGACCTACGAGATGAGACAGAGTCAAAATTCAATCCTTACAGTCATTAACTCACAAATACTTCAAATCACAAGAGATTCAGCATCTCTACATCTGAGGCTGAAGCCTGTTGATAAGACCAATGTTTTCACAGTAATAATGGGCCTCCTCCTAACATTTATGAAATCAAAGGTGAAAATCTATGATTACAATCCTGCTGCAGCAAAGTACATATCAAATTTTTGGATTTGTAATGAAAAATATGTGGTCTCTATACCTGCCCTTAACCTGCAGCTTCTAATGACTTCCTTTTCCTGGTCTAGAGCATAAAAATGTTAGCAATGTCTGGTAATGTTTGGATGTCTCAGTCCAGCAGAAATCACACCACAAACCGAAGAGTCTGAACTGACCCTATACATCATGTTTTCTTAAACTTGTTTTGGTACTGAGGGCTTATATAATTTGGCCAGTTTAAGGTTTCAAATGTGTTGCGTTTTTCTTTAATTTTTCTTTGACTTCCAGGATGTTGGAGATGATTGACTTACTGAAACCATAGTGGCACCAAACAGACTCCAAGTCACAGTTCAGGCAACTCTACAACTCATTCTGGAGCAATGCAATGTCAACTACATGCAGTGCTGCGGCCATTGCTGTCTTTCAGACTCCCACCACAAATGATAGTGGAGGATCCCGCTTTTATAATTGTGTTTGCATTGAAATTACAGCTTGCGTGCCGCTACAGCATTGGATCATCGGTTGTAACTTGCTCCAGAGAGCAGTGGGAAACCACAAGTTCTGGGGAAAAGTCATACGCAAACATATCAATTTGGGATTAAATATAAATATTTGGATACGCCTTTTCCTTTTATTTTCCACTTAATTTTTATGTGGGATCTATCATTTTCTATTTAAGTCGTCAGGCACAGATTACCAGCTGCAGTAAATGTTTGAGTCTGAACTCATTTTGGTTGCATTGTTTGGAGTTCAGGTCCGCACCATGGTATGGTTCTTTCCATGAACAAGAGCTGGAGCAGATTTCTTTGAAGTATAGCCTATAAACTACAAGAGCAAATAACATTATGAAAACAAACTAGAGACCTTCTCACGATGGATCATGCCGGCTGCGATGCCTGTCCACATGTTGACTGATGCATCGGTACTTGGTACTCATGGGTAGAACTTCCCCCATGTTCCAACTCAGCCTTCATTTTGATCTCAACCACACGCCTATAAAGATTTGTGACTTTATCTTGCACTACTTGACGCTGAAGTCTGACAAAATCTGTCCACATACTCGTAAACACCCGTCAAAGGGCTGAAAAACAACCACAGTAAGTGTCTCCCAGGCTATATTTTGCTATGATGACACACACAAATACTGACTCATTATTAATTGTATCAGGTGACTTTAAAGACCTTACAGAAGTTAACCAGCGAGCCCTGCTAGTGGTGTCTACATCACGAGAGGCTTCTAGCACCACCTACAAGGACATAGGGATGAACTACTTCTTGGTCTTGCCTGAACTGGTAATAGGTCACTTTTCTCTATCAAAGATATGCATTGTGATTGAACATGAGAAGGTCTGTACTTATTGCATAACATGGTGCTGCTTACTCAGCGCAGACCACACATTGAGAAGAATAAAGTTATTGGACTTTCAAATAAATTTCTCTCTCTTTATTTTGCCCTCTTCCTCCCCTGCTCTGTACCAATCAAACGTCCTATCTTTAATTCTTGCAGAAGCGTGTGACTGTTCCTCAGCAGATCAAAGAGGCAGTCACCCGGTCAGAGGAAACATTGCTAATGCTGCTGATACCGTGCCGTCAGCCTATTTGCAGCATGTTCTCAATAACAGGAAGCCAGGAGAAATGAGTTCTCCCATAATTACGACAGGCTTGTTTTTCTCTTCCTCCCCATATAGTATTCTGGGGGTAAACCAGTGCCGAGATCAAAGACTGGAATGTTGAATCTTGATCTTAAATCAGAGGGGGCTTCTGGGGCACTGCACTGCTGGTTTAATAAAACACTGATACCACTTCATAAATGGGGTCATCCTCTGTATGTATACAGAGCAGGAATATGCTTTTTGGATGAGAGTTCAGACTGTACAGGACTGATCAGAGTAGGAGCAACAAGTGGAGCAAGACAGACCAGGATGCACACATGGATACACAGTGAGAAGGTTTTGCTTTACAACACAAGCATTTTACACATTCAATCCATTGATATGGCTCTTGGAAATGTGAAGCTATTGTAGTTTTTACATCACATAGTTACGTAGTTTTTCTACTTGATTTTCATGCCAAGTAATTAATTCCTTTCTACCATGAAATTGTGCTTGAGATTGCTTGTAAAAATGCTGTACCTTCATTCAAAGTGTCCTGAAAGTCAACCTTTTCTTTGTCCAATGAAAAGAACAGTGGAGTGATGCAGGGTGATCAACACCTGATAGGGAGTTGGAGCTGGCATTAATGGAGGCTGCGAGACTCAGCAGACCCAGATGTGTTTATCTCTCTGACTCACGCCTCTGATTTCACCTCTGAGAAAACTTGTGCTTCAGCTGGAGGTTGGGGACAGTGATGTCAGAATGGACCCTGATCAAAACTCCCATCATGAAAACAGCTGCAGGGATCTGTAGCCAGAGGGTGGTCATTGCTTGTCATGGCCACAACCCAAGAACCTGGTGGTGGATTGCAACAGTGGCGAAGGCTGCCATGCTGAAGAAAGAGACCTCCCAAACCTAGGTGGAATGAGTGAGTCCAGGCTGAAAGAGGCACTGGCAGGGCAGTGTAATACAGCTGAAAGCCTGGTATGTGGGGTGTTTGTAGAGACGGGTGGATAACTAGTGCCCTTACAGGCTCTGGAGAAGGTTTGATTCTGCTCATCAGGGGCAGGCGAACACTACTTCACCTTCTACCTCTTCTTCAGAAGCTTGTTGGTGTTTGGTGTCCTGATAGATGACTGTGCAGGCTAAGGGTATGTCTTCAACATGGCCTTTTTGCATGTTATCAACAGTCAATGTTGTTTTCTTTTATCTGTGATGGTGATGGTATAGGGGTGGCACGGTGGTGCAAGAAGGTTCTGGGTTCTGTGTGAAGTTGCTTGTTCTCCCTGTGTCTGTGTGGGTTCCCTCTCTGACTTCCTCCCATAGTCCTAAGACTGCATGTTAGATGCTTTAAATTGCCTGTACGTGTGAATCTGAGTGTCAATGGCTGTTTGTGTCTGTGATACACTGCCGACCTGTCCAAGGCGTGCCCTGTCCTCGCCCAGTGTCAGCTGGGATTGGTTCCAGCCCCCCTGCCCCACTGTACAGATAAGCCTCAAAGATGATGGATGGATGGTGATGAATTTTCTAACTTCTTTTCACAACTGCAACCATAAATTATTCTTTACCATAAAAGTAAAGAGCAGAAACTGACCCTGATCTGCTGTCAGTTTTAGAAATAAGTAATATTTTCCCTAACGTCTAGGATCTTTTTTTGGAAAAACAAAAAACTTTTCACAGAGGTTTTTTTTTTTGTTGGGTTTGTTTGTTGTGTTTTGTATCTTTACCACAAATCATAGCACAGATAATTAAAACAGCTTTGGAAACACGTCACCATCTGAACATTTGTACTTGCTGAAGTACTGGGAACCTAGACAATGTAAAATACTAATTATCAAAGAGCACATAGAGCAGCCCCCCCCCCCCCCCCCCAAAAAAAAAAAATAAATAAATAAAAAATTCAATGGAAAGTAAAGACAGCGGCAGAGGATTACATCTGGAAGACGGTAGCTCTAAGCTGTTTTCCCATTTATTTTGTTGTTTACGGAATCACACAAATAGCCCAATAACACCGACACACTCAGACAGAGAGACGCAAACCTGAGGCCTTTCCAACTTTCACTGTTCCAGATTTACACACACACACCCACACACTCCAGCATCAGCTTAATATCCGAGGTAAAATCCCCGGTGATTGTGGTTCTTTGTTGTCTTTTCTGCGTCTGCTCTCCATTATGTGTGTGTTAACCCTCTCTCACATTCAAGCCTTTATACACTGATTACATAATGCAGGGTAAGTGGCTCATTTGGACCTGGATTACCACAGTCTTTGTAGGGCATCCTGTGCTGCCACGCAGAGCGAGGCCACGATTCAGTGCAGACAGACCGGTAAGTGTCACACAGGAAGCTTTTTTTTGTTTTGAAAGACTAACACTAAATATATGAAACTGATGTTGGCATTTAACAGAAAGAAATACATACATATATAAAAATATAAAAATTATGGTGTATAATGATGATTTGTTTGTCACCCTGCCAAGGATTAACAGTGAACCCCCACTTTACTCCAAGCCGATCACTGTCATTGCATCCTGGTGTGAAAGTCACAAGAAATCCATCTGCTCCATTAAAACGAACCCACATATTATATGCATATGATTTCTCTGTATATTTCACAACCAACATTCGTGTGTGCACATATGTATTTGTGTGTCTCAAGCTGAGCAGGGGGTTGTTACAATTACCAGGTGCCACAGGCTTGATAAGTGCTACAGGCTGAGTACTTGACATTACAGCGTCAGTGTGCGGAGACACATCAGTCTCATCTGTCATAGGCTGCGAGGAGTTTGTCTCAAGGGTGCACTTGGTGTGTCGGTCCTTGTAGAGAAGAGGGGAGCTGACAAGCTAATCAGTGCCTCTTCACCCCCTGACCTTGCAAAGGTCAGAGGGAACCTGCTGATAGCCGTGTGTTTGTGTGTGTGTGTGTGTCTGTAAGTGTAGTGATTCTTATGTTTACAGTGTAGAGATAAAGTAAAGCCAAAAATTCCACAATCTTAAGACAGAGACTTTTTGTCAGAGACTGAGCAGATCCCTCTTCAGAGTGAAATGACTGAACGTGATGATCCATTATCAGCAAGACCACGTTTGATAAATGAAAGCTAAATATATAAATCACTGAGTGAACATGTTTCAACACAGCTCAAAAAGCAGTTTCAAATGACCACTCTGAAAGTGGGAGTGAAGACAGAAGGGGGTGATTTGATATTGGTCGAACATGTAGGCACCAGTCCACATTTTCAGACAGTCCATGCTCAAAGTCCTCCTTCATTTATACACAGCAAAAGTGTCAGAAACAAGTTTGAAACCTTGAAAAAAAATGCTGTACCTTCAAGAAGTTTTCAAGTTTTTGGACTTTTTCAGTATTTTATTAATTCATTTATTGACCAAATTTAACCCCTTTGTCAGCATTTTCATACAAAAAACACAAAGGAAAAGTAAAACTTTTCAAGAATGCAATTGAGGCCCCCCTTTTTTAATAATTCTGCTTATATTTTCGATTTATCTTTTTTCTATCATTAACTCATAGCCCAATTATTTTACAGCCCAAGATGATTTCTTTGAATGACTTGTTTTGTCTCAAAGTCCAAAAAGACCCAAAAATAATCAGTTAACTCTCATTTAAGACCAAGGAAAGCATGAGCTCTTCCCATTTAAGAAGTTGCAATAGGCTTTCTCATGTAAAAATGATGAAGAAACATTGCTAATTCATTTTCTCATGATCGATGATTGCGTTATTCTGGCAGCTCTAAAATATATTTTAAAAATTCAATATAGCAAAACGGTAAAAATCACATATATCATATTTCAACTTGGTTTATGTTATAATTAAGTGTATATTATAATAAGGATACTAATACTAATCAAATTGTTTTGTGTAGATCAAAAACTCACAGTGTCACATAACAAATTCTGTTCATTGAATATATAAAATATATAAGTGATAGGAAAGGACACCACAGCCTCAACTTTGTGAAGCATTAAACCAGAACAGACTGATGTGTACAAGCCTTGACACAGACAGACAACATTCAAAGCTGATAGACAGTGAAACTTGTCAGTGCAGCTCCTCACCCCAAAGGCTTATCACCAGGAAACACTACAAACGTCTCAGCTGATGTGTTCACTGTATGTGTCCTTACAGAATATTGCTAAACCGACATTTTATTGATGCAATGCCTGAAAACATTTGCATATGGAGCAACATCTAACTTACTCACCAAACTGCCAATGTGGCCAGTAAAGCTCATACTTATAGAATCTGATATATTTTTGTCTCTGTAGTTTTTCTACAGGTGCGACCTAAAGGTTGTGAGTTGTACTGTATGTTTATGACACAGCCCAGCAGCAATAAGAAAAAAATGTCCTCTTCAGGCAACTCTGTGACATATGAATTACAGTCATTTCCCGCTAATCTGCAGTAGCTACCCTTTGCCATTCTTCCATAAATAACTCATGTCATGTCATGTCAGCTCTGACAGCCGCAGATGATGTTGGACACCCACTGTGAGTGTAGCGAGAGGCATGTTTCCTCTGGTCATGACATAACAAACATCAAATTTCATTCAGGTTTCATGGATAGTCCAATTGCAACCAAAACAGCAAAAATTGTTTCTAAAAGTCACTTATGTTGCTACATAACATTCCTACAACATTAAACAACTTTAGGCTAGTTGTATTAACTTTCTTAAAAAATTAAGACAGTATTTTACTGTTGTTTGGAAATTGCCAATTTGCATTTCAGACTAAAGAAAATAAATAAAGATGGACGTAGGCCTCTGTGGCTTCACCCATTATTTTCTAAAAATGCGGTTTTGAAGGTCAGAGTAGGCTGCTCCACTGTCGCCATCTTGGCAGTGCCTGATTCACTGAACTCCCAGCTCCATAAATGGGCAAAGAAGAGAGAGAAGGTTTTGATGTGTGCCAGTTTGTTGTGAGCTATACACCTGCCCACCTTACACTCAAAGCAGACACACCCTCAACTAGGCTGAACTTAATGAAATTTAAAAATTCACCCCCCATACAGTTGTCATGAAGAGTAAATTAGCTATAGAGTAAAACCATTTTTTAACCAGGCTGCAAACATTTTTATTTCTGCTGTAGAGTTGGGACATGGGAGTCTATGGGGAATGAGTTACTAGCTGAGTTTTTGGCACTTCTCTGTTCTCTGTCGACTTCAATTTTCAGCCTTGGAGGTGGCCACTTGATTTGACTGCTTTTTGATTTTTTGCAGATCGTGCTATTTAAAACTCTTTGAAATGTTTGTTTTAGATGTCTCATGGAGTTGCCGTCACAGAAACAGAAGCCCTGGAATGAGATCAGAGCTTTGATAAAACATTTATTTTTACTCCCACGGCTGCACACTTTTGATCCCACTAAGAGTTTTATGTAAGAATACAGTTTACCTTTGATTCAACTGTAATATTGTCATCAGAGGGATTTTAATACCTTAAATCTGTGATTAAACACATTCACAATTCCCAAAGGTGACATTGCTTCTCTTTGAAATCATTCACGCTTCCGTGCGTCATTAAAGCACTTAATGGCCTATCCAAGCATTTAACCAGCAGAGGGACACTGAGGAGAATGGACCTGTTGTGCAGCTGACCGGCATGGGAGAGAGAACAGACAGAAATAAAAGAAAATGAGAAGAAGTGAGAGGAGTGATGGGTGGTGAGAAGATCCACTGAGCTCTTTTTCTCTCCAATATGAGAATAGGGATTAGAAAGTGAATAGCGATTACCTCCACATTGACCTGCCAGCCACTGTAATCAAGGACAGTGTGAGTGATGCCATGATTGGCTAAAAGGAAGAGGCCAGTGACAGTAATCCTTGGGAAAATGTGGGCCACAATGACAGGTTGTGCTTGGAGACGACGGCAGCGGCTCCATCACTTTTCAGAGCAGAGGGGGAAAAAACAAAGAAGATGTTTCAGAGGAGGAGAGATTGAGAGCAACTTCCTATTTCTTTCAATACCTTGTAACCCTTTGGGGAACTTGAAAAGAGGCCATGAGGTCCTGTCAGCCACTGTCAGCCACTTTGGAATAATGATTGAGAGAAGAAAAGGCTCTCAATGGTGACTTTATTACAGACTCCATGATGAAATACCTCAGTATAATATTATCTAAATGGGTTTAGGCCATGCAGCTGCTAATTCCTCTGACCACCCGCCATTGACTAATTACTATTGTGATAATCTGACCACCTGCTCCTACACACATTTTTGCTCTGACCAGTCTTTGCAAAGCTTCCATTATAACATTTCCTTGCATTAGGCTTTGATGGATAACTCTGAAGTATAATCTGTTGCTCACTAAATTAAACTAGAAAACACACAGTCCGTTTCCAGTCATTTTCTTCACAGAGGTAAAGAAAATGTGATGTTGATGTGGTTGGAATTTGCAGGTCATGCAACCAAAACAATGAGTTAAAAGGGGATTTAAAGCTCATAGAGCTGCTGAACTGGGTGATAATTCACTGTGAGTTCACTGTCAGCCACTGCATTCAGTCATTTCATCTATTATAGATCTAAAATACAATGAAACTTGATTTCTTCCCAGTTAATCTATGAAATACAGCACAAAGTGAAAAAAAAAATCCCAACTGTTGCAATAAAACAAGGATAAAAACAATAAAGTAGCAGTGTTCAGCAATAGAGTCCTGTAGGACACCAAATGTCAGTAGTCACCTATGGCCACAAAGAACAGTTAAGATAACCAAGTTAAGATGTGAACTACTCACTGTTCCTGGTTACGGTCAACAGTATTGAAGGCTAAGGCACCGTCACTATCGCTGTTATTACACAAGGTGGATATTCTCCTTCAGAAAAGCCGAATAACAGATCCATAACTTCATCATGAGTGAAATGTTTACTCTGTCTCTGGACAGAATTGCTTCCGTGTCAATGCATGTGAGCACGTTCAGAGCATCTTTCTTCCACTATCTCCTCAAACACTTTGAATCAGAACATGATTTTGAATGATGATTAGAATCAAAGTGTTGCATATCTGCTAACAAGTGGTAGAGAGTACAAACATGATTTGGCTCTGTAACTGGAACTATCGTCTGTTTTATTCAGTCTTGTTCTTTGTCGCAATTTCGTGACTTTGGCGCTCAAAGGGTTAATTCTAAGCTCATTACCAACATTGTCAACCTACGTCCGGTTTGTCCTGAAACAATCAATGGCATCTTAGCTTCATAGGCTTTTAGCATGAGAGGCGATAAACTGGGGCCTTAGCACTGCAGCTGAAGAAAAACAACTCGCGCTGCCGTCCACCACGTCTGATTGACAAGTGGTTTCTGAAAAAGCCAAGCAGAAAAAAACTTTCCTAGGCAGAGACCACTGCATGGGTTTAAAAGCAAACTTGACAGGCGAGTGAACTTTGTTACTAAATGTTTTGGCGTAGCAGGGGCACTGTTGCATAACTGTAGGAGTTTAAAGTATTAGAGTCCTTGTGGGGGGTCAAGTTATCAATTAACAAACCCGCACCGATACCCAGCCACCCACACACTCATTCAAAATCCCTCTATACCTCTTAACTCTGTCAGCGTTGCAGGTCGACTGCCTGCTCTGTCGTTCAGGGGCTTTTAGATTATAAGGGACCGGCTTTTATGCTTGATGTCCACTGGGTTTCACAAAGAACGTGGCTTTGTCCATTTAAACTGACTTAAAGAGGGACATTGTTCTCCTGTAATCCAGCTTCAAGATGCAAATCATAAGTAAGTACAGAGGAAGAGACTGTTCTGTTTGCTCAAAATCCAGAGACGAGCAATTATTTGGCCTGAAAAGTTATTGTCTCAGATCCATCACATAACATTTTTTTGTGAAGTAATACAGCTGGCAAGACATTTCAAGCCAAACTTTATCTCTGTCCTGGAAGTCTGTGGCAGTTCAGCTGTAATCTAAGATCTCGAAGGGGATGAGACTGGGATGAGGAAGGGATGAGACCGGACCAGACGTCCAGATTGCTGCAATGAATGACAGAGAGAGTGGAACAAAGAGAAAAGGAGCTAGAGACAGACAGCGATTTTTTTTTTTTTTTTTTTTTTGCATTTATGTGTGTGTCTGTGTTTTTCTGTGGCTTCTCAGCCATAGAAGTTAGTATGGGCATTAGCCAACCACAGAAGCCACATATTGAAAAGAATTCCCCTTCAGTTTACAGTAGAGTTTGACAGAAGACAAACATTTGTTGCTTAATTGTTGTTTACTGACATCATGGTGTGGTTCAGAGATTTAGTTTGGAAAGGCCATTACATTTTGCGCTGAATCAAAGGAAAAATTGATCCATTCAAAACAAGACAGAATTTACAAAGAATTTAAATTCCTGACATTTCCCCCCGATTGATCATGGCTACGTTATCTGTGAGTGTCACCGCCACCTCAAAGGAAACAACAAACTGCTCCTCTCTTAGCATCTGGCTCTGGATAACTGGATGACTAAATGAGAAATAGCAATTATACAGTACAACAAAAACCAAAAGGGAAAAAGGAATGAAAAACAAAAAATTCAAACCCAAAACATCCATGTGTCCTGAGCAGATGGCCCTGCTACACTGTCCTTAAGCCTGTGACTAATATAAACAAGCATAGGGACTTTTTAAGCAATATCACACATTAACACACAGTATTTCATAAAACGTGGTGAAAGAACATTCACAAACTCCCGGTAAGTAACATACAAAGCACCTGAGATAGGCCTCATGAATTTAACAAAAATGTATTCTCTTTAAGCCACTTTATTTACTCAGACTGTCTCTGATACTCCTCTCCAGGTTCAGCAGCAGCACCTTCTTTTTCCTTTTACAATCAGTGCAATTACATGCAATCAAGTAACTGGGCTTTTGCCAATCAGTAGATTTCTCAAACACTGTGTAAAAGAGAAACCGCTTTTCTGTGATCAGTATAGAGGATAATGGAAACCTTATTCCCCAAGCAGACTTGTTGGTCATATGCCGTACATCTATAACCAGGCCTCTAATCAACTTGTACACATGCAGGACTAAAAACAGGACAAAAACAAGTTTTGCTGTTGGAGCAGAGGAGTTAGGTGAAAAGAAAGGTTGAATACCCTAGTGTGTCAGGAGTGAGTTTTATTTAAGTTTTCTGGTTGAAACTCTTGTTTCATTGAGCCCTGTCTTTGCTCTGTCAAAAAGCTCTTCAGCACAGTTCAGTTAACCTTAGAGGATGGTTGTATACCCTGTTCAAGTTCAAATACATTATAATACAATGCACTCCTGCCTCAACTGTTCAGAAGAACCACTCTGTAACCAGCCTCAGGACACCAGTTATCCAGATTACTGAAGCCAGATGCCCCAAACAGCCAAAAAGCCAAAGTTAAGCTAAGTTAAACTAACTTTGTCATACAGGCCCCAACTCCAGTGACTCCAATGAGGCTGTTCCCTCACTGCACCTGATCACATTTCTTACATGCTTCAAGGATCCCAGGTGCTATCTTACATAAGACGAGCCACTGACACTGCCCGCTGACCAAACCCAGTTATGCCTGGAATGGTTTTTTTTAATTAACTTGTACAGTCTGTCTTTATCTCAGCTGCTCTGCCTCCCTCTATCTGTCACTGTCTCGAATGTACAGCAGGGCACATGAAGGGTCCTCTATAGATGAAAGATGTAAATCAAAGAGGAGGGTGGGGAGGGGTGTGGGGGGCAGCAGACATTGAAATAAACCTCCTTTGAAGTTTTCATATTTCTACACTGTTTGCATTAGTTTTCCAACCCTTATCAAGCTGCCCCCGGTTCAAGCATCAGCTGTTTTCCTGTTAAAAGCAACAGACTTAAAAAGCTTCAAAATGCTTATCAAAACATGCTAAACCAACGCCAGCACACTAAGCTAACCGTAAACTTTAACGCCCTCTCGCTCCAGGTCCATAAATAACCGCGGGTAAGATTGTCAGGTTGTGGGGTGTGTTTTGATGGTTCAAGTCATGCAAATCTGTGTTTTTATGAGGCAGTTTTATCTCTGAGAGTGTGTCCTCTGGGCAATTTCACCTCCACCTCAGAGAGGTTTTCTCCACAGTCTTTTAGTTCTCAAGTATCAATAACATTTAGGCTTGTTCAGTGTGGTGAGTCCCACAGAGGGAGGGAAGCTGTGCTTTTGTTTTACTGCAATCAGTTACTTTCAAACTAATGCATTTGCATTCACTGGATAATAGTGTTGATTAAAAGCAACTTCAAAGCCATGTTTGGTTACACTCATTATTATATAATATAACTTAATTGTTAAAACAAGACCAGAAGCCTGTCATGACGAGCTGCGTGATTATTTTCTGCTTCCACAAAGGGGAAGTGTCAGTGGCGGGTCACAGGCGCTGGGATTAAACATATGTTATCTCACTTCAATTTGATTTATTACATATGAATATTTTGCTGTCATCTATTTTCCCTAGCTGACAGGCTGAATTACATAATATACGAAACAGCAAAGGACCTGTGACCCTGCTCGTATGAAGAGTTGTTTGGTTTCCCTGAATTACGTCGATTCCAGTGGAAACCTCCACACATCAAAGAATTTCTTTGCAAAGAAAAAAAAAAAAAGAAATGTTGAGTGACTCTTCCAGAAAGGGGCTGTGGTGGACAAAGGTGGGTTTTGTGTAATGAAAATGGTCCATAAAGGGCCATTGAGGAGCAGAGGAGGGAAATAAATGTGAGCTGATTGAAGAAGGCGTGTTGTGACGGGATGGAGGATGTGTTTGGAACAGGAGCTCAGCTGTGAGATGGCCGTATGAAAGTGTTTGTATTCCTAGGCCTGTGACAGGAGACGTAACTATGCCAAAAATCTGTGTGTAAATATGTGAATGTGTGTCTGTGTGCACACTGTGGATGTTGACTGACTCCATTTTATCCAAACAACTCATTAATTGTACATAGACTTGGTTGAATAATTAGTACGTACCCAAGTAAGTCAGGAGTGAGTTTTATTTAAGTTTTCTGGTTGAAACTCTTGTTTCATTGAGCCCTTTCAATCACTTTTTCTCCTATATATGTGTTAAGAAGCTTTATAATTTAGTGCAGGTTGTCTTAACTCTCAGGAAGCTCTCTATTTATTTCCTTTAACCATGTATATGTCAAGTTAATGTACATGATTGAAGAGATTTTTATGCTTGCAATGGATCAAATACATGTGGCTAAATATAATATGATGAATCTTCAAACTCTTCAGGTCATCTCATCTCTGACAGATGTTTTAGCATCTTTCAATGAATTGTTTTGGTTCTACAACCCACAACCTAGCTGTTTTTGTTCACAATCATTGTTCTCATCAACCAGGTTTCCAGCTGCAGCAGCTGTTTTCAACAACAGAAACAAAAAAGCCCTGATCACCCTCCTGTGCACCACCTGCCCAGCACCAAGCAGCAGACAGATGAGGTTTGCAACTAGCTGGTGAATGTAGAGTTAAAGGAGAGTGAATATCAGACTCATGTGTGGCCTGAAAAACAACTTTAAAGTGTTTGCTGACACATTCGCACGAGATAATGCCTGACTTTTGTGTAGCCGTAGTTTGTTCTGCTGCATGTAAGTGCATGAAAAACTTACTTGAGACAAGGTTTAAATTAAGTTGTTGTCTCAGGGTAATTAATGTATTAAAATGCATGTCAACGAATTAAGGAGTGATGCACTTTTGGTGGTGGTTGCAAAAAGATTTATTTTTTTTTTTTTTTTAAATAGTCTATATATACATGCACTTGTATTGCGCAGACAGGCGTGTACACACTCACACAGGCACAAAAACATGCCCTCAGATTGACTGATATAACTACATATCTAAGTGCCCTTCCAGTCAGCCTGGGGCACAGTTCACCACAGCCCAAACCCATCAGTCAGATCCTTCCATTCACAAGAACCAGTAGCAGGAAATCAAGTGCTCTCCAACAGTTTTATTAGCCATATGAGGGAGTCTGTCATCCTCCTTCTCCTGCTGCTGCTGCTTCTGCCGCTCGCTGATGAGAAATACGAGATGTTGAGGCGAGCGGCTGCCCTCCATCATCTCAAAAGTCTTCAGCCAAACTATACACCCCAGAAAAGAAATCCAACCAAGGCCGACAACACTGACAGGAAATTAATGACATTCCCAAAAGTAAGTGGCTGCCTTTTAGTCAGATTGAAATTCAAACAGTTGGCTTGCTCCACCACTCGGTTCTCAGATTGAAAAATATTATTTTACATTTATTTCATAATTTAATTAAATGCTTTATGATATGCTCTAATAAAAAAACTTAAAAGCGGAATAGATTTTTGAATGTGGCTTAAAACACACATTCATGTGCCAGCAATGATATGGCAACTTTTGATGTCAACCAACTGCATAACCAGCTGTTTACAATGCATCGGCTCTGAAGTTTAATCATTCAGTCATCAAATTAGAGGGTAGGAGGAATAGAGAAGAAGAAAGCCACAACCATGGTTGGGGTCAAGGAGCTGCGGCATGCAGAGAGCCGGCAGACAGAGCATGACCTTCTTGGCGGGAAGGGAAAACATTTGACAGGAGACACAACTTAGAGATGGATCACACCAGAAATAGCAAAGACTTTTTTTCTTTTTTTCTGAGAGGCCAATATGTGATCCGCTCTCAAAAGGGTGTTTGTCTTCATCTGCTCAACAGTTTAGTGTTACATTTTTGCAGTTGTTCAAGTTCCCCACTGACGCCCAGAGCAGCTGGATGCATAACTTCTAATCACAACCAACTTGGAGTGTGTTGAGATGTTTTAAGCCATGCTAGCAGCAGATTGAGGCTGTATGGCCCACCACGTTGGTCCTGATGGAAATGTGTCAACTATTTGATGGATTGCTTTGAAATTCTGTATACAGGATGAATCCTAGTGACTCTGGCCATCATCATTATCACGACTTTTGGATGTATTTCCATTCAACTTCCCACAGACATTGATGACTCTCTCTTTTCCTCTGGAACAATTATCCGAATTTCCGAAAAGTAATTGGCAAATGTGAGCACGCAGACACAAAAAGCTAAACATGATGAATCTATATCTGCCAAACATCAGCTTGTTAGCATTTTCATTGTAAGTATGTTAGCGACTTAATTATTAGCAGTTAGCTCAAACCACTGTGTGCGTCACAGGCTGCTCTCTGCATAAGTTGCTATGTAGAGAAAATCATTTCTAAAGTACAACAGTTTTTGTGCTATTTTTAATGCCATTGTTTCTTAAATGGAAACCTCGCTCTCTACAATTGATATTGTACTGTTTCTGGTCACAAACACGATTCTGCTACTTGTTAGTACCAGCAACAGTGTCCTTCTTCTGTTTTGCAACACAAAGAAACGTATTTTTATGCTGCTAAGCAATCGAGCAGGTTTCCTGTAAAACATTGTTACAGCAGATGTAGGAAAACGAGAACATCACATTGTCAAATGCTTGATTCATTACCAACCACGACATCAGGGTTGGTATTGTTTTCAACGTGTCTGTGGGCAAAGATACGCTGAGCCGGGATACAGACACAGAACTTTACAGATGTGTAGTTGAGATGAAAATGAAGATGAGTGTCCAACCCACAAATACTGAGTACTCACTGGTCCGAACGTTTATACCTCTGACAGGTGTTTGACTGGTGTGATCCCAGCACAAGATGGTGTCCAGTTTGACATGTTTTTCCCTTGTGCATTTGTCCGCAGATGAACTGTGATGGAAAACATGCGAGACAGAAACTGAACCTCAACCAAACCAAACTCACTTATTTTATTCTGCTTCATTTTATTAAAACAAATATGCAGGATGAATGGACACATGGAAATGCAGAGTTATATGCAGATTCTTTAAAGTCTTGCTGGGTGTGTAATTATATTCCTGTAATTATGATCACAACCACATTATTTCCAACAGGTGAAGAAGAACAGACGCTCTGTATTGCATTGGTGAGCAACAGTAGATTAGCTGTCATTCAGAATCATATCACAGCTGCCTGTTAGCCAAAATGCTTCGCTATCATTGCCCACACTTAATAAATTCCACAACAGCTCAGCAAAGGATCCATTGTTCTCTCAGAATTCTTCTATCGGCCAAGTAATTTCTGTCTTGCATAGATTAAGCATTTGCAGAATGTGATTCATCATCTGTGCAGCACTAATGAAAAACAAATGCTCCCCGAGTGATCAGCAAAGTCATCACCTCTGAAATTCTTCTGGTGGTAAAAATGTATTGAAGTTAGTGTGTTACCTGTTGTGAGGATGTAAACAATGCAACCTCCCACCTTAGCTGCTTTGCTTGTTTAGGTGCAATGATCGCATGTACACTTCATTAAACACAACAAAGTTCTTTGTTCTCAATTGGACCGATGAAGGCCAACACCCCTGAAGGCCACAAGAGAAAACCCAGACTTTAAGCATTTTTGCTCACGCTATCTGCCCCTCCCCCCTTTTCACATTTACTGTAATTGAAAGCACTGAGCTGTTACAACCTCCCGCAATTCTCCGGCGGTCGCATGAACACAGAACCCAAATATTCGAAACCACATCAAAAATGATTTTCCCTCATCGTCCTTGTAACTCTTTTCATCTCCCTTTTAACAGCGGCTCATCAAAGACACCAAAGAGAACATACTGTTAGGATGAAGCCTGAGGTTTGCATGCAGCCCAAAATATGATTCATAGTGTGAAAAACAAAAACAAAAAAAAATGACATGATTTAAACATTTTCCCCAAATAAACATCTGCTAACCAGACAAGTGTTGCAAGTTTCACCTAATCTGCATTAGAGTGGCTTGCAAAGATTATTTGGATGGCGAGGTTAAAGCGCTGCGAGCGGTTTATTGTGCAACGGCCCCTTCGGCCTAGATGGCATCTCAAGAGGCTGAATAAAGTTTCAGACCCCTAGGTTTGGCATTTGTGTGTGTCGGGCTAAATAGACCGGAGAGGAGACACGTCCGGCAGGAAAAGCAGCTGTTGGAGTATTTATATAAACCACCTGTAACTTTATTGCATAATAAATGTATTCATAGTCCTTCATTTCACACCATAATGCACTTTACTGAAGGACTTCCCTCCGCTGCTACTGTAGAAGAAATCCATGGCATCTTATAAAAGCCTTTATGGCAGCCAGTCTTCCCTTACGTAATCGCCCGGCATTGAAAATGACCCTGTCTGCAGCTCGCCACCAATTAGCCTCAGATGCCCTGTTGTTGGTACGATGCTCAGGTTGTAGAAAGCGGGGATAAGTTAGTCTAGATTATATCTGAGGTCTCGGAAGCACCAAGGGAGCGGCATATTTCAGTGGCAGTCCCGGTGCAGATAAAGCTAATAACACCAGGCGCAGAACAAATCACAGAAGCCTCCCGATTATGCTGCAGACGAGGAAATGTGCTGGAATGCGTTGCTTTTCAACACTCCCAGTGTGATTCCATCAAAACCAAAACAGCTACCAGTGTTGGAGCCGTTACTGAGCAGTGTTCATGGTCTCTCTTGTTCTCTCCCTCTAAACATCACGGCATCATTTTTAAAGTATCTGATGATTCATTTAGATGAGAGAATAATGGAGTCTGTAAAAGAAACAAGAAGGGGTGATGAGACCTCTCTCTGGAACATCATTATATAGGTGCTGGGATGGTTCTTGGGCTAGTTAAAATTATTTTTTATAATAAATGATTCAGTTAAAAAAAAAAAAAAGACTTGTTCAGCTTTAAATCTGTCAGCCTTCACTTCTCTATCTGCTGTTTTGCAGCTGGTGTTGCTCACACTCCTGAGGGATTTACACTCAGTAGCTAAAGAATTTTTACTGTCGTGCCAAGTTCACGTTAGTGATTTTATTGTATATTTGAGCAATGCAGATTAAAAGGAGAGTGTAAAAGAAAACTGCAGAGTGACAGATGTTGAGTTTATGATATATTTGGTCAAATCATAAAACATGTCATGGCAGCCCTGCTCCAGTTTCATGTGTGTGCACATGAAGCAGTTGTGATATTTAAAATATTTAAATAGTTTTTCAAGTGCTAATTCCAATATATTTTCATCTATGTGAGTAACAGATAGAGAATGAGGTGTCACATTTCAGTATATTTGCATGTTGACTACAGTTCAATGCTCATTACCCTGCGATTTGAAAGGTTGTCCAGGTTAAACCTCAGTGTGGAAGTGGGCGAGCGCAGCCTGAGGTGCAGCTGCTGGCTGTAAAGAAGTAGAGTCTCCACCTTGTTCATCTCTGATATTGTTCCATGTATAACATCATTATCTAAATGCTGTGATGTAGCCAAACGCTTGTTGTGTTCACTGAACTGCGCTCATAACGTGCTGTTCTAGTCTTATGGGCCTCTCAAAGCACTTTAGGCCACATTCACCCATTCACACACACATTCATTCAGTGTTTTATTCTACACATGTAGTTCTATAGAGCTACCATTCAGACATCAGAGTATCTTGGCCAAGGACCCTTTGAGACACAGACTGGAGGAGCTGAGGGAGGGATCGAACCACCAGCCTAGTGGACAACCCGCTGTACCTCCTGAGCTAGAGCCACCCTTGATGAAGAGGTGCATCCAAAATTAACTCTGAACCAAAAATGCTTTCTTGCTTTAAAGACAAAAATCCTCCCTTCTCCACAAGATCAGCTTTAACTTTCAGTGACAGTGACCTGATGAGGTTTCCACTCTTCTTCCATCGTCAGCATTAATGTGACAGTGTCCCTTTGCGTCATCGCTGCATGTTTTAATTGAACAAACTTTGTTACATAAACTAATTTTTTATTAAATGCTGGCAGAAGATTTTTTGCAGGAAATGTTTCTCTGTAAATTAACTGGCACATTTATTTTTCACTCAGAGTTTCCATGGACATTGCAGCCCATGGTGTAAGATTATATAATTAGTACTGTGGGCTATCAGCTGGACCTTCATCTCTCCTTTCAACCAGCAGTTCAGATTTTCATGTCACTCGGTGTAAAATCACAAGAAATCAAATCCAACAATAACTTTCCTCATTCCTGGAACGCCAGCAGTTAAGGAAATAGATAAAATCCCACTTCACTTTTTTAATGAATGACTTGCATAACCAGGTCCATATTATATCATCCTCCTGGAGTAACCATGATCCCAGAGCTGCAGCTTCAACCAAAACCTACAACTTGCATAACTTCTGGCCTGATTCGATATTAAAGTGGCAGGTGTGCCATCTTATCTCACGCAGCATTAAAGCCTTTCTTCCATATCTGTGGACATGCTACAGGTCATTTCCAAACCAAGCAGCAAATGGCCTGAATCCTGACGTCAAAGAATTAACTTATACATCCAATTCACAACGTACAGAGGGCCTGTTTGTTCAAAGCCTCTCGATCAGAGAGATTAATTTGTTCAACATGTATAAGGAGTGATCGGATGCCAAGTGTAACAACTTAACCAGCTCATCCATTAAATACACTGTGTTTCATTTAATCCTCTGCCAGCAATTCAAAGGGTTCACAGCGCTGCATAAATCAGGTGATTTAAACAGAAGTATAGAGTGTCCACACGCTACTGTATGCATACATGATTTAACCCCAACAATAAACAAACTATTTCATCAAAAAAACATCTCCATTCATTTGGTTAAAAGGTGATTCTTATGCAATCTATCACCGTGTGTAAATATTACATAACCGGGAACGGGTTGTGTTGGTGGACACACTTCTGAGATGAACCAGATGCCGACTCAATTAGCTTTAGGAACACACTGGTTTCATTGAGTGCTGTGGTGGTTCCACATATGCTGTCTGCATGGGTGTGTGTGTGTGCGCGATTTCCATCTCCACTGAGCACTGAAGCTTTTTCTTAAACGTAGCGACTGAGCGCACGTTGTAGCATGACTTTCTGTGATTATCTCATCGCGATCTGTTTTGGAACCGGTAAAATCTTTGATCAATACTAATCTGCCTCCGCTGCGACATATCCAGCACAAACAAGATACTTGTGTAGACTGATACTGTGAAGGCTCTGTTTTTACTGTGGTGCCGAGTTCAAGTTAGTGATTTTATTGAATATTTGACCAATGTGGATTAAAAGGAGAGTGTAAAAGAAAACGAACCGCAGAGCAACAGATACTGAATTTATGATATATTTGGACAAATCATGAAACTCATCTCATGGCAGTTGCTCTCAGCTCTGCTCCAGTTTCATGTGTGTACACATGAAGCAAATGTGATATTTAAACAGTTTTTCTATTTCCAGTATATTATTAGCTGTGGAGTAACATATAGAGAATGAGATATCACGTCTTTGATTTCAGTCATACATTTCAGTAAAATTGCAGGTTGACTGCAGTTGAGTACTCATTACCCTGCATCTAGATCGATTATCCAGGTTAAACTTGGTACATCTGTAAAGAAATATCAATCTGTTGAGATGCCGACAGACTGTGACATATTCAGCACAAATTGTACTGTGCACTGATACTGTGAAGGCTCACTCCTCTTGTTGTTTCAGCAAATCGTCCAGTTTCAGATAAGGGCTCCATATTTGCAGGTTGGTCTGAGTAACAGGTCCTGCAGTTGTGAGCTAATGAAGTATTGAAGTTATTTTTCCGGCAAAAACATCGAAAAACAGTAGTGTAGATATACTGTTCAGAAGCATTACATTGTCTCTTGTGATTATGAATTCAAGATATATTTCTTCACTTCAAATAACTTCACGCTGTTTTTAAAGAGGCTCCTACCTGCTTCATTTGATGTTAGGCAATAATCCACTGATGCAGGAGACTAATGTATACAAGTCTGTGCTTGTTAGCAAAGTTGCATGATTTCACATATTTGTTATTAAAGGATGTGAGTATCACCCCAGCAGTTCCCAGGTTGTTTCCCAGCAGCCTCCGCTGCACGTGCATGAAAACAATGAACCGCATGTATAAACAGCTGATGTCAGCTGATGGTGATGGCTAACACCTGGAGCTACAGACTTCTAGCAAAACATGACCCGTATTTACCAGACCTTATTATTATCTTTTCTCCTTGATGCCACTGTTTCGTAGCAGCACAGAAATATACAAAGTGCATTCTAATGCCAAGCATAAGGGCAATACCACCATCTACTTCCTTGTAAATTCTGCTTTTCCTTCATGATTTATCCCTAATCTGGCATAAAGCCACTTTTAAACTAGAAGCTTTCAAATCTTTTTCCTTTGGGCAGAATATCATCTGCTTCAATCTGCTGCAGGACCAACATCAATGATCACTGTAAATCTTCCAAGCTTCCCCTCGCCCTGTTTTTGGCCCGTTTCAAAGTTGGAACTCTGTAAAGCTTCTTCTTGCTCCGAGACAGGCTCACATATAATGTGCCTTTCCCTCCCACTGAGAGGCCCTGCGCTTTGGGGTCCTGGGAATGGGGAGCAGATGCTGGAGGGAACATCAGGTACTGGACAACCTGAGGGTGGGGAGAGGATGTCTCCACACAGGCCTCAGACAAACATTTCCTCAAGTCCTCCACCTGTCTGCTTTGTTCTGCTGTAGTTCATGCAAAATGCTTAATCATTTAACTTACATTAACAACAAGGCGACTGGCTGTGTACTTGTATGTAATGTAAAGCTTGTAACTTTGAGGGGCTACTTACAGTGGTACACTCTTCAGCTCTGAGGAGCTTTTTAGCCTCTTTTAGCCACTGTTTTGGTTTAAAAATTGAGCATGTGCATTAAAACCTGAACTCATTAACCTCAACAGACAGACCCAATGACCAAATGAGAAGAAAAAGATCCTGGACGTTTTTCAGGGTCGTCTTCTCCCATCTGGCCACAGATTTATATTATAAAACTTTGTCAGATATGAGATATGGACATTAAAGCAGTGTTTTAATAATTTCAATATCGTTCACTTCGAAAATTTTTCTGCTATAAAATTCCCTCTGTTTCTGTCCCTTGCCTGCAGCTCAACAGAGGAACTAGAGGGAATTTTATACTGAAAGTCTGTAAGTTTGGAAAATGTCCCACAGTAAAACGAGGCCTGTGGAATTTGTCCTCCATCACTTACAGTGTGTTAAACTATCGACTGTGACACTTTCATGTGCTCTGGATGTGAAATGAGCTCAGTGTGTATTCCACTTAAATGTGAAACAGTCACCTATTAGATGCTCGCCGAGTTACTTTTTAAGCTACCGAGACACTTGGCAGCACATGGCGCACATTTAGCCTAAACCAGCCAGTCATACTGTAACAGACCATCTAGTCTTCAAAAATGCAATTTCACAGACTCGCAGCAGTGAGAGAGACGGTAACATGACCCATGTTTGCATTGTTGGCATACCCCTGGGACTTTCACTTATGTCTGTGTTTCACACCCCTGGTTTTCACACAGGTCACATTGTCCGCCGTCCCAGTCTGACCGAGACGAGCATGGCCTCTGCGTGTGTCCGACTGATATGATTTATATTTCTATGCAGCAGAGGTGGATGGAAAGTTTGTTTTAGCTGTTGGAGCTTTCAGTAATTGAGTGAACTGGTCAGCTCATTTTTGTGCTGTTGTGAGAAGTGTCTCTTGGAGTTTCGTCAGCCGTCACGCAGCTATCCAAATATTTGTATGTCAGTGTGTTTTCAAGCATTTGAGACTAGATAGACTCTGATCTGCTGCTCATCTGCACAGTTTTCCCTGCCTCGTATGCCAACATGTTACACAATTACTTTCCTGCAGAGGTGGACACACTTTAAAAGCCTACCAAAACATTGCATTAAAACAACAAGGAATTTGCATATGCACATGCATATGATTGCATGCATTGCAATTAGCAAATTTAAACACTGATTTCAAGAAAAACAGAGCCTTATTTTTCATCTTGCTGTGTTTTCCATGGCCGGCTGTGATAAGCCACTGGGGTTTCATCGACTGTGTGATCTGGACCCAGAAACTGAGAGCAGTGAGTCATTATTAAACCTCCAGAGGAGCCAAAAGGCTAATTCATTCACCATCTAACAGCCTCGGTGGATCAATCTAACCAGGAGCAAGTCTAAAGCAAACCAAAGGACAATCTGAGGTCTCAACCTTTATGTTTAAAGTGGATCTTGTTTTTTAATATGTGTTACACAAGACTGTGATCTGGGACTATGCTTTTGTGTTCAGATTCAAAGTGCAGCTGTTTTACGAGCAGAGAATAAGAACTTAAAAGGTTACGAAGACAATTACATCATTCTGATTGTTATACAACCCAAGAGTTTGGCACCAGCTGTAAGAAGATAGCTTATTAGCATCAGTTAAACAATGAGGAGTAATAAATGTGACAGTGCTGAAAAAAAACCTGAATGAGACAATTCTGCCTGTTGTGAAACAGATAATGTGGTTACAAAACGTCTTCCTCACAAGAAAAGAGTGCTGAGAATTTTATCATCTGTTTGAAGAGCTTTGTACAGAACCATTTCAAATAAGATCCTAGGCAGAAGTATAAGTGGTATATATAAATGCGGTATATGTAGTTACAGCAAGTAACTTTAAACTAAGCTTACCTCTCTACCCACCGAAAGAAATCGTCTCATCACGTGACCATGTGGATTTTAGCTTGAAATCAGTGAAATTATGGGCAAAATGACACAAGGTTATAAGTTTTGATCAGTAACAATAACGTAAAGATTGTTGATAGTTATTTAAACTGATTTCGCTCCAGTGCCGTTTCTCTGCTGGTAGAGTTATAACATCTGTGTAAGACATGTAGGATCAGCTCCTGGACTGATCAGCAGGTATAATAATGTGTTTACCAAAGTTCATGACAATACAGCCAGTACTTGTCACATGTTCCACTCAGAACCATAAATGTGACCCTTGTGGTGGCGCCTAGAAGACAAATCTGTAGGATTCATTGTCTGGGGAACACGAACATTTGCACATCTGGATTCTTCCATCAATTATATGTTGAGCTATTTCACAATGTAAACCCAAACACTGACTGATTGGTCATTGTTCAGTTGAAAGGATCATCATCTGGGGACCATGAATATCTGCCCAAAATGTCTTGGTTCAGTATTTGAAATACAAATCTTAACCAAACTGGTCAGCCTACCAAGGTTCCCATCCCTAATGCTTCTTTACTTGTGTGGCTAAGAACTCTAACACATTATCAGCATCTATTATTATATTTGATACCTAAAACATAAAAGACATTAATTACTTATACATGAAAAACAAATACAGTGGTCAGAAATAATGTGAGGAGAAAAAGATGTTGCAATAAAAATCAGACTTCATTCAGCAAGAGGGGAAAAAAAGTTATTCCACCTTTTTTTCCAAATTCAATGGCAATGTGATCATCCTGTGATAATAAAATCAAACAACTTGAAGTGGCCTGAATTTCCCAAAATTCAAAGCACAGCTGGGCAGAGTGTGAAAGAAGAAACAAGTGACTCATTTCATCTAAAAATAAGTGATTAAACTGGTGACATGTTTCATGTTTTTTATTATGGCCTAAATTTATAAATTCAGTGGAAAAATATTCAAAAATGTTATCAAGTAGCACAGATTTAGAAATGTTCAAATGTTTACTCAACTTGCATCTCATCCTGTGTCTACTCTGGTTAGCTTTCCGAACAGAGATGACGCTGATGAAGCCAGAAATCTTCTGATTGGCCGCTCAGACCTCTCCCTTCGTGACTGGGACTTCAAGAGGGCCAAAGGTCAGGATTTGTTGGGTTGAAACCGAAATCCAATTATCATAAATTCTACAATTGCGCCACATTATTGTGGCTTTTCCGATGTATATCAACCAACTTCCCCCCAGACAGGCAGGCACAGAAGCTAAAACTAAGCCATGCATCATAATAGGGTGCCGTTTTCTCTGCTTTCTCTTTCTATTTTATGACTGATGAGCGTCGAGCAGCTTTTGACAGTCTGGTGATGGCTTCAGTGTGCCAAGGCAATGAGATGCTGGGTGGTCCACACCCTCTGCCGTCCCATGGTAGCTCATTAGTGATCATTTTCCAATGACTGTCTGCCGGTTTATTGTAGAACGTTTGATAGTATAACTATACTGGATGTTTTAGTGAAACAAAGGTTTGAGCCAAACAGTGACATGATACAAAGAACAGCCAGGCAGTAAAATTTGGATGAATGGGGGCTTGTTAGCACAGTTTGCCCTGTGTCAGTCTGCACACACACAACTACATCAGAAACATACATATTCTTTTGGCGTACCTGTTCTTATTTTTCCTTCTATCTCAGTATTAGCTTAGTTTGTGTGGGAACATGTTGTTTATCATTTATATTTTATAGTTTATATTAGGAAGCAATGGTATTCACTGATTATGGTCATGTGCGTTTCGTGTCTTCTGTATGTGTGTGCGGTGTGTTCATGTGTGTGATGGAGCACAGTGAGGCCAGCCAGACAGAAGAAGAGTTCAAATATTGACGGAGTGTTACGTCACATTTTCTCAGGGTCAGACCTCACAAAGCCCCAGTGCTCCTTTTAAAAACCCAAAATAGCCCACGACTGCATTCCTGCCTCACTCTTTAGACACACACACACAACAGTGTTTTGACTGTGCATTGAAAGGAAAGGGCTGCCAGCACCTTATCAGCACTGTGTGTGTCAGCACTGGTGTAAAAGCTGAGTGTGAGTTTGTCGCACAAATATTAACATTACAGGTTACTCACCAACTCACCAACCAGGCCTAATAATAATTCAGTGAATAGTTGCTCGCTGCCTTTGTTGACATTTAAACCTTACTCATTCTCAGTTGTTGTTATATGGCAAAAGAGGATATTTTACATAACTAGCACATCTGCCCAAGCTCTAATACTTAGCTGCTGTCATGAAAATACAAGGGAAAATCCAACCATGCATCACAAATTGCAGAACTCTGTCAACAAAACTTGTAAACACAGCAGCAAATCCACCAGCAGCAGATGCCAGCAGCCCAAGATGTCAAAGATACACTCTTGTATCTTGTTTTAAAGCCACACTATTCTCCAAAATCCCCACATTTTCCCCCAGCTCATGTTTTGAAAAGTTCAGAATGGGAGTTTTAGCCACACTAGAATCAACTTTATTTGGGATATATGAGAAATGTCTATCTCCAAAAACTGCATAAATCTGATATGAAAGTGTCAGTGGAGAGGTCGGGGAAGTTTTCAGATATTCAGGCACGTGTGACTGGATGCTGTGACCCCCGAAATAACACAGTATATAAATCCTTACAGTTTATCCTTACAGGGCCTGGAGGGGCTGGAGCCAATCCCAGCTGACATTGGGTGTTGGCGGGGTACACCCTGGACAGGTCGCCAGTCGATATATGGCCCATTCACAATCGCATACGCACCTACAGGGAATTTAGACTTATCCATCAACCTTCGGACTGTGGGAGGAAGCTGGAGGGAGCCCACGTACAAACTCCACTCTAAAAGGCCCCAGGACCAGTTCGAACCCGTGACCTTCGCTCTGAGGTGATAGTGCTCACCGTGCACCACCGTGTTTAGACAAAATATTTGAACTTGTCTTTAAAGAGTCACACGACATCAGAACAGCTGCAGTTGCGATGAACGAAAGCTGTGTCACTGTGTAAGCTTGTATCCAAAATACAGCAGAACATTTGTCACCTTGGCCGTCAGCACATTATTATGTCGTGTTGCTCCGAGCTAATCAAAACATTGCAACAAAGCACTGACAAGTAGCAACAAAAGAAAATCATTAGTCAGGAAGATAAAGCCTCTGAGTCTCTGACAGATCCACCTCTGCGCTCCGTCAGTCAGAGGACAGAGAGTCAGACATGTCTGATCATGTCCATTCACAGCTTTGCTCTCTCTCAGATGAAGTGCACCATAACAAATGCGTCCTCAGAGCAGTTCTCACCCAAAAAATCATTAGCAGACTCTTGGCCTGTCCTGGATTTCCTCTTGATTTGGATGCCTGTGAGGCTTGTCACATGACGATGTTCCTTGTTTAAGAGAGAAGACTAAGAGAGGAATCTACGCCTCCAGCGTTGACATATTTCTGCGTTTTAATATCTCCCCATGCATCTGTGAGATAAAAGGCTATAATGAGGGGTGAAGCAGCTGGGAGATCATCTCTAACACCATCTCTTTGCATGCTGTTTGTCGCTCAGGGCATCACATCTTGGCTGTCATTGAACATACTGTACAAATTGGCATCCAGAGGAAAACTCAGTCGGCCATTTGTATAATTGCTACTTAGCAATTTGAGTGAGGAAGAAAAGCAAGAAAATGCTTAAGATGGTCTGATCATGTGCCCGTATTTGTCATTACTGGCAAAATATGTTCTTATTATAAGCATATTGATGAATTACCTTAACCCTTATACTTAAGCAACAATTATTGATGAGCAGTTTCTTGTTTGTGTTTTTAATTGAAAACTCGCTCAAAGGAGAAGGGGTCACATGATCTTCATGAAATTTACCAAAGGCCTTGTGTCTGTCAACCACTACAGGCACCTATTAGCTGCTGGTTGATAAAGTAGCTCAAATGCATTGCTGGTACAGATTGTCTTATAAGGATGTTCAGTTATTTCCCTTATCAAACCACCCGTACCTGCCGTGGTATTTGCAGCACTTGTGTTTATCAGTGTAGGTTTAGTCTAGGTCTAGAGGAATATGTAATTTGTGTGATGGTGACTGAATAAACAACCTCCCTCTCCTGGGAGATTTTATTTTACTACAGTGGTTCAAACAACCCCCCAGGTGATGATTGTACAGCCATGTCATCTAATGACTGATTGATTCTACATCAGGTCTGCGATTTGTAGAAGTTAAAAGGAGCCGTTCCAGGCCTGGTTCACTTTTATCACTAGAATGTCCTTGGCAATCCTCAGACGTTTCCAACAACTTGTGGTGGAGGTCCACGAATGAGCTGCCTTGAAAGCATGCCAACAGAAAATGGAAAATACTGTTGCATAACTTCTTGTTTTTCTTTGACCCATAAAAAAAAAAAAAAAATTCAATTGATGCATTTCAGATTGACTTATCTGTGCCTGAATCCACATTAAATGAAACTCCTCTGCTAACAAACAAAGGAGCTGAAATACACATCATGATTCACCTCTGTTTTGTTTTGAGAACTAAAATCACACGTGCACATCATGCAGATTTGTTTTATGATGTGAAGTAAAAAAACTAAAAAGTAAAAGCAGACCAGCACCTGTTCACTTTAGATTTTTTTTCTTTCCAACGTCCAGAATATTATGTGGATCTTTTACATCGATCCATGTACAGTATTTGTGTTTTAAGGGATTTTCTGAATCGTTTCAGGGGCTGTTTGAAATTTGTGAATGCTTGAATTTGTGCTTCATCCCCTGTGTGAGACTGATACTCTTGGGAATGGACGGAGATCTCCAGCAGATGAAAAGCGTCAGGCCCTGTGGCGATGCTCAGACTGTCTGGCTCTGTCTTTGTCCCTCTTACTCACTGTCATCACAGTCATCGAGCCTTTTCCCTGATCCGCCGTCCCCTCTCCAAGCTTCTGTCTGGAGCCGTGCACGAGACGAAGCTTTGCTTGGGTTTGACTACATCTGGGGTCGCCTCCACTCGCCAAAGGCACTGGAATTCAGACTCTGACTTCCACTTAACAGTCCATAAACGCTTTCCCACTGCTTGAGCCAATAAACAAACAAAAACACGATCGAGAGTTTCACATGATGGTGCCAAAAGTTTTTTGCCCTGAAAGTTAAATATGATGGAGCATATTCTGGAGCTTTTATTCTTTTAACACGTCAGTTTTCAAAGTGTAGACAGTGTGTAATCTGGGATGCCACGGTTCATGGAAAATGAAGTGAAACCTTGACGTTTCCCTAAAGTTTTCCATGAGGACTCTTCATTTTGACGCAGATCTCCTCCATCATCTGTAGTGTTTTGAAGTGGAACTAACTTAAGCTGCAGTGGAAAAGCAGCAATGCAGTTACAGAAGGATTGTGTCCTTTCTGCTTACAATTAAAAGATTTATAATCTGGCCGCTCCTCTGCTGGGTGTCTGGGTTTCTTCTTCCTTTATCCCTTTGCTTTCACACTGAGTGAGAGTTTGGCCAGGTTTAAAAATTGATTGTCAACCACACCAGATCATTTCTAGTAAATATTCTGACCCGTAAAGGGGGCACCTTAAAGCACTGTAGTCTGCAAAGTGCATCTCCACCGTGTCAGCACCAGCAATGAACTCAGCCATGATGGGGAAGAAGAAAAGACTCGGTCTCTGGCTGCAGCCTCGATCTGATGAGGACGCATTTCAAGTGTACTGTTTCCTCCGAACCACACTTTTGTCAGTGTAGGTAATTTATCAAATAACCAAGAAATTATTTTTAATAACAGACATTAATCCTTTTTTGTAAGATGAAAAGCAATTGGACCTGATTGTTTGAATAAAAAGTGATTGTTAGATAATTCACATCCGGTGCAACCAAACTGGTGGTCTTTGTTGATTAGAAAGGCCAGATGTTTTACAGTTGTTGTGGTTGCTTTGTTGCAGAACAAGCTTCACGCATTCACATCCCATTAGAGGAGACAGATGAGAGAAGCTTATCTCCTTGAGAAAGGAAGCAGGAATGTTGGGAGGAGGCAGATGAGCCTGGAGCTGACAACTGCTTGAGCTGTATTTACCAGATTTTATGAATGTTCAGTGACCAGAAGAATTTAAAAAGGGGAGATCAGGAGTCATGAGCTGTGGTGCTAACGTTGCTAGAAGGTTGCTAATATTGCTAGTCTAGTGTAATGTCACAATGTTCACAGATTGTAACAGCCCAGCAGTCAAATTTACAATAAAGCAAGGTGAACATGAGCTGCACACATTAGAGCTGTGAAGGAGTTTTTTTTCTTCATTATTCTGGCTTATATGTCGCTTAAATTATGTGTTGCAGGAAAAATAAAACAACCTTTGACACCATTTCATCTTGGTGATACAAGGTTTGCTGTCAGTAACAAATTTTGTAATTTCACAGTTATGGTTTTTGCATATTTTGTGTAACAAAGGCACTATGGATTGGTGCTACAAATGAACCGAATGGCAGGTTTCATTTGTGCTGATTTTGACAACGGCCTCTGCAAAATTTCACCAGTAAACACATGTGCATCTATGTTGATTTTTGCATTGAGTTACAAACTGTCAATCACAGTCCTAGACCAACAGCATCGAGGTCAGCAGCAGGAAGAGGGGTCAGGTAGGTGACCGGTTATCTTAGATGTATGTTGGAGGAGTCTGGCTTCCATGCATTTTTTCCATAGGCCACAGTTCAGTTCTATAGTAAACGACTTTGGCTATTTAGCCGAGACGGAAGCACTCTTCCTTGATCATTGCCAGAGTGCAGGGCACTTAGAAGCTGATAAGACGTACTTTCTCACTATCAGATGCAGCCTAATAGCTCTGAGGTTATTATTGTGTCTGAGGGGTGCTCCGTCAAGACATACCACTGCTGATTTACCCAGGCAGCTTTGCCCCAGATATTAGCTCCCAGAATTGCGGTGACATTAAAGAGCAGGACAACGCGTTAGAAAATCGGCCTCAATGTCCTCAATTTGCGTATCCTCAAGGATGATATTACAGTGGAAGTACAATTTTCATGTCTGGGCTTCACAGAAACTGGATGAATCTCACATTCTTTCACCTTAATATCTCCTCCATGATTGTTATAGTTGTTCTTTAGGATGTCCAAATCCACCTTGGCCTGGTTCTGTCAATTAGGATTAAAATGGTATGGAAAAGTAAGTAGAAGATGCTGTGGCTCAAAAGCGGGTGAAATTCCCTTAAGCACTCTAAAGTGTTGTAACATAATGAGAGCTGGAGAAAATCACTGTATTGCTGGCCAGATTGGACCAGTACACCTTTGATCCAGGGAGGCTGCCTCTGAGAAAGAAATAGTCTGCAGGCAGAGTCAACACTCAGCAACTGGCCCACCTGCTATTATAAAATACTTGGGTCTTCCCTTGTGAAGATATTCACTTACATTTTCAGCATTAATGTTCATTTTTGTAACAATGCAGTACATCAACATTCAGGATACAGTTTAATTTTAAATTACGTAACAAGAGCAGAACTGTGACGTGACCCAGCTAAAAGAGCTGTGTAATACTAAGTCCTCTTTTGTTTTAAAGAGCTTTAAGCTTTGATGTGTGGGACCATAAATTATTTCTTGACCCGAGAACGTAAAGAAATGGGAATTAAGACCCTATAACTCCGTCTTGATTGAGCCTTTACATTTATTTGTGGTTTGGTTCATTAAAACTCATTAGAATCAATTTGACAGCGTTTGTATTGAACTGGTGTAAATCTGCAGTTTCCTGGTCAGAGTGTTTCTCACGCAGTGATTTTAAGTGCCAGTGCACACAACCACCACCTTTATTACTGACTAATCTGTGGCAGGGGTCCAACTAACCTGATTCATTTTGTGATTTTTTTTTTTTTTCAAATAATATCTTAATCGTTAGGCCTAAATCATCAAAATCAAGATATTCAATTTACTATAACGCAAAACAAAGAAAATGAGCAACTTCCCAAATTTGAGACCCTAAAATCAAATATTTTGTATTTTTGCTCAATGGTAATAAAACACTTGAAAATGTCAAAAAATAGTGAAAAATTCTTACCACAAATCTCTTTAAATTGCTTCTTTTGTCTAAAAAAACATTCAAAACCTAAAGATAATAACAGAAGAAAAGAAAAAGTAGCAAATCCTCACATTTTAGAAATAGGAACCAGATTATTTTTACCATTTTTTGCATGAAAAATCACTTAAAGGATCCGTCTATTATATTGTGTCTTATTAAAACTATTGCCAAGTAACCTTAAGATAATCAGCAGCTTAATTAATCCATTAATCATTCAGCTCTCAATGCACTCATGGGGTGATGAATCTTCCCACAGCTTGCAGATGGACATGTGTGAACACAACACTTCACGAAACAACTAAATAGAGTGACTGCACAGTTAGAAGGGTGCAGAGGAAATAATGACAGAATTGTTTTTTGTTCATCTTTGAAGAACTTGATCGTTCAAGAAACCAGACCAGACCAGGACAGGCCAGGTCTCAGTTTTGCTGCAAACCAAATCTCTGCCTTTCCACCCTGTCTCAGCAGTGGACTCAAACATGGCTCATACATGTGCTAATAAACAGTCAGCCTCAGCCTCCGTAACAGACTGTGCTGTTGTGGTACTCCCTGTTCTCCCTGCACAGAACAGAAGGAAGGAAGGAGTAAACTTGGTGCAGCTGCCCTCTTGGCCAGGTCTCGCTTGTAAATGACAGTCGGAATCCCAATAAAACTCTACCTGGTTACGTAAAGTCTGTTTGAACCAGAAGCAGCTGGAGACCAATGTAAAGACAGCTGTGTTAAATGATTTGGGAGTATTTATGCATAATGTGTGTTTAATGTGTTTAATGTGTGTTTTTTGTGTGTTTCTATATAAATATATACAGTATATACCCTGCTTTCTTTTTTTAGTCCTTGAAAATCAGTGAGTTTTTTGCATTGCGTATATTTTCCTAGCTTCTTATGCTCCATTTTCTTATGACAGTCTAACTAAATATTATGGACCATGTGTCTCTCTGTATAACAAATTTCTGGAAATTCAGTTGAAAACAGCCAAAATCTGTCCTTAAATGGTGAGTACAGAGGGTTTGAAAGGTTTGTCTAATATACAGTACGGTATAATTACACTTAGCCTGATGCAAAGTATTTCTTTTAATGCATTCATAAATGATTTACCAACCATATTAAAAATGGATGGACATTTACTATGTCTCATTATCCTATAACAATATGTGCGTGTGTGTGTGTGAGAGAGAATTTCAAAATGGATCAGTGGACGTAATTGTTTCCACAACCACGTGGATCCAAAATGTCAGGGTCACCGCTCTCTCCGATGGGGGCCGCAGCAAACCAGAGAGTCCATCTCCCTGTCACACAGCAGAGCTCACAGAGGCTGTGGTGGGCTGTGCATGTGGAAACATGATCATCGTTTTATGTTCAATTATTCTCAGGACAGCCTGAGCTAACAGCTAACATCTGTGAAAGCCATATCACATAGCGTAACGCTGCCAGCTAGCAGCGCCGCAGATAGTGGGAGACGCCGAGACGTTATTGATCCCCTGTTCACAAGGGGGTCAGAGGTCAGAATCTGATAGAGCAGGGCAGCAACTGTGGGACTCTACACTGTTTGTTAACATAATAAATATTCTGATTATATTTGCAGATGTTTTTATTCTTTTTCGTCTAAATATTCAGATAAATAGATTGACTAAAGCAGTTTTAAGCTCCGTCTTGAAGGATAATTCTGGTTCATTACAACCTATTTTCATAGTTATAGCCTGTGTTCCTGTTGGTAAAAACATTCATGTGTAACCAGATCTCAGCAATTAACTATAATCATAGTATAATCACAGTTTAGTCTCATTAAAACCAATAGATATGAAAACCAAAAATACAAAAAAAGAAAAAAAAGACACAAAAGTTAAAACTTTGGGATGTGGAACTTACAAAAGATGCTATGATGATTTATTTTATGGGAAAGGTAGGAATAGACTTTAGATTTCAGCTTATGTTAGGGGCCATTAGTCAATATATCTTCGCCTCTTTTTTTTTTTTTTGTGTCCCAACTTTACGATAAGATACAATTAGATTTTAGTTTGATTTTGACGATGCACTGACATCAGATAAATCCTACTGTTAAGTAAAGCACGTCTTCAAATTTATCCTGGGAACTTCTGCATTCAACATGTGAGCAAGTGCTTTCATATATAATAAGTGTGAAGTGCACATTGTAACATATATACAATTGTGGAGCAAGGATTTATTTTCCTGAGCAAATGCAAAAATGAAAACATACCTGCAAAACAGAATACTGAAAACGTGCACCATTAAACCTGCTAATCGACAACTAAAGACAAACATCCACTTTAATTATTTCTTTGAGAACAGACAGGTCAGAGAAAATCTGCTCACTCATTCATTTGTACAGTTTGTGTTGATCTGACATCAGCCTGATATTAGCAGACATGTTGTCATGACTGAATTCTTCCTATGTAGATATTTTACACGTCATGCAGCCGGAAATGAACCATTTAAAACAAATATCCTCAGTCTACACATAATATTTTGATGCGCAAAGCAGAAACTCAAAGATCGATGTCTGTCCTCCAGCTCTCATCCAGTAGTTTTCTGTGCAAACTTTAGCGTTCTTCAGTTCTGTCTTCAGTGGCTGCGAAGAAAAAACAAACCTGCTAATTTGCCTCATCAGCAGATTTCATGCTGATGGGTAGGCTGACGTGTTTTTCCATAGAGGAAATCAACTGGACAGGTTTGTGACTCCCCCCCTTCTTCTTGGAAGAACCCCCGAGCTTGGTCGCATCCCGGTCAGATCACCCACTTCTATGACTTATTTTTGTCTCTGACCAGACATGTGGATGTGCAGGCCCCTGGAGCAAGACTGGGCCCCTCTCGTTTTTCACTTTACTTCATAGTTTAAAAAAAAAAAAAAAAAAACAGAGGGGTGGACATGTTACATAATTTTTTCCACGTGGAAACTTATTTCTGGCAAATTTGCAGATCATCAGCCATTTAAACAAAATCCACTTCCCTCTGCCTCCAAAGGTTGGACAGCTTTAATGTGATTTTCCTTAGTAAAGTTCTGGACCATTTGCTACTAATTTGACGGTTTCTAGCACCTCCTGTTCCCACTCCCTGTACTGCTCACACCGTTTATGACGATCAGTTAGTCACTTTTCCTCCCAACTCTGGAGAAAACCCCTGGAGACAGAGGCAAGACATAAGAGAAAGAATAAAATAGCTTGTTTAACTCTCAGCAGGCAAAGACAAATTGCCAAAATTGTACCTGGACTGAGGCTTTAAAGATGTTTTGTCAAATTTTGCAGTACTAAAATAGATTTATTGTTTTAATTATTGTTGCCATGCAATTGCTGTAAATACCCCAGGGATAACATGACTCCCTCCTAAATTACCTCAGTTATTCAGTATCAAAATGTACATTTTTTTTTCATTCTGGGTTTTATTTACTTTTTCTCTCGGATGCAGCTGTCGTTCACAGATGTCACAAACAGTCTTAGAAAACAACAATCTCCTTTTAGTTTGAGACTCACATACCATGTGTTATTTAGCCATTGTTCTCCAAAAGTGTTTGTTTTATTTATTTATTTTTTGAGCATATCCCACGCAATGTGGCTGCACATCTGGCTGTTGTGCATGCCACTGTTCTGCTGCCTTTTGCTGATGTTTGCATGACTGGAGCTTTAGCTTCATGACCAAACCGGCAGGCTTTGTAGTTCTGCCATGACACTGAGATGAAGTGACAATGAGATGGTTAAATATGTTGAAATTGGGGATTTTCCCCCATAGTCTTTCCCCCATATTTCACCAGGTTCTTAAAGTTCTCCTGGACAGATTTTTGTGTGTAGGTTTGTAAGAGAGGTATCACTACAGTAATGGCAGCTTGTTTCACAATTTTTCCACACAGAAACACATCATCTGTAAGTTTATCATGGTTTTCATGAGACAGTGTAAATGCTAAATTGTGGGGCTTATAGTTAAATGTTACTTGATACTTGAACTTAATACATATGAGTATACTGTTGTGGATGGTCTTTCCCATCCTGTTGACACTTGGTATTAAAATATGCAGAGATGTTAACCAGATAATAAAGGATGTAATCTACCTTTGAGATTAGACACACAAAACCTTTGTGGAGGTGGCCAATAAGCTGTGAAATCAAATCAGCGAAGAACCAAATGCAATCTGACGCCATGAACGTGATGACAACACGCGTTGCATTAATGTGTTTTTCCGGATACAGTTGTGATGTAATTTTAATACCAGGTGTCAACAGTTTGGTGCAACAGTTGACAAGTGTTGACAGACACCATTAACATGAAATGAAAGAAATATATGAAGGATCAAAATATCAAACTGACTTGGCAATTTAAACCAGTAGAGAGGGAAGTACTTCCCTCTACGTGATGGGTGAAGACTCCACTTTTGGGCCCACGTAACTCAGTATGTCCTGTCTTTCACGGCCCGGTCCTCCATCCTGAATCTCTCATTTCTTTGTGTCATCTGCTACCTTCCCTCTGATGAAAAAACAGCCTCAGGTAAAATGGCTCACAGTGTATGTGCCAGACAAGGATGCCTTGGATCACAGGCAGCTGCTGTGTCGGAGTCAACTGAGCGTCTGATCTGGACCGAGCTGAGGGGAGGAGGAGGAAGGGAAAGGGCACATGATGGAACAGTATAAATCCTGTTTTATAATAGACATCTTTGGCTTGAGATCAAATGTAAATGAATCGCATCTTTAAAAGCTTTGAAACTGATGGCTCACAAATGTTCCAGTAGCCAAATGGTATTAGACATAAGGGACACTGTAAATTTACTTAGCCTCCATGCAAGCAGATTAATGTGCTAGCTGCATAGTGCAAGTTGTACTGGTCCCTTCAGACTCTTCTTAAGTTAGAGTTGATATTTAGGTTGTTTTGTTTTGACTTGACTTCAAGGGTTACACTGACTTTTAGATGACTCTTTGTACAATAAACCAAACTCCCAAAATGTCATTGTAGCTCCCGAGTTTCACTTCCCTTTGATCCAACCCTGAAGTGACTAACTTCTCAGGTACATTGCGTTCTTACCTTCAGTGAGAACACAGTCTTCATTACTTTCAAACGGAGGCAAACGCGTCTACGTCGCCATGCTGAGATAATTGGCTGTGGGTTTGCTGTATGCAGCCCAAAGCAGGAAAAGCTGCCACGCTGCTAACAGCATCTGACAGAGTTTGGTTTGTTTGGTGGTGCAGTGGGTGGCCGGGCAGAGCGGACTGAGCCCTGGAGCATGTGTGCAGACGAGAGCCAAGCAACACGGGCAGGAGATAAGAGCGTACGTCCAGGCAAACAGTTTGTATGAGATCACAACGAGCACTCACACCTAGACTATGCACCTTTTGGAGCACATTTATAGCTCGTCAGTGTTTATCCGTCAATGTTTTGCGTTTCAGTCCATCTATTTCATTTCATTTGGGGTGAAATTACAGCAAGAGACAAAATCTTTTTCAAAATATTGAAAGCTAGATGTTGTTTCAAGGTAAAAAAAAAAAAAAAAAAAAAAAAAAAACGTCAGAAACAGTATCAAAGTTTGAGACAGGATTTTGCCCAAATCAGGTGTCGAGGCGTTGGATTTGAAAAACATTGGGACTTCCTGTGTTAATAGTAATACTGAAAACCTTGTTTGAGTTGAGGCTGAAATGCAACCATGTTGGCTTGAATGGTTGCTCTGGGGTTTGGGGTTTGCCATTTGCAGTTGGATTCACAGCAGTTACAATAGGGAGGAAAAAAGCATAACACAGTGTTTCAAAATATCTATTAACCACTGCAGCAGAATCCACTTCTGTGAAGTTGCTCCATACACTGAGATGATATTGTGACATGAAAGTATATAATGATTATAATTTATGTCATGTATTTAGTAAACCTGTGGTGAAATTCAGTTAGATAAGTGGATTCTACTGTATAAACATCCTAATGCTTTTTTGGTTCAGGATACTATAATCCTAATAATATGATTGGCCTAATAATCAGGTTGAATAGCCATTTGATTCACTTCAGTCATTCAGCCTGACATCACGTTCATGTTTTGTTAATCTATTGTCTGTTTTTGTGCTTGTTCAGTAAATGTACAGTTGTACAGTTACCATATTTCAGAAAGACCAAAGAGATATGATGATTTAATTATTGACATTAGTGACATGTGACTTACATCAGCTCAGTAGCGAGACAGCTGTAAAGCAACGCTTGCCAGCAAAGCAATAATTGGTCGATTGGCCTAATTCCCCATAAGGTTCTGTTTTTGTTGAGAATGTGTTATTTCCTGGTCTCATTGATATAAATGATGTTACGACATTGAAATAATAGAACTTCAAGTCAGGGCAAGTTGAATTTGTCTGCATCTGTCAGCGTGAGTTCTGATCTGTGAATAAAGCCATGTGCTCAACCTACAGACAGATGAGACATCAAAGGAAAAACCTTTAATAATCCTGCCTCCATCCATAGGGCACACGGGTCATAGGTCACTGAGCTGATGAGGATGAAAATGATGTGAATCATGCTATTGTCTTCACAGTAACCCAGCTGGACACCAACATGGTAGACAGCGTTCACCCCCGCCATCACCATCAAAACACTAAATGAGGGACTGTATTTTGGAATAATGGTGTCCATCCCTCTGGCAGAGGCTCAGAGAATCAAAGCCAAGACGCAGTGGCACTGCTCTGCTCTCACGTGGAAGCTCAACACCTCACTAAGACACTTTATGTTGGTTTTTCCTTTAATTAGCCACCAGTCTGTATGTTCTCTGCGTGCGCTGTCGTAACATACAGAATATCAAAACATTCCTGTCCCTGTTTCACACTCTATATGTCTTCAAATTAAATTTCCACTAGCTTCCCCAAAAGCTCTTCCAGGGCCTTGTCTGCAGTGCGTGAGAATGTGAAGGACTGTTTTCTTTTTGCGAATGTTGTCCGTCAGGGCCACGCAGAAGTTGGCAGCACCCATAATGCTCTCTCCCTTTTGGTCCGGTTTCCACTCATTGCACTTGGCTGCCCCTCACTGACAAGGCGACGGAAAGGTCCACGCGGACAAACTCTTGAGATTGTCAGCGACTGTCAAAGAGAAAGGAAACAAGCGCTGTTTTATTCGTCTCTGGCCCAAACGTGGCTCCACTTACTGTCAGGAGAATTTCCTCAGTGCGCGTGATGAATTCAAGGAGGATCAGTCGTCTCACTCGCAAGGATGGAGGAGGCCGTCTGACTGCTGCTACCAAAACAGCTTTCCTCACCCGGGGAAGAGCAAGATCAAAGAGATGAGGAGAAAGGAGGAGCAGACTTCCTCCAGCTTACTGAGCAAATGCAGGGAGCTCTATCTCAGAGGATGATTAGATTGTGCAGGACGCCGTCATCCGAGTAAACACAAGTCACCATAGTGACCTGGGTGCAACCTTCTCCACAGCCCGAGTGTTTCTGAGCCTCGAGTTGTTTTTCAGATGGTTTGAGAATAGGGATTTTGTAGGCGTTTAGCACTTTGTTGAACTCCACAGTTAAAGTCCCCCTCTGCTCCAAAATGGGTTCTACTTATTGGATGTTTGACCTTCAGTCCGCACATACATCATCCTGCATGTCAGTGTGCAGGATGATGTATGTGCTGAGTTTGACACTAGCAGGCTGTTTTCACATCCACCTGCTGGAGGGGGAAAGTTGTTTTTTGCAAGGTAATTTCACTTTTTTTCTTGGAAACCAATATCAGAAACAAATTATTATTTCATACTTTCAAACCTTTTTTGGAGGGTGTTCTTTAACCTTCGCTGACGACAAGACAATCTGTGCAGTTCATTTTACTTCAGTTCACTTCAGATCTTTATTTTATCTTTATGCAAAAGAAAAACTTTTTTGCAGATCAATAAAACAAAACAAAAAAAAATTAAATCAATAATACAAGAAAACTTGCTGGGACTATGCACAAAATTCAGAATAAAATAAATGTATGATAAAAGAAATAAAGATAAAAAAGGTAAAACTTATTCCAAGTGGGATGAATGAAACGTTGAACCCAGTTCCTTTCATTTTTGTGCTTGTCTCTGACCAGAGGGTAATAGATTAATATATACTAACCCCTGGTAATATCCTAGTATGTTTATGTGAACTATGAATTACAATTAATTAAAACAATCATAAACTTGAGCTTTCAGTTGTAGATATTGGGGAAACAATGAAGAAAAACAGAAAGGTTTGGTGAATTTTACACATGTTTACATAAAGAACATTACCTAGAAACATGTTTCAGGCCAGTTAATCAGATTGTTTAGTTGGAAAAGTTATTGACTTCATGGAAAATTTCAGCTTTGGCATGGTTGCTTGTGTTTTTCTTCCTAGCACTTTGTCACAACAATCAATAGTTTACTGCAGGCAGAACATAATTAACACAAACTACAGTTTCACTGGAAGTCGTCACTGGCAGCCAAAACATTTGCTCTCTAATTCTTGTATGAAAGCCTCATTCCAGATTCAGGTTTTTTTCATGTGTGCGTGTTTGTGGCATGTTTCCGTGTAAAACAGCATAAATAGGAAATGTGATGACTGACAGAAACTGATCATTTTCAATCTTCACAAGAACTGAGAACTGTCAGCAGATATTCAGTCTATAAACACAAGTCAAATACTTGACACTGACAATAATAATATCAGTGCAGCCAAACAAGTTCACCCAAAGTCTCTACAACAACCAGAGCCTCTTTAAGTCTTTAAGTGTTCTCGTAAATCATTTCACAACTCTAACGTTTCAGTCAAACAACTGTATATCCATTTCAATTTCATACAAAGGTAAGTAAAAAAAAATTCAGTTGACGGTTGAACTTCTCATTTCCTGGTGTTACACAGGAAATGAGGATGCAATTTACAGTCCTGGTTTGTTTGGAATACAGAGAGGAACTGAACAATTATCATGAAACACCAACGGCCTCCGTGACTAAACAAAGAAAATAGGGCAGTGTAGAAAAACTCAAACAGAAACTGTACTAAAAGTGCTGTTTGATTGAAGTGATGCAATGGACGTGTGAAATAGAGCAGTCAAGCACCAAATTTGATAATTTTATTAAACTTGAAACCACAGATCTAAATGTTACCACCTTACAGCTTTAAGCCATATTTCTATTTTAATAGTACATGAAATTATGTGTTTGGTCAAAGCAGGTGCCACATTGCGATGAACCCACAGAGAAGTATCACCTGACACTTTTGTTTCCCGCAGATATACTGAACATTTTAGTGTCTGTCATGAGAACATGAGATGACCAGAAACATGAGTCTAAATAAATGCTATTGTTGCTAATTAAACAACTGCACTCACAGCTTGTTGCTCACAATCAATTAATGTAGCTTTAGCTTGACTTATATAACGTTTTGTTCAACTGAGCGAGTTTAGGCCACCCAGCGCTCGGCTATCCCTCATTAGCCTTGAGTAAGACTCGTAAACCCTAATGCTACTCCAGTGGAGCTGCTCAGTGGCCAGCCGATCACATGGTGGTGAAACTGGGGGCCTTGGCTTTGAGCATTCCACATTCACACTTAATATAGGTTTGCACAATTCCTGAGACAGCGTTGATTGAACATAAAATAAACACATACAAATATCACTGTTCATGTTATAAAAAAAAGAATATTTGGCTGCAATTAGTTAGCAGTTATAGCTTATCAGTCAACAGTTTCACACTGTGTGTGAGTGGGGTTTAGGTTTGGTTGAAGGTTTTTCCACTGAAGTGTAAAAACACAGCTGTTGGAGTCACTTGTTTCTCTGAAGTAGTTAGCTCGCTGGCTTTGCTTGTTCTGATCATTAATTTGATTGCAAAATGAGCTTTGCCTGCGTTTATCATCACATGTTCATCTGCAGCGTTCCCCCTAGGATGACCTTGGCATTTACTTCACGTGAGGGCATGTGGAGGCTTGGTGTGGAAGTAAGTTGCAATAGCCCTGCAGTAGTGATTATTGGATCTGGAGAAAACATGGTATTTTTTAATTTTCTATGTGGTACTGAATGCTAATACAATTGTGTTTTGTTTTTTTTGTTTTTTTTAAACTGCGGTTGAGTTATATAAATCATAGTGGCTCAAAGAAATAAGCCAAAGGGATCTTTTTCCAAGAGTTCTGATCTTATTGCATTACATTCAAATGTCATTTTATTTGAGTCGGGCAGAAATGGAAATAATTTCCTCTTTTACTATGTGTGTTTTCCTTCCATTCGCTTTCTCCAGCAGATTTCAGAAGATCCAATCTGTGAAGCCAAGCTCCCCCACAATAAAACACTGATGCTATGGATGAATTATAAGATGGGGCCAAGGTCACGGACAAGTCAACGCCCCCACCTCCCCCACCTTCCCCACCTCGCCGACATAGGACGTTTATGCAGGTGAGCCCAAATTCTCAGATTCTCTCATGCACAAAAGTGTGTTTTATGTGTAGTTGTTCCTTCTCTTACTGCTCTCTTTGTATCTTTGTGGACACTTTGCATTTGTTTTATTTGTTTAGCGTCTCCTTGTATTTCTAAATTTTGCTTCTCTTTTTGGGGATTTGATTGACTATATTATATAATATTAGAAATATTAAATGTCACACAGAGACTTTGGTGCAGGGTCCCTTTGACCCGTTGGGCCCCTCTATCCATGGCTACACTGTATAATCCCTCTTGACATGTTTTTTATTCAGATGTATCAATGATTACCATGATCATAAAATCATTTTAATATGTGCCCATCTGCTGACAGATCACACTCCAACCCCTACTTTTCTTCCTAAATCAAACTTTTACTGTGTATATGTATGTTGGTGTGAGAACAGTAGCTCTAAACACAGACGTGGCCTCTGTTCAGGGTCCCTTGTGTATGTCCTGGTATGTAAGGCTGGCTCAGCTCAGAGCGGCCGGCGTCCCCCAGACAGAGTGATGTCACTGATTAGTCTGTTAATCAGCGTTCAGACCATTTGATCCTCCTGTGAGTTTTTCCAAGGCCGAGGCATTTATATCACAGATCGGAGCTTTGTGCTTTTCATCACCCAGACTTTTCCTGGACTCCCTGATATGGAAACCCAGAGAAACCATGTTTTTTGCTGGTGTTTGTCTCTGTTATTAAGGCTCCAGGAATTTTCAACATCGATCCACCTATCCGTCATATGCTGATTAATCATCTATCGATTTAATGTTGAAGAAAAATTCCCATCACAAGTGCTCAACCCCCAAGGTGAACATTTTGATTTTATAAACGTCCAAGGGGACATCTTCAAATGTCTCATTATGTCCAACCAACAGTGCATAACTCTACACAGATACTGTAATATCTTAAGATGCCATTTCTAGTACATTTGAGAAGCTGAAAGCTGTGAATCTTTGGTGTTTCTGTTAAAAAAAGCAGATTGTTATTGAATGTAGTTGCTGGTTGATTGTCTGTTGCTTGTTTTGTCCAAATAAAAGCTCAATATCCAGTACATCTTCACATTTGAGCAAACATTTTTGCTTGATAAATGAGGTAGCATGACACTTTCATTTTTGTTATTTCTCATATATGAAATAGAAAGTGAATATGTAAACCTCGTTGTCAATGTTGTTTATCATACAAGAAAGAACTCACAGATGTGTTTTAACGACATTTTGTCCTTTTTGTGATGACTGTTGTCAAGTCTAGAGATGACAACTCAACACAGAATGACATCTGAGCATGTGCAGAACACATTAACAGGAACAAGTATCACGAAAGTATGAAGCCACAGTGACCGCGGGGTCTGAATGCAGACTTTATAGATGAGCCTATAAAACGTGTCTACTGTGTTAAATGCATTAGAAGAGACTGTAACTCGATTGTATTTATATTATGCTCACTTGCAGAAGCAGCACATCTGACCTCCCTGTCACACTTGAATAAAATGACATTGAGATGTTCCTCTGTCCTTACATCCAAAATGAAAACAGTTAGTAGTCAGTAGTCGAGTGTTTTTAACATTTCATAGACCCCATTTTAGCCAACAGACAGCAGGAATATGTTTTCCTCCTCCTTCCCAGTCTAGTTTATCATCTTACAACCCCTCAATTATGAGATGATCCTGTGATGCCTTCAGGGTGGTCCGACCCACTGGGAATGTCTCAAGTGGTTTTGTGCTATTACACTATTCAGCATGTTTCTGAATCCCCCCTCATATTCTACACCTGGTGATGATACAAGAACCGACAAAGACAAAGAGATTTAAAAAGCTTTACGTTTCATTTACTAAAGTCTAAAACCTGCTCTCTTGCTTGTAGTATTATTGTTTTTTTGGGCATGTGATTTTGGGCTTTTGGATTTTGTCGCACAATTATAAACTAAAAGCTGCAGCAGACTGTTCAACACCATCAGACCTGTATTTTTCTTTGGTTGATGCATTTAATTCAGCTCATCTGTCACATTAAATCATCAGGAACTATAGTTTAATGTAAATGAGAAATACTAAAACAGGTTAATGGCTTAAACTTAACTTGGTGAGCCCTGTAGAAGCCCTGAATCAATTAAACTCAGAACCATCTAGGGAACGCTTTGTTGAAAACTGGAACCGCACTTTCAAAAAATATTTGTGAGGTGATCATCTGACGATCACCGTCTATTAGAGGCTATTTTCAACAAATCAATTTCTGCATCCTTCCTGTTTCTTTCCCTACCAGCAGAGCCAGTTGGTGAATCAAACTCTTGATGAAGCAAGTTGGTTGAAATCATCAAGAAGAAAAACTGTGCTCTGTGGGGTTTTGTTTTTTTGAAGAAGAAGAAGAAGAAATACTTTCCAGTTCTGATATAACTAATGCACTAGCAGCATCTATGCTATGCTAACAGTCACCATTGCTGTTACAACTGAGACGCCCATAGCTGTTGGTGGTTTCTCCATCATGAGATGCTGATTGGTATAAACCACTGTGGTTCCAGCAACACGGATTCTCAGCCTCCAGGCAACAGGCCAGGACAAAAACCATCTTGTAGTGAGAGCAGCATAAAACTTCTAACATTTGGAAATTGGCTTGTAATCTGCACTACCTTTAAGGCATACTTTATATCTATGGAGAAAACATAAAAAAAAAAAAGGTCCTTTAAATGACCCTTGTGCCAATGCCTCTGTATAATCCCACTGCTGCACCCACTACATACAAGCAGAGGAAAAGTCCAACTCTTTGTGCTAGTAAACAAAATGTAGGATCATATTTTAATTTGGCAATGAGAAAGGTCAGATTCCAAGTCCACTGACCTGTGAGCACCCGCCACCAGCTGCTAATCAGCCACGAGCAGATCAGCTCAAAGCAGCCACGGGAGCCAGCACATCATCAGCAGCGATGGGAAGCAAGGTTTCCACCACGTTCAGTCTAAACGCTTTCAGATGAAAAAGTTCCTGACGTAGGCAGGCTTGAGCGAACGCCAATTAGGCTGCATTCATGGCTTTCCATCTGCCTGAGTACACCACTCTGAGAATTCAAGCTCTTCATTTTCTGTCAGGGGCAAATTCCCACACACAGTGATCGTGTTGAGGTTTTATATTGACCCCATGTGAGTGAAATAAAGCTATGTGGCCTATCAGGATTGGAAATATAAAAGGATAAATACCCTATGGTCTATGTTATTCCACAAACAAACGGAGTCATGTGTATAAGGTTTGAGTTGTTGTTTATCTTGAGAAAGTACATCTCGTATCTTTTGAATATTTTAATTAAGTCAATCAAATGACAACTGAGACAAATTATAGAGGAGCAGATCATGGTTGTGGAGCCTTGGACTGATTACTTGTGTTTTGTTGTGACTCATGTGCATATTTGTGTTCATTGTGGCCCGTGTGCATGATGGTTTGAATTTAATATTACATGCAAATTGTCGGCTTTTGCATGGAAATTTTGTATAGATTCTGCCACGTCAGTGATTAGTGTTGACAGGATAATTAATAATAATAGGGATCATTGCTCAGGGTGCTCTCACTTCAAAACAAAAACAGTCTGTTCCAAAACAACACAGGGAGTGTGGACGGCAGCAGCGGGGATCACTGCCAGAGGGAACAATAGTCACTTTGTGTTTTCTGCTTTAGCTTAGTCAGCCTCACTGTGTCCCTATGATCACCTCCTTGTCTGTGGGCATCCCTGGCATACTGTAAGTCTTGGTTCATGCTAATTTAATGTCAAAGATATTTCATTTATTCACTTATTTTTTATACTACTTAACCCCACCCACCGTATAAATGACAGCTGCAGACGGGTCATAGAAGTTGGCAGAGTGATATCATTCTGCTCACTATGTGTTTTGATGTAAATTTTAAAAGAGTGTTTAATTTCAAACACAGTTTAGTTTAAGTTTAATTCTTTTCAAGCTGGACCTCCATCTCCTGATCTGACAAGGCAGGTGAGTGAAGGTGGTGCACAGCCTCCTATCACGGCATACTTGCGAAACCATGCCCAATTCTGAGTCATCCAATCACATCTCAAGGAGTTGATTTAAATCCCACTCATAACTTTACCCCATTTGCATATTGTGTTTCAGTCAATGATTAAAAAAAGAAAGAAAGAAAGAAAGCTGCCATTTTACTGTGACTTTCTTACTGTGACTATAACCATGTTATAGTGGTAGTTAATGCAGGAAAAATCTAACCTGTTGACTGTAGGTATCTGAAAATATGGTGCTGTCTTTACAACAAGAGCAGGTCTAAGCAGCAGGAACACAAGTGTAATTCTGAGCCGAAATGGGAACTTAAATGTTGCAGGATGCTGCCAAATAAATATAAACACAACCTCAAATGTGTTGTCCCACCCACTGGGGCACAACAGGGTTTGAATGAAACCACGAAATTACCAAACAGGCACAAGCACGAAAACAGCTGCCAGTTTTATGGGACTTGAGCATTACGCTCACTTTGTAGCTGCTGTCAAACAGGAAGCTCATCCTATCTGAAGAGGAAAACATGAGGATGCAATATCACATATGTTCAGTAATTATAAGGGCAATATCAGTATGATACTGTATATCTGTCTGAAATTGCATGACACACACACACTGTGGATCCCCACTCTCATGCAGCTGTGACATGATTGATGTCTTCCTCTCAGAGGATGACACTGACGCTGCTCATTCCTCAGCACAGTCAACTTGATGTTGAAAACCCTGCTGCCCATATAAGGACAGAGCCGGCTGCCAAAAAAGGAGCTGTCCATTTTCCCATGGAGGTCGCTCAGCCGAGGCGGCATTCACCCAGAGGAACTTGTGCGACCCCGCTGTCTCACTTTTTGTTGCAGCAAAAAGGATGACTGTGGTGTTTTCTCACATACTGTGCGGTTTTACAGCCATTGTGCTGCATTTAGCAGAACAAGGACAGAGATGGAAGGGGAGACCTTTACTGTTTTTAGGGGTGTAGCCATGTTGGTCTGTCCACCACTAAGGTCCAGACTAAAATATTCCAACAAATTCTCCTTGTACCTTGTGGTCAGTGCTAATTAGCAGATGTCCATCCAGATGTGCATCCATTATCTATACGGCTTATCCGTTGCGGGCGGGTCTCGAGCCAGTCCCACCTGACACTGGGCACGCCGCTGTACCACTGTGCCACTGTTTAGCAGACATGCACTTGGTAAACATTACACGTGCCTGTTAGCATCATGGTTGTGATTGCAGTGTGGAAAAAAACAAATGCTGAAAATAATCTGGGATTTTGCAAAACTGCTTTGTTTTCTTTGTGTAATTAATTAATTCTTGCCCTTTTTTATGACTAACAGGATAGTTAAAACTCATGATCCTGCAACTATGCTACAATTTAACTTTTTCTCCCCCTGCAATGATGCAATTCATAAACCTCATGACCCAATTTATGTTTACACGAACTCCCACATATTTACTGTTTGAGGTTTACCTGCCAATTTACATTTTATTACATGTAATATAGATACAGTACGAAAAATCTGCCCAAACTCAGCAGGAATCACACTAAAGCTGCCAATAATGCAAACATTTTGTAGGAGTGAATCTTATTTTAAATCATAGTTGTACTTATTCACATGGACCAGGCTTCTTCTCTGGAAGCCCATAAAAAACCATTAGTGCCTTATTTGGCTGCCCACTCTCAGGTCACTGGGTTTCATTTGAAAAGCACGACTGAGATAAAGTTTAACAGAGTTGAGAAAACACATGGTCACAGGTAAACCCCACGCAGCGTTTAACAGCCATGTCAGTGTTTCTGTGTCAGCTGGGTGCCCACATTCCTGAGAGATGACTGAGACACAAACATTGATACTCGAACAGTCATTTCCCATATTTTCCCAATGCTACCTCAGGCATGTCACCAGCTTAACTCCAAGGAAATGATTACACCGATGGCTGCCTAGAATTCTTACTGTTTTACACTCATGTCTGTAAATTAAATTATTCATTTAATGAGAGCATCAAAATCTTCTCTTTCACGTGGTTAAAAAGACACATTCAACATGCAGCGAAGTCCAAAATAAATCTATGGAAACCTGACTTTTAAGCCCAGATAATGGCTTTCATGATTTTATTTTTCTTGCAATATCCAGCAGGTTGGACTGAGATCAGAGCTAAAATAAAAAATGAATTCAGTGTTTGCTTTCCTGGAATACCATGTTAATACTTTTCTGGGAAGAGGCACTTTATCAGTCATATTCACATCACATCCAAATGAACTAAAACAGTCACTTAGGATTCAGGTCTTTGGATTCACTTGGCTAAATGTTGAAATTAGAAACCTCTCAGCTGCTGATGGACATCTTCTTTCCCTCCATCATTGGAAGACACATCCAGTAAAAACTTGTTTCTCACTGTAATACTGTGGGATTGTAATTCTAAGTGCTTCTTTTTATTATTATTCATCACATATCATGCACTATTTCCCTCTGCATGTATTATTGATTCATCTGCAAATAGTAAAGCACTGAAAGAGTTTATTCACCAACTCTGTTTGAATAATAACCTACACAAGAAACGTATTATCACATTAGCTGTGACATTTTCTGTCATTCGACTAATTTAGCGATTGACTAATTGTTTCATTGCTCTGCAGCATTACTAGCAGTTAAAATCATAAATAGAAAAAATAATGTTCCTCCCCTGGATATTGTAGTATCTATGGTGCTCAGTATATTTCAGGATTTATTGTTATTATTCAGTTACTTGACTCGCTATGACAGGAATTCACCAATTTACGACCAACAGAGTGGAGGAAGTTATTTCCTCGAGCCTTCTGAAAATGTGTTGGATGCTTGGAAATGTAAGTTTCGGCCTTTATTTGAAATCTCAGTTTTGTTGCAGCTACTGTTGGTGGAAAATGGAGCCTTTTCTTTGTCATATGTGTGATTTTTGAACATTTATCATTAAGTGGTAAATCTACACTAAAGCTCTGTTTGTTTCTAATGTTAATGTTACTTAATATTTCAGATTTAGTTACTGAAAAAAGTCAATGTAGGTTATTGAGAAAGGTCTCATCTTAATTTATCCATCAGAGAAAGAAAAATACAACAACCCAGAGATGATTCAAACTCTTTCTTGTCAGTTTAAATAGTTTTTTCTTTCATTTAGAAGCAGCATGGGAAACTTACCAAAGCCACGTGACATGCCCTCCTCTTCAGGTTACTACCAAACAGTACACACAGGTAAAACAAGCATGATTTACAGTCTCCCCATGGCCATCACAAGCCTCATCTGTGGCTGCCCGGAGGTCCATCTACTGCAGGTAAGTTCCAGGAACCAGGAGTCTATATGAGCTCCATATTGGTTTTTATTAGCAGTAAAGCTTTTAACAGTCCTCCCAGAGAGACCGCTGCTTCGGCAGGTCCTCCAGTCTGTTTAAATCAGCAAACAAAATGATGGACTGACAACCGGGGGACATAGCACAGTTTTGATGATGCTGTTATGGATTTTACTGAAGCTGAGGAGTTCATAGATGTGTGGTTGGGTGCGACTCAGACATGTAGTAGCGTGTGTCGTATTATACTGACTGCCAGGCGAATGTAAAATACATGCCTGTGAGCAGAAATTATGTTCATGAGGTAATGTCATCTTCAGTATGTGGCCTACTTTTGCACGATGTTGGCGAGGTTTATGAGAAAGGTTCAAATAAAGCTTGTTGAGAGGGGGTTTTGGGAGTGTCATGGGCATTAGCTACACAATGTGAAAAATAGCCCGGGCATTTTATTTGACACGAAATACCATCAAATCTGGCAAATTTAATGCCAGTCAATGTTTTATGGAGAAATTTCTGAAGCCAAGCTGGACTTCTATGAATAGTTTCATACTTTCATACCTCACATCACTAGTTTCAAAGCTCCGTAGAGAAGTGCACCTCACCCCTGCTAAGTGATCTATCATCTCATTTACAAATCAAAGTAAGTATTTCTGGTCATAAAGGGACTCTATGCTGTTTAAGCTTGCCCACTTGGCCCCACCTAGCCCCTCTCTGACAGTCTTTTTCCTTTCCACCAGGGCAGGGTCACCTACAGTGCCTCTCGTGTTCTCTGCCCTTTGAAGGACTATTTTGATGGGGAATGGTGTTTTCCGTGTGTTAAACATTTCAAAGGAAAGGCGATCAAAGCGAATCTGTGGGCACATGACTCCCACTGCCTCCAATCTCTCTCCTCAGCCTCATAAACCTGAGAGGAAGATGTTTTGGTCAGACGCTCAAGACCTTTCTTCCTCCTTCTTTTTCAGTGGCTACAGCCTGATCCAATGTTGATGAGACAATGGTGATGACACCTACTCGCCCCGCTGCTGTCTTTTGATAGTAAAGTCGGGGCTTTCCTGAGGAATCTGCCCAGGCAGGGCTGTCTATCCTCTTCTTTGAACATGCAGCAGGTTCCCATTAGGAAGACCTAGGGGGAAACAACTGGGTGGGAGGGGGGAGCCCTTAACTTTATGAGGCCCTCTCCTCGTCCTATTGTTTTAAGGTGAAGACAACGAGTAGCGTGGTACAATTTAGGAGATGCAGAGACAAAACAGATGCATGGAAATCCACAAACCTTAAGATGTTTGAACTCTGACATGTGGGGGGAAAGAGAAAGGACGGGAGGAATTTATTACTCAAAGAGAGATACGAGGAGGCTCTCAGCAGATTGGCTGTTACAGTCAAGGGGGATGTCACGAGTGCACGCTTCCCAAATTCTCCATGGAGATATGTCTTCCAAGCACCAAAGTTCCTGCATTTATCTCCATCTAAACATCATATTTTTATTAGACCACAGACCTGCTGCTTCATTATTGAACTATAGCCTGTCTTGGCACTGTGATGCTCTGTATGCATTGATTTTCTTGTTCTTGAACCAACTGGAAAACTGACATTCACTCCCTTTTAAGCTCTGTTTTAGTCTCCACCAACTCCTAAGGGAAACATCCATTTAGCTGCTAAATGCTCCACCATGTGCACCAGCTAGTTAGTAATTGTGTCCATCTGACATTCTGGGCAGGTAGTGTGCAGAGCTTTTTCACTAAAATTAACCTGAAGTTAATAAAACCAAAAGTGTTCAGTCATGATTTTTTGCCTGTCTCATATTACATGTAATATTTTCATATATACATATTTGTTTCTTAGGTTTTTTAACATGAAAATAATTAGTGCAGTGTTAAATCTTAATTGTTTTGCTGTATTGCCATTTGTATTATGAAATTAATATCAAATTACATATTGGATTTGCTATCGTTCAGCCTCAAGACAACCTCTCAGTGCAGCTGTGTACTATTTTAGCGGCTCTTGCAATTTTACTGCAATTTTCCAATTACATCTTGATCCACAGCCTTTAGGCAAACCAAACATCAACATTTTTGTACCTTCTCCAAAATGCATTCATTCTTAAAAGCCCCATAAACTGCTTCACAAATGTGTTCAGCTTTCACGTGTCACCTTTGACCCTGCAAATGAGATAAAAATGAGAGAAAATCTGCTTTCCTCCACCGTTGGAAAATGCATGCCCCATCAACAAAGTTCCACAAGGACGAGCAGCAAATGTTCTCAATGTTCAAAAAGGAGACGAGCGGAGTCTCCTCGCAAAAAAAAAAAAAAAAAAACACTTCTGAGTGTGAGACTGAAAACAAACAGTGAAGGGAGACTTAGTTTTGTCAGCCTGGCTGCATATGATAAAGGTTATCCACCACTCCTCCCTCAACAATAATTACCATCAATAAGAAATTGATGAATAGACCCCAGATGTTGAATTAAACATTCCCAGCCTTCCCTTTGCGTTCAATTCACATGCACGATCTGCCTTCTTGCAACCCCTCACCTTCATCCCCATTCACTGTCTCCTCCCTACAGGGACCATGGTGCTCCTGCTTAGAAATAGCACAAGTTCATATGATGCTGCATCAATCAGACCAATAGCACATGGTATGTGAAATTTAGTCAAATTTAGATTTAGATGTTGACCTTTTACCTTCACTGAAACAAGAGAGGAAAAATGTTTCACAAACTGACTAAGCACCATTGTAGGCTACTTGAATAACATATTATTTACTGTCATGGGTTCACAGTTTCTCTGCTTTTATTTATGACACTGGGATAAATGTCCATTGAACAACAGGAATCCTGAGATGTCTTTGTTAGACACCATTTTACTGTCAGCTGCAATATCTGAACCTGCAGAGACAGATTGGATCGGACGGCTAATATGATCTATATCTATATATGATCATACACTGAGCACTGATCTGATACAACCAGTCTCCTGGTCCCAAGCCTTTTGCATTTTTCATTTTAATGTAAAATGAGGCCAGAGCATTAAAATGACAGACCATTGAAATAAACTATTCAAAACAGTTGCTAATTAATTTCTGTCAGTTGACTCATTGTTTAAGCAAATAATCTTTCCAGTCTACTGAGTCGACAACGCTGCCCTTTAAAGGGTCACAAAAAGTTTCCCCAAAAACAAGTTGCGAACCACTGATTCCAGTAACAAATGAAATATGGGGCTTTTCAGTGAGCACTTGATCCGTCTATTTTTCTGGCTCGTTCACCTATAGCATACCGACCCAGACATCATACGCACCTTTAAATTACTCTAAAACCACCTGAGTGAAATTTACTAAGTCTGAAATGTGGTTTGTTTGTATTTATCATCCTGTCGATAAGGACAGAACGATCATTGTGAAATGTGAAAACCTGCTTTGCGATCTTGACTGGAAATAGATGTTTACTTAAAACAGTTGCTGAAGGTTAGCAAAATAGTTTCCATGAGCAGCAAAGAGAGGGTCCTGTCCATCTGACCGGGAACGATACTGACTTTGTGAGAGTGGATTTAACTTCCCTACATTTGGCCTGTGGAGGACAGAGATGACAGTGTGCGAATGAGGTTACTGCTGAAAAACATCTTGCAGACATCTCTCTGGAGTCTCAGATCCTATTGAATAATAAGGCATTCAATATATATACCAGTGTACATTAATGAACCCTAAATTGACCCCTGAGGGAAGGAATAATCCACACAGTTATTGAAAAGTAATGCATCACATGAAGCTAAGAGCAGGTTGGCCTTTAGAGAGTACATTACTTTACAAAACAACAAGGTCTGAGTGGATTGTCCCAAACATACCAGAAGCACCTGCCATCTAAAAAATATAAACAGCATAATATACTGTATGGTAGTTTAGGGGCATTTCTTTATTTCTCAAAAGCCTAATCAGAGCAGAAATTATTAAGAAAGTATTAATTTATCATGAAAATATTGAATATCCTCCAGCAAATTAGAATTAAGCAAAATCCACAGTGAGTATGATGCATTCAAGTCACCCATCAGTCTGTATTTGGTGAATCCCAGTCAGCTGCCATGATTCAATACACTGTGAACATCAGGGAGCTACCTGTGACACATGGATGATTCTTTTTCTTTTCCCGTGAGCCAAGCGTTGTTTTCAGGCAGCTTGGGGAAAAGCAGAGGGCCTTCCCTTCTGTGAGCAAACAGTCAGACTCTATGTTTGTCCTTTCCTGCAGTTACAGGCCATTATATTAGCACTTTTCATGGGATGAGGTGCCAGTGGTAGTGCTTGTTTATTCAATAAGAGCCCTTTTGTGACCGAACAGTCTCAGCAACAATGAACTCACAAGAGGCTGAGCTCAGGAACTAAAAGTCCCTTTCGTAATTTCCTGTTTGCATTTCCACCAGATGACGAGATCTGTCACGATTAGGCAAATTAGTCTGATAAAGGATCTAAAAAAACGTGTTTGAAATGCAGTTTTCACAGGAAGAACACAGTCAATGTGTTCCTTTAATTTACTGTTGCACGTCTCCCTCTTATGAATTTGATGAATGGATGTAAAAGAGACGTGCAGAGGTTGGAAAGAAGCCTGAAAACTCCAGAACATATTTGTTTAAAGGACATAACCTTCTAGGGGATTTATGGTTATTTGTGCTTAACCACGATGAAGCAAAACATTTCTCTCTTTTTCACTAACCAGCTTTCTCTGATTCTCAACCTCTCTCTTCATCTCATTATTCTCTATACCTTTTCCTAATATGAATATTAGCGACACAGTATTTGCCTTATCTCTGAATTAGGCTGAACACACATTGTATCAGACACAAGGTCTATGTTTGGCCAGTCAACAATATCCAGCATCAGACTGGTCCCAGAGGACTTTTGGCACCAGGAGCAATGACTGTGAGGATAAATTTAGTCCTTTGTTTGTCCAGTTAATGCGAAGATAAAGGTTCATTTCCTGAAATAGGTTCTGGTCGCCTGAAAAAGTTCTTCTGTAGTAATTAGCTGTAAGTGTTAGTTCAACAAGCCTCAGGAAAGGACGAAGTAGGAGAACCTCTCCTCAAGTGGGGAAATGGAGGAGTATTGTTTGTGGGGTTTTTTTTGCTTTTTTTTCTTTTTTTTTTGCACGGAGGTGTGCCGCCATTTTGTCACTTTTGGGAAAGAAACAGCGGGTGATAAATATGACGAAAATAAAACAGGAGATGAAGAGAAAATGAAAAAGATAGAGAGAAGAAACAGTCGAGAAACAACCATTTTTTTAATTTCATAAGAAGTCAGCGCGGCCTCAGCCAACCAAAGTATGTTTGACGTTACACAAACTATCTCTACAGCTAATAAATCAATCATGTTCCTTCACGCTCTTGTTATGATACACCGGTGCCGTTTCCCTCTCCAGCTACAGTGAGAGTGCAGCTTTTCTATTGCAGCTAACCAAACTAAACACAACCTCCCTGTATTCGGGTTTATTTGGCTTCACACCATTGATTCAGCGCCCACATCCAGCAGCAGTTCCTGTCCACTCTGCCAGCAGCCATGTATTCGTACGTACTGTAGGTCCAGAACTCTGGCTTGGGCCTGAAACCCCTTCTGTGTCAGGTCTAGCTTTGCCAGGTGCCCCCCCCCCCACACACACACACCAGAACCGGATCAGAACCTCTCTGTGGAGTCTCAACGGTAGAGTCTGGCCTGCTGCGTTACCTATGGGAGGTCTTCCTGGGCGTCCAATCAGCACTGGGAAAGCAACAGAAGAAATTGAATTTCCATATGGATATGTGAGGTTTCACCTGCTTCCTGTGACTGGCCGCACAGAAGATCTCATTCACTTCTTTGTGAGCTCCTCGTGATATCAACAAGTATCCCAACACGAACAGATCCTTTCAACAGGACGTATAACCCCTTACCTGCCTCCCCCCAGAATCATCCCCTGATGCTTTCAACAAATCGGTTCTCTTGCATTGTCTGTCGGCTGAGATATGGTTGACTTCAGTTATCTGCCATATTTTCATTTCACTCATCCTTCCTCTCTTCATTTCCTGCCTCCCACAGAGGTCTGGATTTTTTTCCAAGGACATCTGTCATGTTTTTTTGGTTTTTTTTTTTGGCTACTGTTTCATATTTCTTGCCACTGTTAAAGCAGCCGTACAGATAAGTGAAGAGGTCTGTGTCCACAGCCGGGGCATGCTGAAGCTATTGACTTGAGTATTTTTCCTGTCAGGAAAATCGATGAGCAATGCAACCATTTGATCCCAAGGCCTTAAAAAAGAGAGAGTCACATGTTGTGGCACGTTCAGTGTAATAAAAGTCAGTCTGGTTGATATGCAAATTTAAAACAAACCGAATATCGGAATACATGTATGTTTCATGGCAGAAAATAAGCTTTGATGCTGTATTTCTCATGAATATAAATCATAGGCAAGGTCTTGGTACAAGCGTTATTGCATCATTAGCATCATTAACTGCAGTGGTTATAAATGAGTCATTGAAAGCAGCTGTGATCTGAGGCTTGGCTGTGGTGTACCTTAAACATTACTAGATAGATCTTACCTAAATTTGCTCCCACTGCATCCTGGGAAAACATGCAGGGTGAGGTTAGTCTCAGGACAAGAGTTGAATCCAGAATAAAGCACATGGTTTTACAACTGATCAGTTATATTTATGGATAAGTCAATATTCTGCAACACTTCTCCACACTGTCTCTAGGGTTATTATTCTTACTCTTTTCATCAAAACAAACCCTATTTTTGATTCTATTTATGGCCATTTTCACCATTCATTTCACTTGTACTCCACAATTACTTCGTCAATGTAAAGTTTTTATTGTCATTGGCCAAGTGCACCGTTCCCATGCAGGATTCAAATTGCCTATCTATGCACAAGGGATTCACAGGAAATGATGCAGCGTTCCTGATCGCACTTTTATCTTATTGATAACAGACTCACTGTTTACTATTCACTTTCCTGCAGTGACCCATTGTTGATTTCTAAAATCTTACAAAGTCCATTTTGAAATTGAAAAACCTGGAAAAGCACTTGTTGAGTCATTGATATTGATCAATAATTCCATTAAACGTCCACAGAAATATTGTCACATGTGCTGTAAATGATCCTTGTGCTTTTACGTCAGTTGTCAAAAGAGATGCTTGAGTGACAGCCAGACCGCCAAACCTCTGTGAAATGTTTGTGTGTGTTGGAAATTTTATCCTTTAACTTATTTACTATTAATCTAGAAAGTGAAAAAGATTTAGAGCCGAGAGAGAACGACTAAAAGTGCAAGTGAGGGTTTTGACAAATGAAATAAATCACAGTTATTTCATGTTTGGGTTTATGAAGCCACTCTGATGGAGACACATTGATCTCTAGAGGATGATTCTGGGAGGAGAAGCACATTAGTCTCCTCCAGTGATAAATTACTTTTGGCAGACGGGAAGAGTCTTCATTCGTCCATGAGACTGTTATTCCTATTTTCAGTCTGAGAGACCATGAACACAAGCCTTCAGACACTTCTGGTAAACAGTTAATGCAGCAAATAAAAAAAAATTGTCTCCGAGAATTGAAAAACAAGCGAAGGTCTTTCTTTGATGACATGATGAACTGACTCCTTAGTTATTCAGCAAATGACCGTACAATAAATCCAGTTTCTGCTGCTCAACCTGAAAAGCTATGCTCAGTGACTACAGGGGCAGATTTACACACAATTCTTTGTGATGTTAAGCTAATGTTACCTTTGTTGATTAGGAACAAGGTCTTTGGCTGAATTTTAAATGTTTTGCTGATTTCTTGTGTGTAGAAGTGGAAATAAAGAAACAGCATTGTTCTTCTATTGCAGTGTAGCATTAGTCATAAAGTAAAGTCTGAGTGTTGTTATACTCCAACAAAGCACTGCACCGCATACGTATTTTCAATTATTAGGTTTCCTTTTTAATGTTACAAGACAGAAGGCTTTAAGGAAGAGAATTAACAGATGTGTTTGGTTGTGTAAACGTCCCCACATCCGACAAAGAAGCTGCACAGGCCTAAACTTTGATACAGTGACATCCAGGTCCAGCATCCACACAGGAACAAAATACCACACATCAGATGTGGTTGTTTTTATGTGAAATGTAGGTAACTGATGAAATGCTCTTGGGCTTGAATGTATCACTGGTTTCTGGTAACCTGGTTATAGTGGCATGTTAATGTTTGCAGCTTGCGTTTACACAGGAAAACATCTTTTTTTAATTTATTTTTTGCTCGTGTAAAGCTGAAAAGAAATGTAATTTTACTTGCCGTTCTACTGCAGCGTCATTCAGAGTTCGACAGGACCACTGGGCTTAGCTTCAGTTTTTCTCAGCTATGATTGGATAGTCGCTGTTGGGGGGAGGGATTCAGTGAATGATCAATTCACCTGGCGACTGGCCACATGTCGTCCGTCACTGAGCAGCACCTGGGCCTGAACATACAGTAGCTGCCCCTGTGTCCTGCAGTGAGGCTAATACAGGTCCACTGTGGCAGGATGTTGACCCCAGTCTCCTCCACCTACTTCCCCTGATGGACAGTATGTCTCCTCTGCAGGTGTGCATCAGCCTCATAAAGAGATGTCTGTGTGCGTCATGTTTGCCCTCTGCCCATTTCATCATTAAGGTATTGGGATGAGAAAATAAGCACCGTGGGGGAAAAGCGGACGGCCTTCTAGGTTTACCAATTTATGAAGTAGCTTTCATGAGCGAGGGGGCCCCCGTGGCAGTTCCTGTTGAACACACGGCTGTCTGTTTGCAAAGGGAGACCTCACGGTCTGCCCATCCTGGCTGGTTACCCCATGTCCATGCACTCCCCCCTCGCAACCCCTTGCACATACCACTAACTGCTTACTTGCTCTTTTTTTGTCTCTCACGCCACCCCACAGCCTTACAATCCCTTTAATTCTCTCTCATTCCCAATCTTTCGTCCGCCTTCACCCTCACTGGAATGTTTTTACACAGAGGGAAAATAAACCACCATATACCAACGCCCCGGCGCTCAAATCTCCTCACATCTCCTCCATTTAGAGTGAGATTCAGAAGAGGGATGAAGAGGAGAGGTGAGGAAGAGCACATCGCAGCTGACATGCAATTGTAAACTTAGCTGCCTTGGAAATGTTTACCTGGACATCCAGTGTCATACTTTCCTTGGGTGTTGCTGTTCCTCTCTCTGCGTTTGCAGAATGGCGCCTTTGTGAGTGGGAGTCGAGCGCCGTGTGCGCCCTCCTGGCCCCTCAGCTTGTCTTTCAAGCAAATGCCTCATCATATCCCAGCACCAGAGGAAAGGCTCTTAACCTGGGCCCCCAAAAATCCACCAAACGATAATCACCCCTGTACTTATTTTGTCTAAACCCTTAGGAAATGTGTTTTTAAATCATCCTAATCTACCCCTTCTTCACTCAATATGTTTTCATGTGTTAAATTAAGAAGAAGTGCAATTCAGTTGCATTTACCTGCCGGGGCCACGCTGTGTAGATTTGCTTTGGCACCTACTGAACGGGTTGTTTCTTTATACAGGACCGGCTTTCATGTGTTACATAATGAAATGACACACGAAGGAGTGAAATATAGTCAGAAATGGAAAAAGGATTTATCACTGCCAAAATAATTTCCACACCATATCCACTGGGTTGAAGTCACAAACGGTTCCAGAGGGGTTTGAGTATTTTTGTCACAGGCCGTTGGCTGCACCGCTCTCTGTGGTTCACTTTGGATCCCTTCTCATCTCTGTTCTGCTTCCAGCTCTTGGAATGGCATTTATAAATGTAAAACGTCAATGTAAATTTAGTTGTTTTCATTTTACATCTTGAACAGGAAACCATATCCGCTGCTGTTGGTTAGTAGCAGAAGTCTTGAGGTGTCTGTACACATGCTCTGTTGGTGGTTCCATCTGAGGCGGCTTTGGTGGTTTAGACCTTTTGTCCTGCACATATTGTACTAGTCTGCAAAGAAAACAAGATGCTGGGTGATAGTTGTACAACCATCAAACAATACTTTTAATAAAAAAGAAGAAGAATATGAAAGAATTTGAAAATGACATGTGAACACCTAAAGGGATTTTGGGTGTATAGTGAGGACATCTGCCAGTAATTGTGTTTGATTTTTATAAATGGCTGAAGCACTGGACTTTTATTTTTATCATTTGGATACAATAAACTGTAACCACAACCATATTCATGTCATGTTTCAAGTCCAATATTCACTATCCCTTTAGAAAAATATCTGACTGACTGACTAACTTAACTGCTCTGTTATGTTCTCTAACTTTGGCTGCCTTTTAGGGCTGAGGAGGAAGTGAATAGTGGTGATAGAGAAAAAAAAAACATTAAAGCTGCAGGTGACGCAGCCAAAACTCTGAGCTGAAATAGACTAAAAAGCTTGGTAGTTCGCTGTAAATCCATTTTTGTGACTGCAATACGATTTCATCCATATCAAATATGAAAATATTTATTATAGCAGCTTTCAAAATCTCTGATGGTTTATGTTTGGAATTATATTATTAGTATACAATTAGTAGCAAAGGGAAAAAAAAGTCACTTAACACAGAGACCCAATGTTCAGGAGCAAGTGGGATTTTTTTTGTGTGAATCATTAAAGCTGTCGAGACCCTCTGATAGCTATCAAACTCTGATTCTGGGGCCAGGGGCCTCAGCATCCACTAAGTCTTCAGGGGCCTACAGTGGCACAAAATGTCCCTCTGGCCAGGACCAACTTGGGTCAGTTTACCACGCACCAGTGCTACAGACCCAGAGCCCATCAGATAAGATGTGTCGGGACATTCCTGAGAGGGAGGCCCCCTCCTCCAGGGCCAAAGCAGGGATTCCTGCACGGCGCTGGGGAACGGCTCCCACTGGAATGCTGAGATTTGATTGATCCTTCGGAGGATCAGGCTAAACCTACAAGGGCCGATCTGGACCCCTTCCCAGCTAACCCTATGGTCCAGGTACACAGGAGAAACTGAAGCTAATATTATGAGAGATTAATTGTTCTGTATTGTCAGCAATATAACACTTGAGAATACTTTGTATGAGTTCCAGCAGAGAAAATGTGTTGGATGTGCTCTGATTCATTTGAATGTGTTCACTTGAAAGGCTGTTTTTGTGTTTTCAGTGTAGCAGCTGTTTTTTTTTTTGTGCTACACGTCCCACAGATCACCAGTCCAACCAAAACTAGACACCGATGTCCATTTTTATGGATTTGTTTTGTGCAGTTTCTGATTGCATTTGTTGATCCATGGCAGTTGTTGCTGCTCATGCTAACAGATCCTTCTTGTTTCCTCTTCTGATTCCAAACAATCCACTGCTGCAGCCCATGTGTGAAGCTGCAGACCACAGAAGTTGTGTTTACGCCTCGTAGATTTTGGTCAAAGGTCAAATTCGCTGTAACATTGTAATGTTCTGCAAAAAAAAACAAAAAACTTGAAGCTGTGGTTGTGCAGCTCGTCTGTGCTGCTGGACTGAAGCTTGAACCAAAACTCATGGCTGCAGCTTTGTGTTATATCAGAATCAACTTTATTTGGCACATTTGTGAACATACAAGGACTTTGACTCTGTTTTTTATATCAATACTGACAACCTGAAATGCCTAGCAACTCAATATCAAACATATATATATATATTTGTGTGTGTTCAGATGTGTATTGTGTGCTGTCATTCTCTGTTCTCATTCTCTGTTAATAAGCTACTTTTTCAAGAGAAACATGATGTATGTGTGATTTTCCCCATGTTATGTAGAGTTATGTTATATCTAGCTCGTCCTATTCGATAAAACTTGGACTGCAAAAAGCTATAAATGCCAGAGTTTAGGTTAAAAGGCAGGATTATCTGTATTGACCCATGCTTTGCCATGAAATGTTGCGGCAAACACAGCAAAGAAGCTGCTGTAGCTACAGCAATTTGTTTTCCTTTGAAATCAAAGGAATGAAAACTGCATTTTGACCTCATTAGAAACAGAGGAAACCGTGCTGGTAATAATGAGACCCTAAAAGCCTGGTTTTGGAGCATTGATCCTAAGTCTGTAGGCTAAGCTGTGAAACCAGTAAAAGCAAGTGACTACATGCACTGCATAAACTGTGAGGCTTTGCTTAAAAGAAAAATCATTATGGAAGCACATGTCCAGGTGCAGGGTTTAATGAAAATGCCTATACACAGTCCAGTCCCAGCTGGTGTCCCATGCAAGTCTTGGGTTCAATCCTCAGGTGCTGCTGTCATTATGAGAATACATGAAGGGAGTCAGACGACATACTGCTGAGAAAGACTCTGCTCCGGGGCTGTAATTTAGCTATTAGCATAGAGATGTCAGTGGGATTTCCAAGGACTTTCGAAGGTTTTAGGTTCTGGTTTTACTTTGACTTTACTTTGGTTAACATGTTCCATCCAATGCACATTTGCTGGTGCACTGGCGCCACTGGTCAGTGAACACTTCACGCCAGCTTAAACAATATTTACAGAATGTATGACAATAATAAAACCGGATTCTTCTCTGTTCTTTGACGCAGCCACTGCTTATATGTACTGTACATTGTCCCTGTGCCAGATAATTTAACCACCAGACAGTAGAAGTTTAAAATAACAGTTATAAATGATTTAATGTGCTGGATGTGATTACAATTATGTAACAAGCAATTAAGTAAAATTTCTATAAAAAATTCCACCATTATTTTTGGAAGCCATATAAATGTCAGTCAATTTCCCTTGTATTTTGTTTTTAAAAAGTATTATGTTAGTGTTCAGATGTAACACATCCTACATCCTAACACATCCAAAGGTTCGCTGTGTTACCGCTACACACTTGGACGCCTGTACAGTGGCAGGGCTCTTCCTCCGTCTGGATCAGCAGGTTCACGCCATGTCTGCTGTCTGGGCTCTCCGTCTCCCACGAGCCTGGTAGTTTACAGTCTGCATAAGAGCATCTTTGTGATAGCAGGATGCAAGGAACAGACCGATTACTGTGCTGCAGTGGAGCTCCTGCAGGCTCAGTTCTGTCCACCATCAAACTCATATCTTTTTATCTTTATGTTTCTTCTTTTTTCTGTCCTTGCTTTGTCTCTTTTCCTCACTTTGGTTTTGTCACAGAGGGAGGATGAAGGGCCCGTAGAGCTCCCAGCTCTCCAACCACAGGATCTGTGAGAAGTCATCAGTGCTGGAAAAGGTTTTGTTACTGTAGCAGAGATGTGTGTTTCAATAGCTTAAATCCCAAGGGAGACAACAGGCACGGAAATTGGTGTTTTATTTCATCACATTTTACTGGAAAATCCATAATTACTGTAACAAAGTGGGTAAATGTAAATATTAGTGCCACCAAAGGCTGTGACATCCACCTCCATCCCTCCACATACTGTCCCCTGCATGTCAGCGCAGCCACAAATGTCAAGAGGCTCTTTGTCTTTCTCTCTCCAGCATATGCCGTGGTCAAAACAAAGGGCCACAAACGTCCATCTGGATCACCGTCATTTATGCCGAGCCCGAGGTTCAACTCCAGGCAACAGTTCTTGAGATCCAGATGCTGAGTCTGTGGCTGAGGCCAGTTGCTTCATCCAGCAGTGGGAAAAATCTTTTTTTTTATGTTTTCAGTACCTTATCCTGTCGGTTGCTTGGATGACCATTCGTGAACTTCCCTTCTCTTGTGAATAGTAGATTGATTATTATAAATTATGATTTAACAAAAGACTGCACATTACAGAAACAGCTTACCAATCAAACAGACCAAAACAGAATAAATCTGGGAATATATAGTTGATAATCCAAGAAAAATAAGGCAAACCAATAAACTACGTATAAATAAAATACCATCAGAATGGTATTTTTTCTAAATAAAAGGAATATTTTCATTATGTATTTCATTTCAGTATATTACAAAATTAGGCTAAACGTGTATTATTATATTCATTATGAATTCATCATTAAATCCATAAATAATAAACACCCATCACAAGTCCATAGCCTTCAATGAATCATAAAAATCTACAATTTCCAATGATACAAAGCAGAGAACATCAGCAAATTATTAGCAAAGTATTTGGTATTTTTCCTCAACTCAGCAAGAAGTCATTTTCTGTCGATCAACTGATTTCTTGTTCAGCAGTAACTATGATTAAGGATATTTTCTGGGGAACCGGATGAGATCTGAAGAGTTACTTATTTGGCTTGTAATAAAACAAAAGAAAGCAAACAAATGGATGAGGACAGTCAAAACGGTTGGGAAACGATTCCCGAAAAGCACTAAATGTACGATAAAACATCTAGAAACAGATGCAAAGTAGAACTGAGTCAGCTGTGGAAAAACACACAAAATTGTGTATCTTGCACTCAAGCTTTGATTCATTAGTAAGGAAGACTACGTGCTGTTTGTGGTTTGAGATGTTTTGCAAAAACATTTAGTGTGCTGAAATCACTTATACAGAATTAAATGCATATCTGTGTGGACCTTTCCATTAAAATGCCCAAGTGAACCAACATGAATGTGACATTACTGCTCCTGCCTGCATTGAGAATAACAGACTAAAAAAAAAAAAGCAAATCAATCAGATGAAGGCCAAGAGTTTTGTTTTTTTTCTCTGCAACACAAAAACAGACAGCTTTGTTAATTCTCAGCTGTTGAGGTTTTTAGAGTGCATATTTTTAGGCTCTAGCTGGTTGAAATCCTTTAATACCACACACAAGACTTGGTGAATACCTGTTGGAGGGTGTGTATTTTCTCTGCTCACCAATAAAGCCCCGAAACGCCAATAGACATAAAAGTCTTTGTGTGTCAAGATCAGCATAGTTGCATAAGGAAGCATTTTGTGCAGTGGGAGGTTATTTTAAGTCAAAGGAAGCAGTATTGTTTCTAAAAGTCAAAACAATGTGAGTACAGGTGCTCTTTCTTCACACCATCTGAAACAGCTCAAGCCTGTTTGGTGTTAGGAGACATGAAATTCATCTCAGCAGTGACTCACCACAAATGAACTTCACCGTGGTTTTCAGACCTGGCTGCAAGCATTTTGTGTATTCTGGACGCCTCCAGTTTACAACAAATGGAGCTTATTTTAAACTGAGATAGACCCAAATGGGCTGTAGCCTTTTTTTATTTCTGCTAAGAATTAATCGTATAAGACACAAACTAAATGTTGTTGTCCACTTACTCGACAAACTCGCTCATTGCTGTTTCAGTTGACCCTTTTCTAACCTTTGCTTCATCTTAAATTAGTGAATTATTGGTAATTTAACTGGTTCCAGGTTATAGTTTAGGTTAAAGTACTGAAAAATATATACTATAAATTATTTCAGGCCATATTGTCCCTACTGGTTTTCCCATCATCATTTAACTGGGTTGATGAAGAAAGAAATTGAAATTTACATTCAAAGGGCCCTTTAAAAGTAGAGAAACCGATCTAATGAAGTGCAGGACAGAGTTGGTTACATTACACCGATATAATACTGTAATCCAGGGCTGGTTTATACAGAGTGATTAAATAGTGGATGTGATATTATAAGACATTTACATAAACTGTAACTTCATGTTAGAACAGAAAAACATCAGTTTAGTTCTTGTATTTTTCATTTTTTAATGTTAACAAAAGGTAACCTCTGAGGATAACAGTCATATCATATCTGTATAAAGCCATAACAATCAGTCACACAGTGAAAACCTGCTTAAATCTTAGAATTATCTAATTTTAATAATAGTAATCCAGCAGGTCTCCATCATATAAATCTCAGTTCCTGCAGCTTCTCTCACTGACAAAACAACCACTAATGAAAAAGAGTCAGTAATATGGCAGCAACTCTTGTGTCATCTCATCACAAGAGACAAATTGGCCAAGTCTTTGTTTTGAGCTGCAGTTAAAAGCTCTCACATTTGCTTCACACATAAAAGGAGGCAGAGGACAGAGGCAGCGTGATCTGCTGTCTCTCCAACTTCAGAGACGGAGAACGTGCCAAAAACACTGACGGTGCCAAAATACTTTGACCATGTCGTCATAATCGCTAATATCCATTCATGTGATGGAGACTAAAATGTTGCTTTTGACAAATGTTGATATAATTAAAGAGCAAATCCCTTCACAGGGTCCAACAGGGAAATAGGAAAGCAGTTATGCATTGCAAGCCATTACTTTGGTGGAAGATTTTCCACATTAATGCAAATGATAGATGGGATAGTGTAATCTGAACACCAAGACCTTTTATGTAAAGCTGCAGGACATCTCTGTGGATGGCTGCAAAAAGAGAATACATATATTTTCTCCGGTGCCTGGAATCTACACAGTAAAAATTTTATCTAGAAATCAAAGTATAAGAGAAGACAGAGCTCGGCTTTCTCCTCAAGCCAGACATCCATCTCTGCCAGTGCCATCTGGAGCATCAAGAGCAGCTTTGTAGAGGGACCCAAGCTGCAGAATTGGCCCTTTGATTTGGCCTATTTCACGTGCAGCGGCCTGTACGCTGCTGCTAGGTGTCCCAGAGTACACTGGTATGATGACGTGCGGCAGAGCAGGACCTCACTGCTGTCTGTGAAAGGTCAAAGTGCCTGTGAACAAGCTGAGTGGTTGTCAAACAGCAGCAGCTGCTTGGAGCGCGACATGGCAGCATCAGCTGAGGCCAAGACTCAGAGGGGGTCAGATAACTGAAGGAGGGAGGAGGAGGAGGATGGAGAGTCATCTGGTAGAAGTCAAGTGAGCTCTCTCTTTATTGAGGTAGGCCTCTGTCCTAGACACAGTGCTACACAGATTTTGACCCCTCAGCCTCTTTTCCTAGTGAAATCATCAGCTAAGTGCTACCAGACATGTGTTGGATAATGCAGTTTATAGCCTTTTACATGATGTAATCTAACACCATATTAAACAATTAACACATGGGAGACTCTGTGGGGTGTGATCACAGCATTTGACATTTTAGTTGGTGTTAACAAGGTTCCCCACAGAAGCTACATCACACGGAAGGAAATAACCACATTAGCCGATACCATAACTGTGTTTATTACATTTCCTGTTTGTTTCCTTGTGAATTTCTTTTGGTGGTCTTCGCTCTGCACGACTGCACATGCACAAAAAAAGTTGGTCCACTTCAACACACACACACAAGGTGACTGGGAGTGTGAGGTTTGTATGTGTGTCTGTTTGAAAAGAAGTGAAAATGACAACAACACACACAACTAAAGCAAAGCAAAAAAATAAAAGACGAATGGACAGAAATACACATTTTAAGCATATTGAGAAACTGACTGAGTTGGTTGTTTCTTTATTGGTCATCTGACATTTGCTGACTGATCATCTATGTTAGTGTGTCCCAAAATGGGGTCTGGGAACCCCCAGGGGTCCTTGAGGGGGTTCCTGGAGGTTCCAGGCAAAAAGGCAGATCATTTATTTTCCCTTTAAACCCAAAGGCAGAATGTTTGACTCTTTTGGTCATGGCCTTGAAACACTTTCAGTAATGACACGACTCAAATGGGGGACACTCGGACAAAATCTCATAACATGTGGGTCTGTGGTCTAAATTGTGCAATTTAAGGGTCCTTGACTTGTAAAGGTCTGAAAACCACAGATTTATATGACTGTAAATTCATTTGTTGTCACTTTATATAACTGTAAAGTGGCCATTGTTTGAATGAAACTGCCTTTTACAGTAAATTCTAGGTTAGTGGCTCCTCACCGTTTTTGGCTTGTGAGCCCTAAAAACAAGGCAAAGTCAACTTGCAGTTCCTCATTACTATTTGTCCAATTCATTTACTTTTTAACACTGACATTTACTCATTTGGCAGATGTTTTTTATTTAAGTGACTTTAAAGTGAGACATCGCCTGTCAATTGTTATATGCAGATGGTTTATAACAAAAGTGCGTATTCCTGTTAGGGCACTTGATAATGTGACTGTATTTCTACTTGTTTACTTGACAATTGTTGTGGTGAAGGATAAAACAATATTTCAAGATCACCCGCTTAAAACAACATGACTCCTTGAACTCAACCTCTCTCTTTCTACCTAATGTTATGACAACAATTAAAGGTCAGATTTAGTCTGAAATAGCTTCCAAGCTTTACAAGACGATCACTGAAAGAAAGCTCACTCTTTTATGTAGCTCAGTGGTTCCTTGAAGCAGAGTGATACACTATCCCCTCATAATTATTATAATTAAATAAAGAAATTGTTCGATGTAAACGCTGTGGTCACAGAGGAATTTCCATCTCGCCCGAGGTGGGTCATGTTATTTGGTCATTAAGGATCGTAACCAGTGTGGTATTTCTGCCCCATGTAACAAGGTATTTTTGTTGCAATCACTGAAATTCAATCAGTGTTTTACCTCTTGAGCCAAAACGAAGAGACCTGTTTCATTTGATTTGAGTCAGGTCAGAGCAGGCGATCACATCCCTGTGGTGTGGCACAGGCCCAGCCCCTCACACCCTCTTCCTGCGTACGGTATGAACAGCATACGAATTAGACTCAGAACTTGTGAGGCCCTCTGTCTCTGATCTGGGTCAGCAGCACCGTTACTGTGGCTTGTGTTACTGTGTTATATTTACCAACTGGCACATGTACGCTGCCACAAAGACACACCCACAGTTTGCAGTGCCACACTCAAGTCGGGATTAGCAATTCATAATCTGATTAATAATTCACGAATACACAGTATAGTTTTTCACCTTTGATGCCAAGTATGCTAAAGCTAAATAATGCGTTACGGGTCAGTGGGTCAAAGTTTGCAAGAAACGGTATTTGTTATATGCTAAAAGTCGGCTGCAAATATTTGTCTGTCTTCTTATCGCAGCAGACGAAGCAATGCAGCAAAAGATTGCAGCGTCTGTGCCTCCTGAATGATACAACTCTCCTCTCTCCTACACACAGACACATTCAGTCACTCCTTCATTTGCTCACTCACACCCTGGGACTGTTTGGCAAACGTCCCTGTGCCAGCTGACAACCACAGTCCTGTCTCACAGCTCTCCCCAGCAGCCCTCTCCTCCTCCTGCCTCCAAATCTGTTGACTTTACCCACTTTGTTTGGAAAGGAGGAAAAGAGAGCAGTGGGCCAGGGAGCCTCCAGAGAGAGAGAGAGAGGGAGAGAGACAACCCAGCGAAGCAGCCTGAAGGCCGGCCTCTGTTCCCTGAACCCTCACCCTGCTGATGGGTGAGGTACTGTGAGGTACAGTGGACAAAAGAGAGGAGGGGGAATCTGATGGAAAAATGTTTAGTTAACTTCCCATTGACGGGCTCAAGCATTCACCTGCATTAGCAGCACAACATAAAGTTCATATGGCAAATCTGTCAGCAAACAGTCGCCTCTTCACACATAAAGCACACATAATGTATGGTATCATTATTTAGGGCACTACTTTTCCTGTCCATCTGAATTCTTGGTGTGTAAATTTATCCATTGTATAATTCCCTTGAAAAGAAGAAGAAAAAATAGTGTCCGTGACATATACGCCTACTTTCGATCCCACAATGCAGTGCTCATTTTATAGTAGAGAATAGTAAAGTTGTGCCGAAACTATTGAGTGTCCATTGAATGATTTTTGTACATTCAAACTGTATCTGTGACAGATATAGTGTCACAAAACTGTATTTTTTTGCAAAAGAAACTGTGTGTATGTTAGAGATACTCATTGTTTTTCTATTGTGGCCATTTTTGAAGCCACTACACAGTGTGATAGTCTCACACTCTGTATCTGGACACCCATATAAATTGTGAAGGGTAAGTTTTATGCCTGGGGTAGTAGGGACTAAAATAAGGATTTTGGACACAGCCACAGCCACCACCATAAACTGCATTGCTGAACTGGTGAGGTGTGATTTGCTTCATCATGGTGATCTGTTTCTCATAGAAGTTTTTCATCACCTTCATCTTCCTCTTCAGCTTCTTCAGCACATTTCCCGACTTCATTCTGCACTTGATTCCACCTGTTGACGGGAGTAAACACAGACAAATCTCTCTTTGGCGATGAATAAGATATTGGAAATATGTGTGATATTTGTACGTTATAAACAGTAACCAGTTACTTGGTGCCTCCCAGCTGAAGTTTCAATGACAGCACAATGACAGCACATGCATGACACCGCTGATTTTTAGCGGTTCATTTTTTCTACGATATCCTAAAAATCTCATTTTAAATCACGGATTTGCTCAGATTTACTCAACCGTGACTGTTTGAGCTTTCTGAGCACTGATCCCTCATTGTATCCAGCCCAGTGTTTGGCTCTGTCACGTTTGTTTTTCCACTCTTTCTGACCACCTCCAAACTCTGTTTTCAGAGCCCCAGGGGTTCAGTGCATGTGTGACATTTACACACTAACACACACAGAGGAGCCAGTTTTTCGGAGGTGTAAATTAGGAGAGTGCAGATGAGTGAAGTGAGTGGTCTGTACGTTGGTCAGCAGCTGGGGTTTTGTTTTGCTATTTGACGTTACGCAGCACCTTACAACGCCCTGGTGTGAGGTTGTCTCCTCCGTCTTTTATCACGAACATAAACAGTATGTATGCACGTGAAAAGGGCCATCGCACTCATTTAACATAGTTTGTACAAACACCACAGTGCTGTTGTCAGCCAACGCTGTTGACAATAAATCTGCACAGTTGTGTGCTACATTTTACACAGTAGTGAGAGCTGTGGCATCTTCCTATATTCAGATATGCTGTAAAATGTTTTCAGGCCCCTCTTTTATTTATACTGTGAGTGGCTGTGGCTCAGGAGGGAGAAATGTTTCATCTCTGCTTTGACAGCCCCTGTGGCTGACCTGGCAAAGTAGATTATTTTGCCCCTTGGGACTTGCTGTAACACCTGTATAGGATAAAAGCTTACAGAGTGCTTAATATTTTGCAGGATAGTCCTTTTATAGGGGGAGGGATGTTTCTCTTGAGTAGGGAAGGGCATGTGCTGATGACAACACAGCAGGAAACAGGGACCTGGACCAGCCAGACACATTGTTATCACCCAGTCCTTGGATGAGGCCATCCTCAACCAAACAGGAAATCTGTCAACACTCAGAGAGGAGAATGACGCTGGAGCAGGGGGAGATAGATGATAAAACATCAATAAAAAAGCAATAGGAGCTAAGAGATAAATCATGCAAAGGACATAAAACTAACAATGGAGAATAAAGTGAAGGAAGAGGAGAAAAGGCCATAATGTGGTCATCCATTTACTGTGCCTTTGTCTGTGCACATCTGTCACAGAGGGATACAGAAAGTCACAGAAACAGGTATGACAGGCCAGTACTCCTCCTCCATCCTCAGCACAGCACAGCGCTGCTCTGTCGGGAGCCAAACCCAAAAAAACCACAGCTTATTAAAAGTTACATAACAGCTCAACAGATGCTCACTGTGACAGTCCTTTTACTGAGCTCTGCTGCTTCTCTAATAGACACTGATGGATGTCCCTGGAACAGCCGGCTCACATGAACCCATCATGATGGCGCAAACGTGGGGAATTCACCTAAACCTGGTGCATCTTTCATTCAAACCAACCTGCACTCTGCTACTTTAAAGTTATTTTACACCTTTATTATTTGATGGGACAAGTGCAGAGGGACAGGAAATGGGACCAAGAGAAGGAAAGAGTCCAGTCTCACATCCCCCCAACTCTGCAAACTTAAATATAATATCGTTATATCCAAAAAAATTTATCAAATGGCGTGCCAAAAGATACCTGATGCTGAGCTGCTGAGCTGCTGAGGTGCGTCCTGTTCTGCCTGCCACACTGTGGGAAATTAGTCTTTTGAGCATTGTGCAGAAGCTGAAGATAAAATCCCACATGAGGTGGTAGGTGTGGTGGGATGGAGGGTTTTGGGCTCGCACACCTGCAAATGTAGCCCGGTAAGCATATAAAAGATGAAGAGATGTTAATGCAATCTGAACCATCATTTAAATCAAATGAAAATATAGAGTCAACATTAAAGTTGGAGGTCGTTTAAAGACACCATCCACATTATTTTTGTTTAATCAAGACCAAAATATTTGGTTTAACATACAGCTGTTTTAATAAAGATACCACCATAGCTAAAAGAAGTTCCTCTAACGGACGAGAAACGCTGAGTCCAAGAAAATCAGACTGTACTGAAGTCAAGAGAAAAGGTCCAGTGTCCACCTCATTTCTTTAGGAAAAGGTCACTTTACTACTTCAATATAGGATGAACATTATTTATTATTATTATATTATAAGGTTTACGAATGCAAAGAAGCACAGAAGAAGGTCTCAATACATGCAGTGGATGAATGAGATGGGCAGAGGGTAATTTTTTAACTACAGTAAGCTTCTACGTCCTCTAATGTGTGTCTTTGAGAATTGTTTGAAAATCATATTGAAAATTTTTATAGAGATAAAATTACCATGGGCCCAGCTTTAAAAGAACTACAATTGCTTCATAGCCTGTGTTATGTGTTAGCATAAATAGGTGTTTACTCACCAGCGTCTGCAAGAGCTTCAGCTACCATTGGGCTTATAATACAAGAGGTGATAACAGGCCCTCTGAGCAGAGCTATATCTTCAGGGCAGACCGAATTCTACAGTGACTCGGTATCGGAAAGTGGCGAGACAGTCCAACCGGGCCAGGGGTAGCCGGTTAGCATGCTAACCTCAGTGCAAGAAAAGAACTGTTAGAAATAGCTAAACTAAAGTGTTGTTCTCCACCACTGGATACAGCTCTTGGTGAGTGAAGGACTGAAGTTTGATGCTGAACTTGTAACCTTTCCTCCAGACTTTATGTAAACAGCTTTTAAGGCTAATGTTGGCGATGTAACTCCTTCCATTTTAAACCTTTAAAAGGAGCAAACTGAAAGCTGTTGCCTATTAAAGTTAGTGTTGTTGCAATAGACCTTTAAGCTACTTGTGTTAGCGCAGAACACAGTGCTGTTCAACATTTCAGCCAGTGAGACATCACTGACATCACATCACATCATCAGAGTAAGTCATGTTGTTATATTATTATTTTATTCCATCTGATAAGTCTTGGGGAATATTTGCTTTCCTGCCATGTGTTTGTGTTTTTGTCATATGTGTCCGAGTGAGTGTGCATGTGGACAGCGTGTGATTCTCTTCACTAAGTGCAGTACAGGTGGATAACGCTCATTCTTGAAAGGATATAGCTGCGTTTGCCAGAGCAGGAAACGTAGATTTGACCACAAGGTCACCAGACGGCCCTTTTCTCTGAGGAGCCCAGGTTCAACTCAAAAACAGAACTATGCAGAGGCCTGGGCCCCCCTGTTTCTGTAGCCCCGGAGCATATCTGGTGGTAAAAGGGGGTGGTGACTGAGTAGGTGAGGGAGTATCGGACCATAGCTGGCTGAGCAGTTCAGACAGAGAGGGGCATTGTATGTAGTGGACTCACACAAACCCACACCATCTGACACCCTCCTGCTCCCCCTCACGCTGGACCTCAACGTCTGGCTTCTCTTCATTACACAAGATAACATTAATTCAATATTAAGTAAACTTGGAAATGAGGCCTCGTTTGATGCATTTCGCCGTCTTCCTTTTCAATTTTCCATAGCCTGTGACTATCTCTTCAAAAACTTCTCCACATCCTGTCTTTAACTTTACCCTTTGCCTTCGTGTGTCCACCTCACTGTGAATCTGTTTCACTTAACTCTCCCTTCTCCTCCACTTAAACAAGCAGCGGCTTCCACAGACCACTGACCTGAATGGATGACACTATGATTTAATCGTAACCGATCACTTTAACTGGTTTTGGAAATATTTTCTTTCCTGTTTTGGAACACCTGAGCACTGAGAGAACGATCCACAGTTCAGACAGGCTCCCAATGAAGTGGAATAAAATGCAGGCCTTTACCTATTTGTTCTTTTCCATCAAGGAGCCCACAGCGAATTCAGGCAGTTAAACTTTGATCCTTGGAAATTCAATATTGAGAATTTATGCGGCCCTTTACAACACTTGGGTTTGGACAGAGAGGCTTTCCTTCAGATTTTATATACAGAAGCTCCAGTGCCAGATGATGCAAGATGGACACTGCAGGCCAGTGACAAAACTGTCTGGCTGATCCCAATAGGATTACATCACGTTGCCTGGCGATCTGCGGACCAGCTCGTGATGCACGAGGAAATCAAAGAGAGGCTATTTATTTAAAATCGCATTGCAAAGCTCTGAGCCATGAGTTTGGCTTTTCTGGAGTCGGCCACCAAATCCACCAAGACTTAAATTATCAGGTAAACTTGGCCGTTGGTGTCTGTCTCCCACAAAACAGCTGTTAGTTGACAATGCACCATCAGTTGGGTCTGGAGGTCTGGGTTTAAAAATGAAAATTCAATAATAAATAACTTCAACAGAAACCATACACATCTGCAGAGAGTTACAAGTTATTTTTCCTTTCATTCCAATGCAAACGACAAATATTTTCCGGCCTGCCAACTCTGCTCAGATTCTGGAGGACGTGATTTAAAGACAAGTTGTTTATCATCGTGCAATTGTATAAATAGGCCTGACACTGGTACTTCGAATGACCTTTTTTATAAGCCCCCTTTAATCTAATTAAGTTGCTTTTTCTCTCTCACACATGCAAATACACACACACTGCTCTCATTTTGCCCTGTTTTATTACCTAGTTTGCCAAAAAGAGCTCTTTGTTAAACCGAAAATTATCAAAACCACATTTGATCTTCAAGGCAGGAGTCTTGGAGACAGATGAGGTTTGCTCAGTTGGATGTCTGACTTTAGTTTGGTGCGACGTTACACAAAAGTATGAACAATAATCACTGCAGTGGGGTTGGAGAATCAACAACAAGTGAGAAATTCCCTCAAGTATCCAAGAACAATTGTAACCGTACGTCTGAAATCTCTGTAACAGGAAAAGTTTTTATAGATATATTGAGTTTTATAGTTTTGATAATCAACAAAATGCTAAACATCTTGTTGAGTTTATATAATAACACTGTGGATGATTATCCATAAAACTACTGATCTATATTTGTCTGTCTTGGGTGTTTCTGTCAACATGAAACTGTAAACTTTGTGGCCTGACCACCATGACTCAGCCATGGACAGTGACTGCTCACATTTCCTCATGAAGAAACAGCTTGTGAAGAAACTCTGAGGGAGATGCGGTGTAATATGTCATATTTTCCACAATATGCTCTATCACAGTTTGCTTTGCTGAGTCCTCACACTTTCAGGCTGAGGAGATGCTGGACTGAAACAAGCTGCTCAGTGAAGAGGAACGCCGAGGCCTTCCCAGCAATTTCTCTGATGCCTTTACCATTTGCATAAAACAATATTTGAATTACAAATATCAAATGAAGCAAACTAATGATGCATGCTAATGCCGTATAAATGGCCTTTTTACAACACTTTGGGGCTTTAGGAAGTCCCTTTCATTTATTTATTAAGTTTAGTAGAAGGGTTATGTAATGTGTGGTTACAAGAGGTGGCAAAGAAAAATAAATGCAGGTGTACACTTTTGATTAATATGTGTGAAATAAAGCATTACTGCTGTAAAATAAGGAAATACTGAATGATGCTTTTAGTGCAAGTTGGAGAGAAATAACATCATCACCTTAATGGAACAAGGAAACTGACTTTGGATGAATCAGGAGAGCAAGGGTTTTTTTTTTTACTGAATAGGATTCTGTGAACTGTTGGTGATTTATTTAAGAGGATCTGAGATGTCAGCATGTTTTTTCATACAATACAATAAGATTTACAATATTATTTACAAATACATTAATTCGTGTCCATCCATGATAGCAGATCAACAATCAATCAATCAACAAGCGACTGCTTTTACTTTCTTTCTCATCTGCTATCCTCATATTGTTAAATGACTAAATTGCAAATATTAATAATGAATCAAAACACTATACAGTGGCCGTTATTATTTTTTGATATAAACTTTGTTTACAAAGAATCATGTACAGATTTTGATTGTGTAACATAATGAATGGGAAGTTTTACACTTTAAAGAAGGAATTTGTCAGTGCTAGAGAAAAAACCGTGTCATGGCAACACTTATACCTCAAACTACCCCTGACATTTCTGTGCTGAAATATCATGTCACTTATCAGCTGACATCTACTTTGATACAAGTACATCTGTAAGAAGCTAATATAGAAGATTTAAACATGTAAATCATGTCAACTCATGTTTTTCTCTTTGCCAACAACAAAAACTCCAGTACATGATTTTCATCTATATGAAAGGTTGCAGTCACTGAAGTATTGAACAGACGGCTAAACTCTTAAAAAGCAACCCGTCTGAAAGATCATCCAGGAGTTTTAAGTAACTCTTTGATGAGGCAAATTTTACCGACACAGGTTGAATCTCTGGAAGGAGGGTAAACAGCCAAAGCTGGCAAATAAGCAAAGCTCTCAGTTGATTCAAGTGCAGACAGAGAAGATTAGACCTGCAGACAGAAAGGGATGAGAGGAGGAGATGTCTTCTTAAAGGCCTCTTCATTGGCACAGGGGCCCGGGCTCCTTCATGTGCTCCATATGAGGATCAGTCAATGTTTGTCTGAGAGAGTATCATGCTGCTACTTTTAAACACTGGTGGGTTTTAGTTGAGAAATACTGTACAAAGGGGAAACTTGTCTAAAAACAACCCTTAATGAAGTGTTCAGGTTCATCAAAGTCATAAAAAGAAATAAAAGATGGTTTTTGATTCGGAGGATAGGGTTAGCAAAAGAAAGGAAGATGCGCTAGATTTAAAATCACAAATGCAAGTTTATTTTCAAGATTTGGAGACAGTTGTACTTGTAAAATAGGAGGTTTCTGCTTTTATCATCAAAAGAAAGTTAAAATGTTAGCAAGGAAGGTCTTTTATTATCCATTTTTTCCTCTTCTTCCTACATCCTGACTCAAGCCAACAGTCTTCGTGTTAGCGACATCTTGTAGGGAGGTGGACAATACATGTTAATCCCCCTAAAGTCATTTTCAATCATCGAAGCTGCTGTTACTATAAGAAACAACTACACAGAAACATTTATTTATACTGATATTTAACCCACATTGTACAAAAAAATTGGGATATTACGTGGCGACTAGGTGGGTTCTAGGCTCTGGGCGACCTTTTGTCAGTCAATTCTGGCAACACTGGTCTGAAACCAGGCTGGTGTCCAGCTCGTGTGGGGAACAAACACTCTTCACAGAAAGCTGCAGACCTTCACCTTTTCCTGCATCACATGGCCCCTGAACTGTCACCATCGTCAGTTACATCATGTTTAATCATCAAAAAGGTCGACCTTTCATCGCCTCGTGGTCACGAGTCGATAACATGTACTGTATAGGCCACATTCCTCCGGGCCTTACCTGGGTAATGTGATCCCCTTACTCCAAAATCCCGGCTCCGTGAATGTCACTGATTAAGTCTTGTGTTTTCAACCCAAAGACCCATGAGGGCGAGAGTAACATGAGATCTGCCTCACTGATTAGCATCGCGATAACTCACCCCGAGCCCATTCCCCAGTATTTTCGGAGCTTATCAGCAAAATAGTCTTGTCTTCATGACCAGGAAAGGAATTGTTGAGTTGCAGTTCCGTTATTATGCAGTTTGTATCTGTGAGTGACAACTGTGGTCTTGTATGTGCATGAACATGTGCTCTTTTTGCACGTGTGACTCTTTAGCATTGAGGTGAGGCAACAATAAGTATCTGTCAGAGAGCACAATCATAGTGTCAGTCAAACTTAAGTCAGTTAAAGAAAAATTTTAATTATTGCAATTAAAGGATGGACTTACAGGGAGAAATTACTGGACAGGGAGGAATTTAAAGGCTGTAAACAAACTCTTGAACTTGGTTATTTGTGACTAAAGAAACCAAAACACCACATTACAGGTGTAACTTTGCTGGAGTGGATCCACCTTCGAAGTCTGACATTTTAGTGCTAATTGAACTGAAAACCCTCAGTTGTTGTTTGACAACTTGTTGAATGGTTTTGCTATGACTCCTTGTAAATATGTGGCATATTTTCTCACTGCAAGTTCCAGGAAAACTGTAAACACTCAATGAGGCCACAAATAACTTGGTGGGAAATAAGTAGGCAGAAATTCCCTGTCAAAATCAATCCCCAAATTATTTAAACAACCCACAATGTGCTCCTCCAGGCTGCGAGTTATAACCAATCACGTAACCTATGTATCATTTAATGGCAGCCTGTAAACCACAGAGCTGTAATCTATTAACAAGCATATATCTGGACATCCATTCTTCTCATGCTTGGGATAGCTCTGTAATTCACAGCATTAATAGACAGAACGTAACGAGAAGGGGGGCAATGGGGGGTTAAGAGGGCAGGAATTTGCTGGTGTTTAAGTCTCATGACCTAAGATACTCTTGCAATAATAACAGAGCGAAAGGCTTAGTGACTACTCAGGGCCAGCAGGAATGTAGGACAGCCGAAGAAGCAGGTCGGCTCCAAATGAGAACATCTGCAAGTATGTATGTATAGTAGACATAAATCTACTAATTTAACCACTATCCACTGTTTTGCCCGTGATTGTTCGGCTACTTTGTGACAATATGTAATTCACCAAAAAAAACCCATAAATTATTAAATATAATCACATCGGTGCATCCCTCATTTGCAACAAAGATAGAACTGTTAATATTAAATTGACCCATCTGTTGCTTTGACACACTGTGATTTATTTAGTCATTTCTTGTGACGTGACAACTGTTTGGATTTACTATTTGTTTATTAAAGCTACATAAATTGTCTTTTTCTTTGTTTGTTTTTTTAATTAGAGCTATGAGACTGAACCAAACGTCTGCAGGTGGTAAAACCAAAACAGTGAATATCTGAAAGATATTACTGTAAAACACTTACACATGGAGCTGAGGGGTGAAGCTGAAGTGGTAGCTGTCTGTCTTGGATAATTATTGGCTGTGGAAATGAATTAATCACCTTATTTTTCTTTATGTATGTTGATAAAGCCATAAAATGTAGAATTAGTATATTGCAGTATCAGTCTAAAGGACTGGACTTGATTCAGTTTAACTAGTTAAGACCAGAAAATCATCCTGAGTGGATTTGTGTTACTAAGTGTTCAGCAGATGTTTTGTTCGGTACATCTGGACAGGGGAGGTTTACAGTACATAACCTTCTACACATACACACACACACACATGAATAGGTGCTCTGTTTTTCTCCTCAGATTTCTGGTGCTGAGAGATTAACTTCTTGTTACAGTTCAAAGAGTCGGATGTTTGTTATTCTATACCCGGTCACCAACGGTGTGAAAACATGTCCCAGTAACTGAAACATGACAGAGACTTTAGCCGTCAGGGCTGGAGGTCTTTCCAGTGGGCAATTTACTTGTTGAAGCTATAGAAATTTTGATGTTTGTGATTTTTAGCTGTACAATTTCCCTTCATCCACCACCTTCATTTCCTGTGGAGACAGGGCAGCTAAAAACAGCACCTTTTTCATATCTCATTTTGTCTCCTGTTTCATTGTTTTAATTGCTAAAATTCATCTGAAGGCATCCAAAACTAAACACTATACAGGCGAGACGAGCTTACGTCACTGTAAAGCAGTTATTTGTTTGTTACAAAGCCAACAAACAGCCCATCTTTATTCATGATTTTTCCATTATGACCCACATTTCATTGTTAGGCAACCTCTAACAGTATGACAGGGGTAGGGTGATGGAGTTTATAGAGCAAAGTCCATGTTAGTGCAGATGGATGGGTCAACAAATCACAGGACTTTGACGCAGACTGGTGTTACCATTTGAAATCAATTGTTGTCTTTGTTTCTTTTATCCATGATGACCTTAACTGCATTTTTATTATTGTTACTGTCATGACCATGATCTCTTTTTGTGCCTAAACCAAACCAAACTCTCCAGGGTCCTTAAGTCTAACTGCATTTATTATTGTCACCATGACAACAGAGGTTTGGTAGACCTGCAAAAGCATGGATGCTATTTCAGGAGACACCGATGTGGGTCTCATTAGAGAGAAGGGACAAACAGCCTATATGTTGTTAAGGTTGGAGGACTTTGTCTTTAATGGTTCGATGCCATGATTATTATTAACTCAGAGCAGCTCGGAAGTAATAATAGCCGAGTTTACTGAGGACAACAAGGCAACATTTCGCATAGTGCCTTTATAAAGTTTTGTTCTTAACATGTGTCAAATGTAAAAAATATCCAAACTAATCAAAGTGAAATGTAAATTAAAATGAAATTAAAAAGACATTGCACTGGAAAAGTTTTTTTATGGAAATGTGATCTCCTCTGGTAGGTTGTTTAGGGGCCCTGATAGCGAAGGCTCTGTCTACTTTGGTTTTCAGCCTAGACCTTGGTATGACTGACGTTATCACAGCTTATGTAGCATAAATGTGTGATATTTTTTTTCCTTGTTTTGGCTAAAATTTGACCTCACAAGGCTGAACTAATATGAACACATGGATGTTGCTTCTAAGTGTTTAGATTGCATAGTTCATGTGAAAAGGTTTGCATCAAATTTATTCTCTCTCAGCAGTACCAGTGTGAGCACAGTGCCAAACATCACTCAACTGAACAGATCGTATCAGTGCCAAGGCTGCATGATTGTCATATCTCATCAGGTCATTTGACCAAGAGGACAATCCAACAAAAACTTGGCATTTTATAAAGGATACGGGTTTAAAGGAACAGCCAGGTCCTCTCACCACCTCAGACTGACTTTCTCTGGGCTGACCTTTCCACCCGGTGGGACAGGACTTCAGCATGCTGCAGAGAACGTGATCAGTAAGTGTTTTCTTCTTCTTCACATGGCCGTGTGTTGGTGTGCTGAGTGTTATTCCAGCAGCACAGAGAGCCACAGGCGGCTTTCTCACATCTGCTCAGCATGTTGCTGTGTGTTCAGTTCCAGTAGCAGGCTGTGCCGTCGTCTGACCAGTAGCTGGAGGTGACGGCGCACAGAAATGGACCAGTACAATGTGCTGGCAACCTGGTCGGCTGGAGAGGACACAGTGTCAGCCCACACATGTTTATATCCTTCTTCTATTTTTCATCCACATGCTCACACAGCTTGAAACGCCATCCAAGAGAAGTAAAGCTACAGTCTGTTCCTGATATTTCCGTGTGGCTCATTGACAGAGCTGTTTAGTTCTGCATGGGAAGTTGTAGCGTGCTTGGATAGTTGTATTCAATGATTGTGCCCCTTTTCCCCTCAGCTGTTTATCCCCTATATCTCTGCCTTTCGGTACAAATTGTTGTCAGATATATTTTGTTCAAATGGTCCGTGATTCATGCTTTGTCCAGGTGTGTCCAATTAGGCCTCATTGCAAATTGCAGGGTGAGTGAGAGAGCAGTGGAAATCTTGTTGTAGTCCAGCTGTGGCCAGGTGCTACACTGCTGAGAGCAACAACAAGGAGGAGGCAGGACTGAGGATTGTTGGGGTGTGGGTCTCATCCATCAAGTTAATTTAGAGCCTCTAAGGACATGCAGATAACACAGCGAGGGTTAAATTCAGTGACAAAATTTTATGACAGATCTGACACGTGTGTTATTGACAGATATTGAAGAGAATTTAAAGCGACAGTTAAATTTATTTTCTTAACTGTAATTTAATTTCATTATGGTTATAATGTTAAGATCTATGGTTGAAATAATGAATCAGTGAAACCCAGAGCAAACAAAATACACAGAGCAAATGTGCAGAAATGACAGAATAATGCTTTAAATATAAATAAACCATTTTAACTTATCATCCAACAGTAGTTGTTTAAATCAGCATGAAAAATGTACATTTACAGCATTAAAAGCAGGGACGTTTATCTAAGAATGCACATGAGTGATTCTTACAGATGTCATCTGTTGTCCACATCTGGTTCATACTGTAAAAAATGTAGTCATCATACATCCCTGATAGTCTCAGCTGTTCCAGAGCATTGACACCAGCCCACTAACTAGCACTTGTTGATAAAATAGGGCCTGCACAAAGTTGTGATGGCTAACATGTTAGCAAAGCACTTCGCTACCTGACACATCCTGCGTTTACTGGGAGTCACGTTTCTGGCTGACTGATAAGTTTAGAGTCCAATATCGACTTTTTTTCTTTTTTTTTTTTTTTTTTTTAGTTTTTCACCAGTTTCATAGAAAAATATATGGGTTTTTGATAACCTTGTCTGTCTGTTTGACGTTTTGGATAGGTAGCATTAATCAGTTAGTTTTAGCATTGTCTAGCTAAAAAAAAAGTTAGCTAAGAAAAAAAAAAAAAAAAAAAAAGGCTAAAATGCAAAATAGATGGCTAAAGCTACAAAAACAGGAGAAAACTTGACTTCCTAACTACAAGCATCCTGTAAAGCTGTAGTTTGTGTTGTGGTATTGACAAATGGGTGTTTCTGTTAGCTTAAGCTTTTTTTAAATATTCATTAACATAGAGATGAGTTATAGTTGTATAGTTATATTAGCTTTACTCCTTTTTTCTTGCTTGCTTTCGGACATTCACATATCACATGGGTATGGGCTGATTGAGTATATATAACCAACAGGTGTATGATGACTGGCTTTTATTGATTGACTTGTGTATCTCTTTCAACCTGAGGAATTAAGAAGTAAAACAAAATAAAGATGTTACAAAGAGAAGGCATTTATCTTAATTAGGGTCCATGTGGATTCATTTTATAACATAAATAAAGGTAGTTACACAAGAAAATTGCATAACATCACATCTTGAAGATATAAAATGTTTTTGAGGATATTCCCCAGACCTTCAAAAGTAAGATGATTATGAGGGCTGGGATAGAATATCATATACTCGTGTGTTTTTCTTGTATTGTAAAGTGATTTTACGTCAGGTTGAAGAGTTGACAGACTGGTTGCTGACTTGCAGGGCAATATATCAGCATTCCTTGGCTCTGGTTTGGACGTTAGTGTTTTTAATACCAGGGTAGTTTGAGACTAAACTCAGCCAGAGATTAGTACCTGAACATGCAAATGGTAGCTCCCTCCAGAGACTCAGTGGAGCTGTCAGGCACGGCACGTATCACCAGTGTGGAGGTATCCTGATAGTAGCCAAATGGAAACTTTCTACTACTAGCTTGCAATGTTTTCTGAGGGAAACACACACACACACACACACACTTAGACCACATGGAGAGAAGTGTAGTGTTTCATGGAGGTGAGACCACGGAGGTGACGGTACCAGGCTCTGCTTAAAACGTCTGAGGCCATTCACACATTAATCTTCTTTATTGTTTTTACATACCACTCTTCACAGAGAGTCAACCAGCTGTACATGACTGTCACGTAGAACATAAGCAATGCATAGAGTTGTATTTTCATGTAAAACAGATAAATGTACTTTACTATGATACAATAATTTAATTTAAGTAAAGTCTACATGTTTTACTGAACTTGTTGTGACCAGTGGGTATTTTATTTTTCTCATATTCCCAGAATCTCTTGAAAAAAGAAATGCTTTATTCAAGAGACTAAAGCAAAAAGATTTGTTTTTGTTTGATGAATTTATTGATCAACATAAAATTAATCAGCAAATAAAAGTAAATTAAAGGTTTAAGTCATTTTCCAAGAAAATGACCATTCCCTCATTCCAGCTTCTCTGATGTGTAGGATAGCTTGGTTTTTATCATTTTTATCATTATCAAAAGAATCTGTCTTTGGGTTTTTGGACCACTGCTCCTACATAATAGACATTTGAAGATGTGATCTTGGGGTCTGTGAGAGCCCAAGATCACTGGATGGATCAGGAACTAGGAAAATATTTAACAACTGCTTGAAAAACCCAATTAGCCATATTCCCTGCTGTTCGTTTTATTCAAAGTCTTTGTATTTGTAATTTTCCATTGACAGACAAGACTCTTCTCACGCATTTGCCACTTCATGCCGCAGGGTGTTTGTACCCATGGTTGCATGCATGCATGAAAACATACATCAGGATGCCATGATCATCCAAAACCGCATTTCAAGAAGAAAGTCCTCACTGGCAGAGCAACAATATCCATCAGTGTCATACAACCCAACACTCTCTTCCCGTCCCAATTTTAGAATTAAAGACTGTTTAGTGTAGCCAGTGGTGCAAATCACTCCACGCTAGTAATGTTTATTCACCCGTACATACAGTCAGCTGTATATAATTGTGGAATATTGACTTCATCTTTGAGAGCTGGGAATGGGACAACTAACCTCCTGTATGGGGCCACTCTTGCATGTCTCCTTTTGGACTGTAGGTTAGGGTGTTGCGATCCTGGGGTTACCAAAAAAAGGCGTCTGACAGGGAGCCACAAGGGAAGGAGTTAAGATGCAAGTTGCGCTGCTCTTGTTGGTCATTATAGAGTCTAAGGCAGCTGGATCATCTTTAGTGAAAACAAGTGGCCTTTCCAAACAGCCTCTGTGTGTGTGTGGGTAGAGGTGGTTTAAGAGATTAATCACATTAAAAATGGGGTGATTTCTGACTTTAAGCAGTCCACACCTAAACTGGAGGCCATCACTGCTGTCAAGTCTCAGGCTAGTTGTTTGGAGCCTCATGTAGAGTGAAGTCTTCAGTGTGTCACGTGGCAGATCAGTGCTGAGGTTGGAGGCAAAAGGTGTATTTTGATATTCGTGCCTTTAGCCAAAAGGCCAAATTTGATGAATCTGAATTTACTGATATTTACTGATATTAGTGAAATTCAGACACATTACCATATTCCTCAACATACCAAAAAACAAGACATCCATTGGACATGTCCTCAATTTTGGAGTCAAAGAAGTAAACCCTTTCTCAGACATTTAACTGTAGGACTTCAAGTACACATTATATTTTGCCTTAAGATTGGAAACATCATTTGCAACTACCCTGCTGTTGTGACTCCCAAACTAGTCCCTCTTGGCTAAATAAAAACCTTTCAAAATATTTGTAATCAATCCACAAATGTATTACGAAAAGCTGGAATGTGAGAGGTCCAAAAATGTTATGCTTTTCTGAAAACATTCGTCTTCATCTCCAGAAGATGTTAACAGTTTAGTAATCAAATGATTAGGCAGGATGTAAACAAGCAAACAGTTTAGCTGTCACTCTGTTTTCGAGTGGAAACAGGAAAACTGTGAGTGTTCATAACTGCAGTAAGTGCAGTAAGTCAAGACTGGACAAAGAAGTCAGCTGTGGTGAATGTTTACAACGGACAGTTTGAGTAACAATTTAACATTTCACCTTCGGTTTCTGTTGAAAATGGCTGACCTTGGGGTTTGTTTACAACCTTTATGACTGAGTGCATGGATTCATTACTCTGTTGGACTAATTTAGAGACTTTGGAGGAAACCAAATTTTCAACAAAAACTTTGGTGAGTACAGTGTTTTTGAAAACAACAGAACTGAAAGTAAAATTGTAACTGTAATGAAAATAGCTTTCCTTTAAGGCCATTATTTATTAATACAGTGTGCATATATATCCTGCTAAACATAATACGGTCCCTGAAGTGGCTCAACTTCTGGCACTGTCCAAGCTGCAGGGTCAACCTGCAATCCAAATAGATCTGCCCTCACCAGACATTCCTGCCTGAGAGGTCCAGGACATAGATGCATCTATTTCCTGTCAATTTCATGCTTCAAACAACCAAAGTACAGAACATTTCCAAAGACCTCAAGCCAACACATACATTCAACAAATTCAATCTATTAATCTCTTGCTGAAAAAATATAAATATAAAGAGAGCTTCAGTGTGACCATATGTTCCATCCATGCTAAAAAATGTGGTTTGCACTGTGAGAGCACTTTATCATCATTTGGTCTGTGCACATGCCGTGAAGGTACACAAGTGTATTTATATTGGCCAGGCCTCAGTTTCACGTCCTGAATTCAAATGGTTATTGTGACTAATGAAGGCGTTTGATAATCTCATACTCTGCAGCAGCTACCAGACTCAGAATGAAGTGTGTTATCACAGCAGCAGATAAAGATAAACAGGTAAAGTAGCAATATGGAACATGTTAAAGTAAAAGATGTTTGAATGGCAGTCCAGGGTCAAAGGTGAAGTATGAAGAGGGCAGCTGAGATTCAGGGTTACTATGTGAGAATCAGTATGCCTGTGATCGTCTGAGGGAGGCTTGGCTCTGAGTTATCACTTGTCAGGAGGGGTTCTCGTGTCATGTTTTGATGTTGTGCTGCAGCGTAATTGAATTGCTGAAGACTTTGGCCTTTGTCCAGGTTGTAAATGATAATGGAAGACATCCGCATCCGACAGCACATTTCATGCACACAGGGTTTCTCGTGAATGCAGACATCAGAGAGGTCACACCTTCTCAAAGGGAAATGGGCATAAAAGTGCTGCTTTGATTATAAGTCACCAAAAGTACAACACCCTGAATAGGAAAATTAAACAGTTTAACACCCTTTTAAGTCTGGTTTAGTAGGTTACATGTCTCGAAACCCATTTCTAAACCTCCTTCTACAGATTTTATTGCTCTCCTTTGTTTGGTTGCACCTTTTTGAGCAGGACCTTTATCATTGGGTCTTAAAATGGCATTTCATCATTTTGTTTCTACCCTTAGTCATTGGTCATTTGCCAACATGTAAAAAACATGTAAACAAATCATGAGATAGAAAACCGAATAAACAGTGAGTGAACATACTGTACAGTTTTATATGATTGGACAACACTAAATCATACAGTCAAGCAACATCTTGGCCAACAGATGCAAGATTTCAGCAGTTGTTTGATTAATCAGTCAACTAAAAATCAATTAATGGTTTGAGTCATTTATCAAGGAGCAATACCAAACATTCCTCCCTCCCATCCTCTTATTTGTGATGATATGTTTTCCTCATTTTTCTGACCTTTATCACCCCATGGGATTAATAAATTGCAGCCTTAGAAGGAACGTATTTAAACCTGAACTAAATGGCCACTTGGGGGCAGTGCAACAAGCTGTAAACACAACACTGACATGCTATCACTTTATTAAGTTGTTGTGGAGAACATGTAAGCAAACAGTTGCTTATCCAAACATCCAGCAGCATTATCATTCATTTGGATACGCAGATCCTAAGTTCAATATTCACTCTCTTCATAGCTTTGTTTGTATCTACCAACTCCTGTGGGAAATACCTGGCTCTTTAAATGCTAAATGCTCCACTCCATTCAGCAGCTGGTCTCTAACTATGTCAGAGAATCAAACTGTAATGTTGCAGGGCATAAAAGCAAAAGGTCAGCTAAAGGACACTAAAATGTACTGCAGAGTGAGGTGATAGTTCTTTGCGGGACAACAGGCGACACCTTTTACGTTATATCAATTAGTTTAACCCATTGTTAATAATGAATTGGGGAGCCTTAAGTTGTTTGAGATTTCATATACATCATCAAACAGTAGTTAAACGTGTTTTTTTTTTTTTTTTTGTCTTTCAACCTATCTAACACACCTTATTGGGGTTACTCATCCTCAACAAAAAGTGCTAACACATCTTAAATCACACTATCTGCAGTTGTTTGATAATCTGAGAGAGAGTGAATGTCATTCTTGCCACCTGCACTTCATTTGAGTGCATTTCTCTGCCCTTATCTTACCTGACATGTGGCACATACCAGATGGAGCACAGCTATTCTTCTTAGTACATCGAGTTTGGTACCATTACATTTCTTGCATAGCTTCCCCAAATGTGAGGTTGAACTCAAACTAAAAGCACCCATGTGGCCTTGAGCCTTTTCATCATTGCATTCAGCATCATACATACATGAAATTGATGTGTCTGATGCTAAAATACAGTCAAATTAGTAGACAAACACTTTACTACATCCATGTCTTCCCTATCCATTTACATCATATTATACAATATGACACTTGTATATTCGAGCAATTAGACCCCAGAAGAGACAGGAGCAACCCCCCCCCGTAAAAAGTCTTCAGGGCCTGCAAGAGAACACATCAGACCACCTTTTTTCTGCCATGTCTTGTTGGGCAGCAAGACTACTCGTTCACTCAGTACACTTTGTGACTTTCTTTGCATAAGCCTTGTGGCTTCTTGGGGATAGAGGCTTTGGCAACGCTGCGCCTGAGTAAAAATCTTTGTGAGACCATCCAAGGTGGACTGAACAACTGGATCCAACAGTCGCTGGCAGCAAACCCTTCTGTCTAGACACCCAGCCAGATGTCCAGCAGCTGCAGACACACACTGCCATCTAGTGTCGGAACAAACTCTCAAAGGAAGATGGAGTCAATACCTTCAGCATCTGTTTGCTGTAAAGGGCCACCTACATGGAGATCTGTATGTCCTGACTCAGTGCAACAAAAGGGATCTGCCACTCATCCAGACATGCCGCCCCAGCGAATCAGAGGCTCAAATAAATCAGCACTTCAGCCTGAAATTGCAAACAAACTTGGCAGAAAACAGCACCAGAAAGGCTGGATGAATAGTCACAGTAAACATACGACCTGTGTGTGTGTGTGTGTGTGTGTGTGTGTGTGTGTGTGTGTGTGTGTGGACCGTCTGTGGATGTTTTCAAGCTGAGCAACTTGATGTATGTGTTGGGTTTCTTTATGAATGACTGTGGTTGGTAAAAATCTTCAGTACACCAGTGACTGCAGTGGGGACAAGACCTTATAAATCTGTCAGATAACCCAACACTATTTGTTTTAACAAATGCAAAAATGATTTTACAAATAAATCAGATAAACCCTAATGAGATGCAGATTTGAGGACATTAAAGTGTGCCAGCTTATATTTTCCCAAGCAATATCTCCTCTTTGTCATGAGGAAACAAGACTGTACACAGAGAAATGGAACAGCACATAAAAAGAGCATTGCTGCCTGAAATGTGCGAGATAAAATCTGAATCTAAGCAACTTCAATCGAGTGATTCCCTGAGGTCCATGATTATTTGAGAAAGTATGGAAACATTCCCACACTCAGCCCTACAGCTGATTTGTGTTAGACATCATTACAATAAAATTACATCAGCATGTCTGCTTCTGGTCCACCGTGCACACCCCTTGTGCTGCCTCATGAGACAAGGAATGACGTAGATCAAAGGGTCTGCAGAGGATGATGTAAATATCGACTTCTACAGAGGGTCAGCTGAGGTGCAGCTTTATTGGTTATGATATGATTCCCCAGGGACCATCACACCTGAGACTGGTGTGTCTAAACACATGCGCTGTTTGAGAAATTCTGCGGCTCCATCCTGGGTAAGTGTCCCTGAATCACATGACAGGAATGCTGAAATTACTGCCATCTTTCCCTTCCTGAGATCTCTGCCATCCCTTTGATTTTATTTGGTTTGCAGTTTGTGGATGAGGACCCCGAATCCTTCATCGTGGCAGAGAGCCGACCTGAGAACAGAGATGCTGTGTGTGTGAAGCACCTCTCAAAACACTCTTACATAATGTCAACACAATTACCGACATTAAGCTCTAGTGGCTACAAGTAAATTTAAAGGGCAACAGGCCTAATCTTTTTCACCCCCTGATCTGAGGGCTTTTGTGAAAGGGTGGAGGCATAGAGGACAGGAAAAGACAAATTAGGGAGCAAAGTTGATTGGTTTCAGCAGGTTAAGTAGCGTGTCTTCTCCTTCTCCTGATAAAAGAAAGTAGCAAATTAGTTTGTTTGTTTGTCGAAGGACCCTAGGGAAGGAGCTCTGTGCTTCAACTTGTTAATGCCTTCCACTGTTTCATACTTTGTAAAGAGCTCTGTTGACTTAAGATCCTCATAGATGTGGCTATATATATATGTGTGTGTGTGTGTGTGTGTGTGTGTGTGTGTGTGTGTGTGTGTGTGTGTGTGTGTGCAAGACTTTCAGATCAGATGTGGTGTGTGGTTGAATAGCTTTGAAAATAAAATATTGATAATGTCGTAGAATAGCTACTGTCAGATAATCTCACCAATGTCACCAATGATTAATCAGAATTGATTTATTTGGACAAAACTGGAATCAACATATGATGGAAGATCAGACATGAAGAGAATTACTCTGAAAAGACTTTCTTCAAGGTCTCTAATGTTGTCCCTCATATTGTCACTTGGTTGTCTCTTATAGGGTAAAAGCTTCTGCCAAAGGCGTACATGTAAATGTAATGTGCAGGTAGAAATGGACTACATCAACTTTTCAGGAGTGCAAACCACACTGAAAGTATAGGAAGACATATGTGCAGCCTTTCTGTTGAGTTTTATTCAGATTGTGACATCATTTAACACACTTAGCTAAATTAGCAATAGCTAATTTGACCAATCATTTTAGCGAACTTCATTTGGCTCATTTCTGGTGGTTTCATAAGCATCATTAATCTCTCCAGTCCCAAGAAAAAACTTTTTTTTTTTCAGTTTTCTCAATGACACAGTTTCATTCATGTTTCACTGCAAACAAAACCTTTTCTGCCATTAAACATCATGCTGCTTCTTAGCAATAAGCACATCCTGCGAAGAGAGACTTAGCCTCTCATGAATATGAAGGGAATTTTTCCTCATAGAAATTCCAGCTTAAATTTTAACACCCACAGACTGTAACAAGCACTCTGTTTTCATCTGCAGGAAACCTTCATATAAATCCTGCCTTGCTAATGTAAATTTCCTAATACTCTTACAGACTTTGTGGGTGGTTGCTATTGTCTGAGAAAACCAGATTTAGCACTCCACGTTTATCTCCGACTCCCCTTTTTTTTTTTGTTTTTTTTCCCAGGGAAGATATTTACAAGACCCAGGGGTCTCAAATGAACATGATCTGTGCCGTGTAAATTATGTCACAAGCTGTTATAGACAGTAAATAATCAGTTTCCACTCATTCCACACACTGCACAGTGTAAAACAGAATTTAAAGGAGCAGATTCTGTATTTATCAGCAAAGCAATGTGTCAGCCATGCAGTTGGATATCTCTGAAAATCTGTGATAAATTTTCATATTGCTCTTGACTATGGATAAATATAAACTGGGGCTGCAGAAAAAACTTGTATTTTAGTATGAGATTATTTTTACAACCTGAATTGATGTGTAAAGAATTTTAAATGCACCATACAGTATGTCTAAAGTCTTGAACGTGCATATTAGGATGTACAGATTATAGACCCTTTATTGTCTTTATTTATTGTTCATTCTCTGAAATACAAAAGATATTACCCTAACTGGCTGAGGGTTAAATTTAAATTAAATTGAAATTACTCCGATTACGATAATCAAATCCAACTCGGCTCTAACCTTAACCATCTGTTTTCTAATTTGTTTCAAAGCAAAACAACGCACCCTCTAATGGCTCACATGTGCTCCTGGGACTGCCCTGCTGCTATATGTTACAGGGCTATATAGTGTGAAGTATACAAGGGCTGGAAACAATATCATGAACGCCTGTACAGCCAAAGTTAGTGGTGTTGTCTGGGTATATTTATGCAGTTTCCTTTTTCTTTAACGTGAAAAGAAAAATACAAAGAACATCATGTTGTTCCATTTCTCGTTGTCTGATTTTAAATCAAAAAAAGAACAAGACACAAATATACACAAACACTGTTGCGCTGGATCTCTCTGAATCTGTATTACTTCAGATGTTTTGAATGAATTCAAGGTTTTCTGACATCACTGCCCCATATTGATATTTTTGTGCATGTATGCCTATGTATACACACAGTGTACAGTTACAAAACATGTACATACACAATTTTGTTTCCATATTTTAATACATACACAGTCATGTACAGCAAATACACACAGTCTGTTTTTTCAGTTCTGTCTGATTCATTCATTTGTTGGGTTGTTCGAACCAGATTTTAAAGTATAGCAAGTTGTTACATGTGTTGTACTCACCTTTCCTTTGTAGGAAGGTTTATCTGCACTGTCCCTGTTATGTAAAGAAAATCAGTTATTTGAGTCAGTTTGTTGAATGAATATATTTCATCATTTTAAGTTCTCTATAGTTGCCCTGGGGAAGTTATAGACACGCTGTGTTACTGCAGTCTTTAACACAATAACAAGACAAGCACAATAAGTGTTAATGTGTTAATTTCGCATTTGTTTAACCTGTATTTCACCTTTATGATGACTCTATAATCTGCTTCCCGAAAAACAGATCTTTGCATAAAAATGCCTTTTTTTCTTTTCTTTTTTTTTTTGCAACAAGAGTTTGAATTCCAGTGTGTATACATGGCCACATTAAATATTAACTTCAGACTGCTCTTGTCCTTAGAGTTGGAATATTTCATAACATGCCTCTAAAAACAGCGTTGTTTTGATTCACAGCATCTGATGGTGGTCTAAATGTGATTTAAATTCTTTAGGCTACCACTGTAAAACAAATGTACCAAAGATTTACCAAAATCCAATTATGCCTCCATCAAAAGGCTGGAACATTTTGTTTGGATGTTGCTCATATACACCAACAGCCTTATGATTTGAATTTCTCGTCCTTGGGTTTATTTTGATTTTGTAACTCCAAGAATTGGTATGTTTGGGTTGGTACATGCAGCTGCATTCTGATTCTTGGACATGATAAACAGAAACAGCCATCAGGCATTTTCATTTTTGTGGTTGTCTAAAAGAAGAGACAGCCACAATTTTGGATAAAGGTACTGGCAGGTAACTGCCAAAATAAAGGAAATGCCATTAGGTTTTTTTAATCGAATTCTGGACTGCTGTGAGGTCCATCAATGTGCCTTGGCATGGACTCTACAAGACTGACAAACCTTCTCTAGAGAAACTGTCTTTTAGTAGTTTTGTCTGTAATTGTGGAACATTCTGTTTCCATCGCCACAACTCAACTGAGTTAATAAGTGGTGACAACGCCAGACAGTGAGTGATTCACATAGTTTTCATTTTCACTCACCCTTTCAATGGGCACTTACAGCTTATAGAGACAATATCGTCCAGTGATGATTCCACCTCCATCAGGACGGAAATGCTTCACTCTGAGGTGATGACGGCAATGACTCAGAATTGCTCTGTGTTTTTTGGCATTTATGTTTCCCGCGAAGGGTTTCAGTGTACCTATAACATGCCAAGAAATTTTCCTCCATCGAAACATAACAGAGCAGCTAAAACCACTCACTTACCCTTGTGAAATGAAAGGCATTGTGAAAGGGATCTCAAAAGCACAAGTGTGTACTCCAGACATCTGTGGTGATTGACAACATTCATTCCAAGAACTATACTATCGATATAATATGAGTTCAGCCTGGCTCCAAAAGCAAGTCAATCTCCATAGACTCCCAAGTAAAATGCCAAACTTCACAGGAGAAATAAACATGTTTACAGCCTAGTACCAGTAATTGTTGTTAATTTCCCCCTTTATGACAATAGGGGTGAATTTTTATAATTCACCCATTTAAATTTCATGAAGGCTTTTCTGCAGATGTTCTAGGGCGGCACAGTGGGACAGTGGTTAGCACTGTTGCCTCACAGCAAGAGGGTTCTTGGGCCTTTCTGGGTGGAGTTTGCAAGTTAACCATGGGAGGAAGCTGGAGTCTCTTGACTTTAATTGGTGAAATGCATGAGTGTGAATGGTTGCTTGCGTATGCCCTGCAATTGACCTGCCCAGGCTATACCCCACCCTAACCCAATGTCAGCTGGGATTGGCTCCAGCCCCCCTTCAGCCCTGACGGATAAGTGGTGTAGATAATGGATGGATGAATGGATGTATAACTTCTGCATTATTAAAAGTACCTGCACCTTTGAGTGATGGGTGGGTGAGCTTGTGCTTCCCACAAACTGCGATGCACCAAGCTCCACACACGCCCCAACTCTTAGCCGGTAGTTAGGCATAGTCAGGGGCTGCCAAGATGGCGACGGTGGAGCAGCCCACTCTGAGCTTTAAAACTGTGACTGTGCTGTCACAAACACTACATCCATCTTTTTATCATTATCTATCATTTTTACCATTTAATTTTACAACTTCCAACATGTTGAGTAGTGAGCTTGAAGCCAATTCTGTTAGCTTTGGACAGAGCTAGGCTAGGTGTTTCCCATTAAGCTAAACTGACTTGCTCCTAGCTCCAGCTACATTTCTGTTCCATATAAGTCTTGGCAAGAAAGACAGTATGATTATAAGCCTGTTGAACTAATTCTTCAAAAAAGCCACCACTTTAATGTGACTTTTAAAAACTATATGGATCTTCATCTTTCATCTTTCAGATGATGGGTGTCCAAGTGGGTTGGTTACAAAATTCATCATCATCAATGTAGCATACAAAAGGAGATTTGCATTAGTAAAAATGAGTGCAAGTGAGGCTGAGCAGGTGGATCTTGTAAGGAACCAGGAAGCTGCAAATCTGCCTGCCCACAAACCTGCCGAAATTTTTCCAAAACAAAATTACGGCCAAGAGCAGGCAGAACTTATTTTTGAGATTCTGTGCTCAAGCAAATTTGTAAGCCCTAAATTGTCAATTCCTATCCCTGATTTAAACTGTGCTCAGGTCCTTGCGGGGAAAATAGTTTTCTTTGCGAATGATTCAGTCCCAAGCAAAACAAACAAATGAAATTCACATTTAAGAAGTAAACATTGATTCAAAGAAAATGACTGTTATTTATTCAATTATTTTCTGATGTCCATGTGATATGAAACTAGTCTAGTCGGAGTAGAGAAGATATATCTGCAAAAAAAAAAAAGAAGCTCTGTACAGTCTCATATACAGTATGTCCAATTAAAGATATCAGGATGGAAGTAAGAGACAATTTTGTTCTGTGTTAATCAAATAAAACTGTGATCTTGGATACAAAGGGTTCTACATGAGCATAATGTCCTTGTTGTATATTCAGTGTTTTCATATTTTATCTGTAGGAGGAAAAGGAAGAAGAGTTCAAGTTCTAGACCACATTGTAGGTGAGAGGCTTACAGCAATATATGTTGTCTTGGCTTCTTATTAAATCAGTTGTGTAACTTGCGTTTTTGTTTACTTTCCTAGGAACACAGTGTTGTGTTGTAACCAAAGGGCCAGATCGTTCAATTGCAAGACACAAAAAAGATGGATGATCTGTATGGAAAAAACTTTGTCAACAGTAGAAATTTGAGCTTGTGTGTGTCGTAACAAACAGCTGTGTGCAAGTCTGTGGTTTGACAAGGTCAAAACCAACTTTGTACAAAATGTTAACATAGTCAAATATTTCCGATATAAGATATTTCCCAGATTTTTAAATGCAGCGTAATGTAGATATGCAATGGCTCGGTTTTTTAACAGCTGTCAAACCAGTTAAGACACCTGGGAGTTTGAGTAGAGATAAATGAAAAAGGCAAAAGACAGCAAGTTGGCTGGCAATTTTGGTTTTATTTTGAAACTTTAGTGCAGCACAATGCTTGTATTTATACAGCCTGCATGAAATGATATTCTCAGCTGGCTGTTTATAGTCACAAAAAATGTATTTGAGGGAAAATACATGGTGTGAGAGGTTTAATTTAGGAGAGAAGGGAAGTAAAACCCATTTTCTTCTTTATTGCCCAAGAAATTATGATTTTTATGAAATAGCTTGACAAATCCTCTGAAATATGGCAAGACTGGCATTATTGATTTATTTCTATGTATTTATAATTGTATATGATTTTACATAAACATATTTGAAATTGTTTTTTGCACTTTGTACGAAATTAACTGATATTACTATGTAGCTATATCAATACAATGTTTAATTTTGTTTTTATAGATTTTTATTAATGGACATTTCTTATTCGTCTATTACATAATTTATTTATTTGATTGTTAATTTGATAAATTTCGGTTTATGTGTGAATGATCACAGGGTTCATCTCCACATGGTGTCATGGTTTATTTCCCCATGTTCACCCCGGGAGGAGGCTCAACACACGGCGCTTGTCTGACACTGGATGGCGCCGCAGCTCGCTGGGATTTGATCTTCGTGTTGTCCACCAGTCGTCGCTAAAGCTGCACCTTTTTTTTTTTTTTTCCACTGCCCAAATCAATCCCACAATCCCCCGACAGACACCGGCGGTGTATTCATTTGAATGGTGAGACTGAGAAAAGCTAGCAAACCTGCACAGAGAGGAGTTTGAGCGCTTGAGTTTAACCAGTTTGTCACGTTTTTGGATTTACGTACCTGCCGAGGCCTGAAGATGCTCAACAAAATGAACCGGTTGGTATTTAACTCTGGTGTTTAAATGGCTTAAATAATGTCTGAACTCACGCTTGTGAAGCCATATGTTCCCAGACTTGGAAGGCTAACTGGCTAGCTAACTAGCTAGCTAGCTAGCCTTCCACTAGCGGCCCAGCTGGTTAGTCTCTTACGTCTCCGTGTATCCTTGATAATTAAGCTAAAGGCTAACAGCTAATGCTAACTGAAGGTATATGAGCTAAGGGACGGTGGTGTGCGCCTTCAAACCTCGACCGTGTCATTTACGTTGGTACAGAAAACACACTAGTCTAATTTTAATCCTCGTACATTGACATTTCTGAGTTTCGTAGCAGCTCGGCTAGTTAGCGTTGATGCTGGTATCGCAGCAGCCAACGCCTTCGTAACTGAAATGTAGCGTTTTTGTTTTGTTTATCTCATTTAAATGTTTGCTTTTGGTCTTCACTAACCACACGGCTGCATGTTAGATCACATGCGGCACATAGGAGGCTAGCATGCGCGTAAAAAGGCCACGACAGGAGACTGTGTGACTTGTTGCAACTCCTGAAACTGTGATATTGTACCAACGACTGTCCCACAATTGTTTGTCCAACAGTGTCCCTTATTATGGCAGCTGGTAAGCATGTCTGGCCACGGGAAGTCTTTTAGGTCAACCGGAATAAACCCAATGGCTTTCTGTGATCCTGACAGCATCTGTGTGCTGAAAAGAACATGAAGCAGGTATGCACATATGAAAGCAAATGCCATGACTGACTGTGTAAATAATTGTCCAGTTGTCTCTTAAATCCTGGTCACTGTGAAGTATAGTTCAGTGGTATTCTAGTAGTAGCGATTGCAGTAGTAGCCTCATCCCCTATCCTTTTGTTTTAGGTGGATATTATAAATAAGGAAGAATTAGATAAAGAAAGGTGAGTCTCTGATCCACATCTTTGGGATGCATCTAATTATGATCACTCCGTCACTATCTGTGTCCCACAGATCATCTGTCTTAGTCACTGGATCATTAAGGCACCTTTCATAACCATTTTCACCCTGTCTGTGACTTTGCATTTTACGGTTTTCCAAAATGAGATATCTTTGCACATGTTCCATCTTGATTTTTTATTTTTTTTAAATTTTTTTCTTCCCTCTTGGCAGATTTCAAGTGCATTACGGAGTGCGCAGTCCCAGCACAGCGAAGCGATTGTCATCTTGCAAGAGGAAGGGTTGTCCATTGGTGGAGGTGGGCTTAAAGCTGCACCGCAGAACATCAGATGTAGGCCGTGGCTGTGACCGCGGCATGGCCAATAAAGAAAATGAGCTGACATGCTCCGATGATGTGCGGGGCATTCACTACAATGACAACTGTGGGCTCCCAATGAACTCTGCAGAGGCCTCCAAGATGGCAGGGGCCAGCTCCAAGTACAGTGACTTTACTGAGGTGAGAGTCACATTTAAACCCATTGCCTTTGTTAGAAAAATGTGCACCTCAGTGCTTTTCTGTTGTAGTAAACACTCTTTTTTTATTTTTTTCTCTTAAACCTTTCATGTGGTTGACAAAATGTGCAACACTGTTGGAGACTGAATTCCCTATTGTTTATTGTAATGTTTGTTGTGTACAGCTATCAAAGGACCATGAAGCTATGACACACGTCCTTTTTGGAAGGAACCTACGACTAAAAGTAGCACTAACACTGTGGCGAAGAAATGCCAGTGAATTAGTGGCCTACCTAATTAGGTAAAACATTTTTGATCGCTCTTAAATTTCATGAAGATACTTATTTAATCATATTTATTATCATTTACAGTGTATTTAATCATGTTTTTATTTTCCCAGAATTCAAGATATGGGAGTGCTGCTTGACTGCTTACCTGTCTTAACAAACAAGTGAGTCTCTTTTGGGTGTTAAATGTGTTTTCCCCCTTATATGCGTATTTAATAAGTATGTGGCATCACACTGCAAATTACATTTTTGTGATTGTAAATTTAGGCCATGTAAAATACACTTGATCCACACAATTGGCCAATTTGATCAATAAAGTTACAAACTTGTAGCTTACTGGAGAGGGAAGTCCCAGAAAGTAACATTCAACCTATCTCTTTACTGTACGTACGCTTAATAATAAGCTTGTGTAAGTAACTTTAAATTTTAAAGAACACAATCTATAATTAAGTTATATTTTTGAGAAACAAGGATGCCTGAAACTTCCTGTCATCTTGTGTTGATGTTGACGCTGCTGTTTAACCTAGATTTTCATCCAGCGACTGTAGGAGGCTGAATTCAACTATTCAGTTATTTTGAACACATTTTACTGCCTTCATTTTTGTCTGCCCATGTTACCAATGAACAGCCTCTCACTTATTTATTTTTTTATCTTCTGTCTTATCAGTCTTCAAACTGAAGCACCATGTTTGTCACTTGGCTGCTGTGTTGACCTCCTGCCCCAAGTGAAAGTGATTCTTGCCAGTAAATATGAAGAGTAAGTGGCACAGAGGAAAGGGAATGTATGTTTAATGATCCCTGTTTCTCTTTGACATTATATCTTGAAGTTCCACGATTAAAGAGACTGGATTTGCTGTTTCAGCCTTGAAGATGATACCCCACACATCTAAGCTTTTCAACCTTTTCTGAAGAATAACTAATGAGTGGAACTGAGAACTTATGAAACATCTTGGATCACTGAGGAAATGTCTTCAAGGTTTAAACAGCAAAACCAGATTCCTTTGAAAAACAATATAATATTTAACACAGCAATTTCACCAACTGGTCTGCTTTATCTGCTTTTTACAGACACGTCATGGTGGGTTTACACTGGGTTCAATCCGTCATCAAGAAGTGGTGGCCAGAACTTTCAAAGAATGAGAAAAGACTGCGGGACAGTTGTTCAGAAGACAGGTGGGAACTGCATGTTTAAATACAACCTAATAGTAGATGCAACCAACACTTTAAGGGCAGTTACAGCTGTGTTCAAACTTGGCCTCATTCTCCTAGATTTCAATTTAAAAGAAATCATGGTCATGTTAATGACTTATCTGTACAACCTGTCGTAGGTATTTCACAGGAAATGCTGCTAATCAGTACAATTGAACCTCAAAACAGCTACCACAAAAATTAGATAGATATTTAGATCAAGGTCAGTTGACTGGATGAAATTTTCCATTTACCTTTGAATGGGGTCATGCTGGATATGCTTGCATGATGGTTGTACTACTGTAGAGGAGAGTTCACAATTGTTGAATTTTTTTTCCTTCCCCAAATAGAGAAATTCAAAATACTCCAGTATCAGTTACAATTTAATTTTTTCCATCTAGTAATTTGACTCATGTGCACTTACCATAATAAACAAAGGCATTTTTGTCACTGTGTTATCCTCTTTGAATATTGGAAAAAATCATTTACATGCCTCCCATGTGAACTGAAATCTTGATTTGGTTAAAACAATGCGTCTAAAAATGATGAATGCTGACTCATAGTAGAAGATATTCATTAAGTCCTTCCTTCCTTTCCTTTCCTATTTAGAGCTGGTGATGTAGTGCTGCTGAGTTTATCGTGTACTTGTTTTGAGATTGTGTCTGACTGCAGTTGTGAACTTGTAGCAAGCAGGTCAGAGGTAGAAGAGAGGATGTGTTGAGCTTTCTACAGTTTCCGACTCCACACCTCCCATCCCCCTCGTCTAACTAGTTATACAAAAAAACACCTGCTGCAATGGTACTGTTTGTATGTTTGTTGCAGGAATATTGAAGTCATGAAGCAGCGGCTCAAGGACTTGTGGAAGGATGGAGCCCGGTTATGTTTGGTTCCAGGATCTACAGGAGAACTGGCAAAGGTGAGAATAATGCCATCATTGTAGAACTTATTTTATTCACAATGCAGTAGCTGTAAGATTAGCCAAGAGTGGGAAAAGTTACCAAAAAAGTAATTTAAAATGGCATTTAGTAGAGCTAAAAAATATGATATGCTCAGCACCAAGCTTTTTCTGTTCCTACAAGGTCTGCGTTATAATAAGAATACTTGTTCTGTCTCTTCCTGTTATGGACAAAACAAAATGAAAACAATAGAGCTGAATCAGCACCAGCACTGCCTCAAAAAGGTTTTAAAATGAACGTTGTGGCACATATTTATCAAAGAGCTTTTTACTAGTCTATACAGGTGCGCCTGCTGTTTATTTTCTGTCCTCTGTTGGTTTTGGGTGGACACTGCCAACCACTCCCATCCAAAAAAAAAAAAAAAAAACTCAAATATGAACCACCACGAGTTGAGTCCGTATTGTGGTTCATTTGTTTCCATCTTCACATCCTGTTTCATCCTGAAATACATCAAATCGCAAAGTATATTCTCTCTCAGCCATTTCATGAGATCTTTTTTTTTTTTTTTTTTTAAATGCTGTTTTATGCAGAAAGCCAAATTAACACTGTATATTCAAGGTTCAGTCTACAAAAAAATCACTATCTTGTGTTGTGTATAACAGTCTAATCTTGAAAAATGTGTTTTGAGAACCCAGTGATTTATTCGTTGTGTTGATAATCTGTCAAAACAAGGATTATTTTAATGCATGTTGGATGATGCTCCGGCTGTGACGAGAACTAATACGTTATCTTCACTTCGTGTTGCAGGCCATTGAGGCTTATCTATCACAGCTACCCTGACAGTTGTCAATGTAGCACTCTGAGGATGTGACCACTACTGCCGGATCATGGCTGTGTTTCGAACTGATAATGATGCCAGAGAAATGGACTGGTTCATTCTGCCACTTAAACTCAATCCTCTTACTGGGACTGAACTTGGTAATTCAGACAACTCCCTCAGTGAGAGCTGGAGACTCTTAAGGATGGCTCCGAGAGCCTTTCTGCAAAAAAAATAAATAGAAACAGCAAATGACTGCTTCACATTGAAGTGGACCATCTTGTGAGGGGGGCATATTTAGTGGACCTCCACGAGACTGGGTGTAACGTCGCTCTATGAAGTGCCAAGCTCTATGTCTCTCACTACATCACTCTTTGCCATGGAATGCAAATGCACTTGTGGATGTAATGAATGCTCCGCTGTTTTGATGTTTTGCGCCTGGGTTCTCTGGAATCAGGAACTTGAATCTGCAACAGTCTTAAGTTATTAGAGCTTGTTTTCAGTTTGCCTCTTATGACATTTGACTGTATGATGTAAGATGTAAAAACAAATGATTCTTTTAATCTTCTTTTAAATAAATTTGATAAAACTCAAAAGTTGATTATTTTATATTTTTGTTTTTACTTTTGTTTGTGAATGCAGATCATGTGAAATAATGTTCTCTTTACTGAGCTAATGGTTTTACAGGTATAATGATTCTTGCCAAGGGAGGCACATTTCTAGATATTGGGACAATTATTGCTCTTAATTATGGCAGCCGATGTTATGCATTACAATAAATGTACAGTGATTAGAAAAAGTATGTGAATCCTTTGGAATAACCTGGTTTTCTGCATGAACTGGTCATAAAATATGTGATCATCACAAGTATGGACAAACAATGTAATTAATATCACACTAACAATTACAATCTTTTGTGTCATTAGTGAACGCACCCATTAAACATTGACAGTGCTGGTGGAAAAAGCAATGAACGCTTGGATTTAATAACTCGTTGGACCTGATTTGGCAGCAATAAGATGAAACAAGTGCTTCCAGTTGTTGCTGATCACACTGGCACAATGGTGGAGGAGGAACTTTGGACCGTTCTTCCTACAGAGGAAGTTTAGACATATTCTTAGCATGTCTGCTGGGAGCAGCTCGCTGAGGTTATTCACAGCATCTCCACTGTGGATTATGTTTTCAGCTCTGGCTGGGCCTCTCCAAAAGGTGGCTTTTCTTTGTTTAAAGTCATTCTGTAGCAGACTTACTTTGATGGTTTGGGTCATTGTCCTGCTGTATCACGCCACTAATACTGAGATTCAGCTGGTGGACAGCCACCCTGACATGAACCCGTAAGATGCAGCACTTTGATCGAATTAAAATCTTAAATTTAATTTGGTAAACCCAGCAGAAACCCTGAAAGAACCAGAACAAGACAATGAGACAGATAAATACTGAAGGCAGACAATGCCTTTGTATCATTTAATTAGGAATATAATGTTTTCAAGATGCCACTTTAGAGTTAAACATTTAATCTTGAGGGAAAAGAAAGAGTGGTATTTCTTTATAGGTATTTATTTTAATTTGAAAATGTGGAATAAAATTGAATTTAGCTTGTTTACATTCAATATAAGATACGTAAACTGACAAACAGTAGTGGAGTGTGATTGTCTGTTTGTACAATAAAGTTTTTCTGTTTTTTTCCTGCTTGTGACGTCATTTTCCGCAGAGACAGCTGATGCGCCGAGTCCTGCGCTTCGTCTCCAAACTGCTCCTGAATACATGTTGACGCACATATATTTCGGCCTCATTTTAAACCAGTAAAGATAGACAACATGTTTCGCGGGGACAGGATACCGCTGCTGTGGGTTTTCGTGCAGGCTGCGGTCGTCGTGGCCTGGTGTTTCACTGACATGGAAACGGGGCCTGGCGCAGGTGTAGTGACACAGCCGAACGGGGATCGCTTCAAAATCGAGGGAAGGGCGATAGTTCCGGGGGTTAAAGCACAAGACTGGGTCTCCAGGGCCAGGGTCCTGGTGGAAGGTGAAGAATACGTGGGGTTTTTGAGGTAAGAAACGGCCCACGTTTGTGCTCGCTAACTAGCTAGCCTGTTAGCGAGGCTAGTTAGCATTAGCTTAGCTAGCTAGCAAGCCTGAACGGTTGGTTGAATTGCTGCTGCTCTCGGCAGATGGCAGGTGCTTGACTGTCTTAACTAATTAACAGCTTAATGATAGTGGATATGAGTCGTGTCAGCTGTGATAACAACAAGGTTGTTTCTTCATTACCGACCTGTCACTGTACTTAGCTTTTCATTTCACAATAAACTTAGGCCTTTAGGTCTCGATATAGCTGCTACCAAAACAAACCTCGACCAAAAGGGACGTGTGTGTTGTTGCTGTTAGCCAACCTCTGATGTAGAGACATAGTGGTGTAGATTAAATATTTCCCATTAAAAACAGCCACACTACCTGAATGATATATGGCATCGTCCTTTTAAAATTAAGTTTAACTTAACTGTACATAAATGGAGATTGGTTGGTTTGAAGTGGCAAACACACAAAAGCCAAAAAAGAGGAACAAAAAATTCTTTACGTCAGTTGTCCGTTTATCACATACACCTCCGTAACGTAAAGTGGTCTAATGCTAGTGTCATGTTATAAATCCTCTCCTTTTGAAGCTTATGATGTTCAGGTTGTGTTGAAAGAGGTGAGGTGTCGATCTTTATGACCTTATGGTCACTTTGGAGGATGTTTGTGGAGCTGGCTGTTGAATGAGCTATGGGTCCCTAATAAACTGACAAGTGTGAGTATAGCCATGTACTTAAAGCTGAAGGGTGTGAGAAACTCACCAAAAAATAAATGATCAAAGTCTCTGCAGCCGAGGCAAAGATAACCTGACATTTAATTCCTAGATATTTACAAACACTGCATCCTAAACTTCCAACACATCTGTCGATGTCCTCTGTTCATCCTCCTGGCCTTGCAAATGCCCACATCCATCTTCCAATTTCCCTATATTGAAGCACAGAATTTCCTTGCCTGTTAACATTACAAGGTTTCTCTTACCTCCCTGCCATAGTCTATACATGTTTAGTAGTAAACAAGTAAACTGATCTACACATATAAAATTGGCAGAGAACTTTATTGTGAAATTGTTTAATTGTCCTAAATATAATGCACACTTCCTTTGACAAGTGTAATATCTATGTATAATTTAACCATGGATTCCCAAGAAAGCTAAGGCCTTGATTTCCTTGTAGTTAACCTCTGTGTGGTTACTTGACAGTGATTTTTAGATTATCGCAAGTGATCAATGCATTTTAGGTTGGTCTCTTTTTATAAATATGTACTGCCTAATTGAGCACTGACAGGTCTGAAGAACAAAATAGCCAAGATAATCTTGGTGCTTTGTCTTCTTACAGAACTGATGGAAGTTTTGCTGTGAATGACGTCCCTTCAGGATCTTATGTTGTGGAAGTTGTCACCCCAACCTATAGATTTGAACCAGTGCGTGTTGATATCACATCCAAGGGCAAAATGAGGTAAGACTTTAACGTTGACAAACCAAAAAGAGTCAGAAACGTTTCATTTTGAGTCAGCCTTGTATATTCTTCAGTTCACCGTGCAAAAGCAACTCTGTTCCACTAAAGTAACCATGTGTCATTTCACAGGGCACGTCTTGTGAACTACATCAAGACTTCAGAAGTAATTCGCCAGCCATATCCTCTCCAAATCAGGGCGAGTGGTGCTCACAGCTACTTCATGAAGAGGGAGACCTGGGGCTGGACGGACTTCCTTATGAATCCAATGGTAAAAACACTGGTGGAGTTGTATAAACATTCTGGATATGTATGAGCTGTTGTGTTCATAAATCTCAGTGGTGGAAGGAGATGTGGGTGCAACAATTCAGATGAGTTCAGATTTAGGTTAGAGGAAGTCCAGAGTAAGTAAGTTTTTCCTGATCTGTCCTGTCCTGAATAACCAAACACCCATAAGACGTAATGAACCAATATGTTTTAATCTGGATCATAATATTCAGAAAGAGAAGTGCAGTCTTCACGTGCAGAAAGTCTTTGAAATTTTGCTACAAGCTGTTAACTAGTCAATTTATGCTGTTAGTTACACAATAGGAGAGAATTGGTTAAAACATTTCTCCCCAAAAATTAAATCAAGACAGTCACACTTTATTATTCTAAGGAGTTTTGTTCATTTTCAATTACCTATGTAGCTTGCCTGAGAGAAGAGTTTTCTTTCATTTCAGATCATATAGATGCTTGTGTTAAAGCTGACTTGACCACTTCTGAGCCTCCTGTTTAAATGTAATGTACTTGTTGCTCCTGCAGGTTATGATGATGGTTCTGCCACTGCTGATCATTGTCTTGCTGCCCAAAGTGGTCAACACCAATGACCCAGAGATGAGAAAGGTAAAGAGTCCTTAAAGGTCATTTCAGGGAAGAAAAAAAAAAAAAAAAAATATATATATATATATATACACACACACACACATTGAGTTCATGTGATGTGACAGATGTCTGTGTAATCAATTATGTGATAGTTTTTTGTTTTTTTTCTTTTAATTTCGCTGGTGTGTTTACAGGAAATGGAGCAGTCCATGAACATGCTGAACCCCAACCCTGAGCTTCCAGATGTCTCGGAGCTCATGACCAAGCTCTTCTCTGGCTCCAAGGGATCCAGCAAGGCAGGCAGCAGCAGCAAGGGCACCAGGCCAGCTGCAAAGAGGAGGTAGTACTATACTGCACACGTCTCCTCAGTCTGCCTAAAGCAAGCACGAGTTATGCCATGGAAGCAAGACTTTTAAGTGTCATTTTTCCCTCTGAATATATTGTACAGTTTTCTTTATTAATAGATGTTTTGAGCACATCTTCATTTCTATTAAGCTATTGGAAACTGAGCAAAAACAAGATTTTTTTTTTTTTCATACTGCACTGATAGAAATTTCTTAAACTCTGTAAAAGCTGTCATTCTTAATTTGCTCTATACTTTCTACAAGTGGCTCTATTACTCATCAGTCTTTTCTGTGCTAACCCTCTGGTGTGCATTTTTTTCCACTGCTGCTAATTCCACTACCTGAAAGACAACATATATACATACTCAGAGATTTTCTTGTTTTGTTTTTTTCTGTTTTTTTTTTTTTTTTTTTTTTCAATTTCAGTGATATGACTGTGAATGAAGATGAATTGAATTTTAAGACTGATAAATTCTTATTTAAAAGCCTAGATAATTAAATTACAATGGTTATATAACAACTTTGTTTTTATCTCAGACCATCCCATTAGGTTGAAAGTGAGCACATGGCCTTTTCATTTTTTGAGTTACTGTGTGGCGTACTGTATGGCCAGGTTTCACATAGTGTACATACGTGCCTAAGGTGTATAAATTAAAATGATAATTACTGGACGGTCAAAGAGTGATAGAGCTGTGTGGTTGCTTTCAAATTATCTAGAGTGTAACTGGCTTTACTTTTAATAAAGTGGCAGTAAAGTCCATATTGAATTCACAATAAAATGTGTCTGTGATAAATGTCCTCAGTGAAGAAGTCAGGGTCAGCTGCTGACAGAAGCTATCCAGTGATGAATGACTGTTTATTATAACTCAAGATCCACTTATTAGCTTTTTTTTTTCAGGATTTCAGCCAATTCACATTTTCTTAATCAGCTGATCATCTGACTTGTGAGTCAGATACTGAGCTCACATCTGAAGAGATGATCTGAACTGAAGTCCTACCTGCTGATGATGTCTAATGTGGTTAAAAGCATAGATCAACCAATACAAGATTTCTGTAGAGATATTGTATTTAAAGACAACATATTTACTGGTAGGTAATAAATGAAATTTTTTTTTGATAAATTTTAACTGGTTAAAATTGAAAAATCAAAGTGACAGAATTTCATTATAGACAAACTATGTGAAGAGGACACAGCTGTTAAATTACCTCTACCTTAGTTTGGCACCTCTACCTTAGTTTGGGTCAGGTGTGATTGTTTTGTTAAACTACTTTTTCCAATGTTAAGAATCAGGGCTGGGACCCACAGAGGGTCTGAGGGGTTACACTATGATTATAAAGAAAAGAAAGACAGACAATGTCTGGTTCAGGTTTTTTTTGTTTTTTTTTTTGTTTTGGTTTTTGTTTGTTTTATTTTTTGCTTTTTCCTTTGGAATAATGGATACTTTCCTCTTTGACCTCTTCAGGCCTCTGGAAATTCTTAAATAAAAGTCTGACAAATCACTTCTGGGTTGAACTGCTCACAGCTGATGCATCAGTCTATGTCAAACTTTTGCTAAAAATATCAACAGGTGCTGAAATAAATATATAAACCGAGGACAGAAGCCAGAAAAAAGATTTGCACACTATAGGGATAGACATTCGATTTAATTCAACTGAACCTTGTGATCTAATAGAGCTTCCTCCCAAGGGTTATTACTTGTGATGAAGGGTTAACAAATAGACACTTCTTCCCTTTAGGGGTCATGTAGGAACCACTGCTTTTAGGGACAAGACTGATGATGTTGTACAGTTTTCCTTTGGTCAACATATCTCATGAAAGGACCAAAACCAACAATGTATTTATCTCAATATTTACAGCTTCCCCAGATTTTTTAACTGCAGATTTGTTGGTCTAGTGCAATGTTTCTGAACTTTTTCACATCAAGGAGTCAGTCAGACCACAGACCAATGAGATTTTGTCCCAGGCTTTCCCATCTGATAAGATTTTTGCTTTATTATAGAAAGTGTTTGAGACCCAGGACTAAAAACATTCTGCCATTGTGTTACTTAAGGATGGAGTTATTGTGAAAATAAATTATTCCTCTTCTTGTTGAACCCCAAACAAACTATAGTGGCCATATTGACTGTAATATTTCTGACAACAGCACAGACTAATAAGATGGATTCATTGCTGTGGTCTTTTCATGGACTTTGTTGACAATATGAGAAATAAATGATATCTCCAGTTTAATTCTTGCATCAGACTAAAGAGACTTATAATGCAAAAAAAAAAAAAACAATATGGAGTCTGAGGACCAGAGAGGCATTCATTGTCCTCTGGGAAGTGTTGAGCGCTGCACTTAGCAACAGCCGTGCTCTTTACATGTTTTTCACGGCACGTTAGTTTTATCAGTCATCTGTTGGAGCAAGTAATGATTTGATATATATATATATCAAGTCAGAATCAGGTCAGATTCAACATGTTTGTTGCTGAAAATGTTGACATGTTGACAAAAGGATAATTCTGTCTTTGAATTAGTATTTCTCTGTTCATATCAGTACACACAGACTGACTTTCACAAAACTGCACACGAACAATGAGCACTGATCCATTCACAAAGCACTTTTGCCTCTGAGCAGAACAAAAGGCACAGGGTTTAGGGAGATACACCTGACGTTACATCACTAACAACATAAAAGTGCAGTAATTTACAACAGCATCACTCATCCATCAGAGAGACGTGGTGGGAGTCAGACTTCAAATACCATTGGTCCAAGTTTTTTTTTTTCTTTTCTTTTTTTAACAGTAATATGAATATTGACAATAATAGAAGTGTGATCCATCAACAATCTCACGTCATATCACCACTGTGAAACTAAAGCAGTCAATCCACAGAAATGTACAGAAAAGCCCTTGAACAAATATCAATAGCAACAGCCAAGAAAGAAAACAAGAAGAAACATTCACTAAACACTGATATATATACTAAGCAATTTACATTTACCATTAGTGAGGTGTAAACTCCAACAGAATCAGTGAAATGTGTTCAGTATATTATAAATCATTTTTAATGTGTAAGCCTATGCTATGTCCTTTATATACAGTGCAAGTGAGAATGAGGAGGAGATGAGGATTGAAGGACATGTTCAGGGATTTTACTCACTTGCTAACACAGTAAATGCATTAGAAGTCCGTTTTTACTCATCCCTGTAAGTGAAAGTAAACTGATGGACAAAATCAACAGTCCTCGTTCTGTGCAAAAATGCATTTTAAAGTTCAGCAAAACTTTCCTTTGCTGATTTTGGTCCCTAAAAGTGTTAAATGAGACGCAGCAGGCTTAAATGTTTCTCATGTTTATAGCTAAAAGGATTATTTTGAGAGAGTGTTTTGTCTTTATTTGCAGCCTGTATGGACATTTCCATCATGGCAGCAATGTACACTGTGTGTAGTTCTGTTTTTTATAGATTTGATCATTCAGAATAAAGTTTAAAAAAGAAGTTCAGACAAAATGAAAAATAAGTTTCTATAATCAAATCAAGGAAGTTATGTCTTGGTGGTACAAAATTTCCTAACTTATGATTTACACAAAGTTTTTCTAAAACCATGTATCTTAAAGAAATGTTTACAATAGTAAAGTGCTAGCATGGCTGAGGTTCATACACTTAAATGGATGTATTGTTCCTGGTTCTTGAAAGATGTGATCGATTACCTGTCATCAGTGGGTTTTTTAGTTTATAGTGAACATTTTATTTAAAAAAAAATTAAAGGCAGAAATGGATAATTTCTTTTACAAGGGAACCTGTCTGAAATAAAAACACAAATATGTTGGTGTATTTACTCATAAAACCACTTGAGAATGTAAAGCAAGAGCAAACATTGTTGCGTCAGTGTTTCTGGCTGTAAAATGGAAAACACACAGAGGAGACTGCTGTAGTATCTGGCTCAAAGAATTATACAGTGCTTATAAAAGTATTCAGCCTTAGACGCTTGCTTTACATCTGTCATTGATTTGAATCATTTCATAAAACAAAAAGTCACAAAAACTCCCAAGTCAATGGATTCCTTTTCTAATCACTGTATGTGGACTGATTAGCTATGAAGCAAGCAGCTTATGCACTCCAATAAAAACCTAATGAACAAATTAATGATGATACTGATGATGATAGAGGAAGAAGGAACATTTTACCTAGCCACACGCTAACCTGTATTTATGTGTATACATATATTTATAGTGAGTGTGTTTTACATTTAGATATGTTGATGTTATGTTTTGCTGTACATGTCATGGTTTGTTGCACAAATTAAAAAGATCTGATACATATTAGCTTTGGCTTTTGCACAGAACAAAGACTGTAGATTTGGACCCTGATCTCTTACACTTGGGAGGGGACGAGTCTCAATGACCTGTATGGAGAGGAATGATTAAAGGCAACCAATAACTCTTTCAATGTACATATAAGCATGCAGGTGTATTGAAAGAGTACAGCAATTTATCATGGTAAAACTGCAGTAAACTTTTTTGACTCAGGATGGACAATTTTAAAAAAATAAAATTTATGCAGTTGAACCAAAGATATCATCCTTTTAATTCCATACATTGTTATTCCTTGTCAAATTCTGGCGAGATGAGGACTAGGCTACAGAGGTCTGGTAACCTCACTTGAATAGACTTGAAATAATCTGAACCTATGATTTAACCTTTATCCATAGTAATAATGTGTAGCCACTTTTATTTGGTTCCTTTTCTGTAATAATCTGGAGCAGCAGTTTTAGTGCTGTATCAGGCTCAGCACAGTTTCCACCAACACGTACTTTAAGACAAAATTCACATGCAGCACTTCATGCTGAAGATGACCATCGACTACCGTATACATATCAAGAGAATCCTCATGTAGGCAAAAGTCTGGTGTGATACTGAAGTAGCACATCAAGTCATTTTATTGTTGACATTTGGGTTTTGTCCACACCAGTACAGCTTGTCCTCGCCTCTCCTCCTCCTCCTCCATTGGCAGAGCAGAAGCATGCGGAAGGTTTTCTGGAAGGTCTTGTTGCAGAGGGCGTAGCACATGGGGTTGATGGTGCTGTTGACGTAGCACAGCCAGTAGCCCAGGTGCCAGAGGGATGTGGGGATGCACTCGGTGCAGAAAGTGGAGATGAGCACCATGATGTTGTACGGCGTCCATGTGAGGATGAAGGCCAGGAGGATGGCACTGAGAGTCTGGGCTGCTTTCTTCTCCTTCACCAGCACCATCCTCTTCCTCTTGGTGATCTGGTTCTTTAATGCAGGATCCATGGGCTTGGAGGTGGTGGAGGAGGAGGAGGGGGAGGCATTTTTGGCCGGCTGCTCTGCTTCTGACGGGCAGGGTGTTGCCGGTGTAGGATTGCCGTTTTTACCCTTTGAGCCAGGCTTGAACTTATAAGAGATGCACTTTTTACTGGTCTTCTTTTGAGGGGTGGAAAAATACTGATCTTCTGTATAATCACTCACCTGCCCATTCTTATTACTTTGCCCACTTCCTTGCTCTTTGAAAGATCCCTGAGGGGTATCTATTGAAACGTGATGCTCCTCCTCCTCGGATGAGGTGTAGCTGTTGAAGGAAGTGATCTGGTCTGCTTTTGCCCACGCCTCATCTGACCTAGTGGTTGTCTTTGTGGCGTTACTTTGGTTAGAGGAGGACCAGGAGGCCTGACTCCGGTCTCTCCTCTCTCTGGTGAAATGAAAGCAAGAGTGAATAATAGTTTTCTGTGGTTTTGTCCCCTCTGGAACATTTTCTGTTGCGAGCCCTTGCAGCTCCGCCAGGTCTTTGGTCCGTCTCTGTGTCTCCTTGTAGATTCTACAGTACAGGATAGTCATAACAGAGACTGGGATGTAGAAAGCAGCAATGGCTGTCCCAAATGTGATCACAGGCTCAGTTAGAAACTGGATCTGACACTGGTCTCTTTCCTCCTCCTCCTCTTCCCCTTTTTTATTTCCTGCAAAATACTGCCAGCAAAGGATGGGTGGTGCCCAGAGGACAAACGACACCAGCCATGCAAGGCCTATCATGATGGCAGCTCTCTTAGGAGTCCTCTTTGCCCTGTAAGTCAGTGGCCTTGTGATGGAGAAGTACCTGTCAAAGCTGATGACAAGTAAGTTCATAACTGAAGCATTGCTGGCTACATAATCCACAGCAAGCCAGAGATCACATGCTAGGTTCCCCAAGGACCAGTAACCCATCAGTATATATGTGGTGTACAAGTTCATGGACAGCACTCCTATGATGAGGTCAGCGAATGCCAAACTCAGCAAGTAGTAGTTGTTTACAGTCTTCAGCTGGCTGTTCACTTTGAAAGACAGCATGACCAGCACGTTACCCACTATAGTTATCAAGCTGACGATGGCTGACACCGTTGCAATGGTTATAACCTCCCAAAGGCTGTGAGGAGCAGCGTGGGCATGTGACGAGTTGCCAAAAGTGCTGTTTGGAGAATCCATGGCGCTGTATCTGTCTGTGCTATCGGTGTCAGGTCAGTATGAATTGCTCCTTTGTGGCTCCATGTAGAAAGAGCAGGTTTCCTGAAATGGAAAGAAAAACCTTCATCAGACACAACTGTACAGAATTATTATTATTATTAGTCAAATTGTGTATCATATCAGGAGACATACCCTGTACTTGCAAACTTGCATTTACATACACAACTCCTACTATTATAGAAATTTGAGCCATGACATCACTTCTAATGCAGTTTATATGATATAGATTTTTCTTTTAAATATTTTGATGGAAATCATCAATACTTTACTAATTCCTTGTGGTTGTAATGTTACAGTGCTCGATTTCACATATACAAATACAATAAAAAATACAAATAATAATACAACTTGCAATTCAAATTATAAAAATAAACCTTGTCAATAATGCACAATATGTACATAGTTAATATTTACATGGCGTTTACAGTGACATTTATTTGAATTCATTGCTGTAATGGTGGAATGAAACGAAAGACTATAACATTAATTTATATTTATTTTATATTTGTTTAGGTCCAAATGAAACCCGGAACCACTCAATTTCCGTTTTATCATAGGCCCCTATTCAATGTAGCACCCGGGACCTTCACTATGAGGTGTCACATGCTAAACAGTCCGGCCGCAGCAGACAGCGATGGAAGGTAGACCGAGCAGAGGCAGGGGAGGCAGCTGGAAAAGAGGTGGCCGAGGTGGACACGACAGTGAAAGTTTTGGCGGTGAACACCGGAGCAGAGGCCGAGGAGGACACCATCGTGGCCGGGGCAGAAGAGACCATCACCGCGGTCGTGGACGCGGGGAAGGCGCCCGTTCAACAGACTTCCATTACCGGGTGAGAGAGCACGGCGTAATGCCGTTATGTCACTCTGCCAAACTCCCTTTGAAAACTTTGTGAATTTAGGCGTTTTAATCTTCATCTTTCATCTTCAGTCCACCCTGTCTCGGACGATTATTAATAACTAAGCACGTCATCCTCTTTAATTCGTCCTATTTAACACTACTTTGAATGAAGCTGTCATTTGTGAAACATCTCATTTGCACCAAAATACCCTGCAGAGACATCACCGCATATAAAGCCGCAAATATTTATATGTTGTCTTTGCTTTACCTTGTGCACTTCATTAATTTGCACCACAGAAGTGGGGCCGATGATATCACACTTGTCTATTGTACATACAATGGGCCCAAAGAGAGTCTCTCTTCATGTATAGCCTCAGATTGAACAGTGAAAACCTTACTAGAGTATCATCACTGATTGTGATCTGGCACTTGAAATGTCTCCCACAGCACTTGAACATTGTCATTGTACAATCTGGGCCTTGTATGTGACACTAGAGGGTTCAGCTAAATTTCCACTGGGGTGTTCAGTCAGTTGATGCTCTTGCCATGGTTACTGCAGAATTAGAAGTTAAACAATAGGGGCTCTGTGATTGCAATCATAAAAATCTCCTTTGGTTCATAGGGGCTCCTTGATTGCAATCATGACAATCTCCTTTGGTGCATCCATTGCTTCCATGTGGTCCTGATGATATTGTTTTGGGGGGGCTGATTTTTATTTATTTATTTTTTTTGATTTTGTGTGTGTTTGAGTTTTGACAGGGCACCAGAAAAGCTGAGCACAAACACAGTGACACAGTTGTCAAGCTGCAAGTTTCCATGACAACACTTTTGAAAGGTTTTTGCAGCTATCTGACAAAACAGGATGAAATCTGTGACCCAAACAAATTTAACGAGTTTACTCTTGGCACCGACGTCTGTTCTTTGTCAGACAGACATGGCTTTTACCTTGACCCTCTTTTGTTAGATGTTGCTACCAGTCATGAATTAGAGGTATGTGTTAATGACGCTCTGCGGAGCACCGTCAGTGGAAATGTTATGTTTGTCATGTAGAGGTCACATCAAAGCATTAATAAAAATGAGAAAATCAGCTATTTCTCTTTGTTGTGCTCTACACCATTTTAATGACAAACATGGGATTTCTAAACAAAATGGCCGTTTACTTTCTTTCTGGAAACATGGCTTGTTATGATGGGATACACGTATATTTCCCAAATCGGCAATTACATGACACCAGTTATTTTTCTGTTGGACCAATAGATTAATTGACCAATCACTCCATCTCTTTTCTTAACAGTCCTTATCCTCACCTCATCTATTGTACCACCTACATGTGCGTCTCCTGATGTTTGCAGTGTTCAATTTGTCTGCTTCCTATTGCTGTGTCCTAGCCCAAAATTATGTTTCCAATAGTAAATGTTTGAATTGTGGAAGCAAGAGATTTTATTGATGTGCCTTGTAAATGGGTTAAATTAGCCTTGACCAATTGAACTACACTTTAGTCTGCACTTAAGGTGCCATCAGACCAGATTTTACGAGGCAAAGTTAATTGTGTAGCTTGACAAAAAGCAGACCCGACATTAAAACAGTGTGGGTGGGGTTGAGAGCATTGCTCATTATGTTGTTTCTTTTCAGGATCGAGATGAAGGAGATAATGTTCAGGAGGAAGATGACAGGAAGGAGGTTTTCTCCAGGAGGAAACTGGAGTCAAACTGGGATCGTTACAAGGAGTCGGAGAAACAGGGGCCTGATGACGACTTGCCCACTCAGAGGGGAACAGATTACCACGTCCTGCTGGAGTCAGCAGGTAAGATGTGGACATGAAAAGCTGGGAGAGTTTGTGTTTGTCTTGCCAGGTGCTTAGTCAGCCTACAGCAGCAGTGAAGTCAGGCCTCTGAGCTTTCCAAAACAATTACATATTCCTATAGTGCTGACTCTTAGAACAAGTATGGTGACATAACATTTGGGGATTGAACCTATGAACTTCATTCTGTTTCTGGACTAGTAGCACATTGAGCACATGGCCAAAAAGCTTAAGGGACAAATTTGCAGGTAGTTGCTGTGTCTGAATTTGTGTACTTCCATAGTCACACTTGCCGTTCTGAGTGCATTAGTGCGTTCTCATTGACAAGTCCAGCGACATGCATGAAAGTACCCAGATGGTGCATTCAAAGCAGTCAAAGAATTGAGTGCAAAACAACTATCACTTCTCACCCTCAACAGTCGCCATCTTGGCTACGGAGCGGAAGCCGAGGGCATCAGCATATTTTCAAACTTCCAAAAACAGCAGGACACGAACTTTGGTGCCGTCAGCAGCCTAACTTCCTGTTGCGTGACCCAGGGGGTGCACACAGGAAACTAAAACGCTCAATTTAAGTCAAGTGAGCAAAGCAGCCAACGGGGCGGACACACCGCGGTTGCATGTTGTGAGCTCCATTTCTGTTGGGTGCACAACGGCAGTGTGTAATTTGTGTGTGTGCTGACTTTAGTTGAGTGTTTGATTTCCCCATGTTTTTATTTGCTGTTACACTATGTAGCTTCACTTTGTACAAATGAATACTGGCTTATTTTTAGCAACGAGGATAAAACATCACTAGATAATAGAAACATGCTTTTGTTTTCACTTTAAATTTGTTTATTCGTGAAAATATGCTCTGTATCAAATAAGCCACTGAGGCTGATTGTACTTTTCTGAACTTGTCTCTGTCTCCTAATTAGTAAAAAGGAAATGTCTGTTGTCTTAAGGGACTTTAATTGCTCTGCATGGACACTGCTGTCGGATGACTGCATAGAGGATCCTTGTTTGTCTTTGTTTGCACATTTCAGCCTCAGTGGTCAGTGTTTTGCCCCCTGGGCTCTCTACAGTCTCATCCCCGTGTCTGTTGATATTTCTTTCCCCAGAGGATCCCAAGGAAGAGAGCTCAGTGAGCTCAGCGTGTCTTATTAGAGCAGAGGCCGAGATCTCTTCAAACACAGGACTGATTCTCAGAAAACAGAGCCCATGTCAGACTGTCACGTTTAGCTCATGTCGCAAGTTGAGTTAAATAAGGCAGAGGGTTAGTCCCCAAATCTGTCAACTGTGCTGCCAACATTTTTTATGATATGACAGATTGGGAAGCAGGCAGTCTCATTTCAGCAGCTCCCACGTGTGCAGTTATTTAGCCAAAGTTTTTTTTTTTTTTTTTTATAAAATTGCTTTGTTGCAATTGTTAAGAAATAACTCCTCTTTTAGAGTTTTAGGAGGAGGAAAAACACAGCTTCATCAGCTTTTGTGGGTTGAAGCATATAAACAAATCCGCGTTGTAGGTGGAAGTAAACACGCTGCCATTACTGAGCTGGCATCTCACTTGTAAACTAGCAGAGTAATATTTGGAAAGATTAAACTTCTAAAACAAATCTGCCCAGGATACTGCACAGAGCCTGTTAGTTACGTGTGTATACAGACCAGATGCTGTTAAAATAAATATTAATCAAAATTTAGTCCGGTTTAGATCAGTCAGTTTAGATGTCTCCTCTGAGCTATGCTGCTTTACGTCATCTGACAAGAAACTTCTGGAAAGCGCACACATCAACAGCTGATAAAGACGGATCGATTGGCCACATGAGGCGGAGGGCGAGCCGCCCCTCTACCTCTCTCTTCCTATCTTTGAGCTGTTGTGCTTCCTGGGTGGTGTTCTACTTTACTGGCCTGTTTTAGTTTAGCTCAGTCTCAGTGAGCAGCTTCTCTTGTATGATTTTTAACAACGTCTCCAGTTGCCAGCAGACAGATAACCTCCTTTTCCCCGGACTGATGGCAGTGATCATGACCTGAAACTTCCCTCTGCACTCAGACTCTCGTGGCATGTTTGTCTTTGTTTTCACTGACTTTATATGTGTCATCCACTTGTGAGCACAGCAGCAACATACCGCCCTTGTGGTTTTGAAGTTTGGGTTGAAGGCTGTCCTCTGTATTAATGTCAATCTTAAGCTGGTTAGTGGTTTTTCCTCTTTGTGTTTCTGATGCCTACAGAGATGGCTGATAATTAGGACAACACAGAGCTGGTTGAAGAAAGACTGTGCTACAGTGCTGCCAGGGTGTTTTTCTGTCCAACTGGCTTTTCATTTTATTACAACTAGGTTAAAGCATTTTTTTTCCCACTGAAAAAAATGCTTACATTTGATTATATCATATTTTACTGTGGAATTATCCAATTTATTGCTGTCAGTATTACAACTGAGGTTTTCAAGGCTCTGGTCAAATCTGGCAACCCTGCTATGAAAGAATTTTCTTCTCTTTTTTTAAATTATTATTGTAAATTGTCAAAAAGAAAAAAACAGGCACTTTAAAGAGGTGAAGAGGTTTCACCTATTTCTGTTGCAAACAATTAAATGATTAATAGACTAAATAAATGTTAGCTGAAATAAGAGAGCTTAAGAACAGAAATGATTCATATTTAACAACCCATGGTTCAGTGATTGTCTCTTTTTCAGCAGTAGTAAATTTGGTTTTATGATGTGGCAGTATTGTCAGTACAAACCCTATAGGTGGCCTATATCTAAGAAACCACACAAGACTACTTCCTGTAACGAATCCATCCAACAGCCTGCTAATCCATCTAGTGTTGCTGAGGTGCTACAGCAGTCAACAGGTTAAAGCCTATAGTGCTGTAATTCAGTGCATCTTTTTCACTTCCATGCACTCTTGCTTACTTCTGCTCAACATGCTGTCTTTGGATCCTCTTGTGAATCACTGTTCTGCACAGCGAGAGCCACAAATCTACGACCGCCGTCAAGATACCAAAAAAGGCCAAAAAAGGTGATTCTGCCTCTGGTCCTGATGCAGTTCCAACCTGGAGGCATTTATCACAGGACTGCTGGAACACCTCGATATAGGAAGCCCAACTCTCACTTCACCTTGTTTCCCTTTCACCCAGTCTCTTCTCATCATGACTGAGTAGGTTTCATAACATGCTGCTGCAGGTAGTGCACTACTTCACTGTATAAACTGTCTCCACCAAACTCCTCTGGTGTATAAATATAAAACATAATCTAGTGTTAGAACATTTGAATTTTAAAAATCAACAGGATGTGGTTAAGATGGCATTGTTCAAACTATTAAGTAACAGAAATCAACCACTGATGCAGACAGACCGAGTTTCCCTGTTTTACATTTAAATGAGATGTTACTTTCTATGCATGTTTTTTTCACCTCTTTTTTTTTTCAAACTATCCACTTATATTTTGGTTAATTTGTTTTGTTAATGGTCTGTTGCATCTGAGCGGCAACCCCTGAGTTTGATGCATGAAGCCACAACTGGAGTGCCAAAAGCACATACAGTTCCTCAAATGGTCACTTGAGGCCGGCACCAAGACTGAGTCAATCTTCATAGACTCTAATGTTAAAATGTCCAAAGGAGAAATAAACATGTTTAAATGGTTTTGGTCTCAGCTAATTTCATTCTTCATGGCAACTGCACTGGGGACGAATTCTTATATAACTCAGCCATTTAACTTTTATTAAGGCTTAAAGTTCTTCATAACTGATGGTGCTTTGAGTGACAGTTAGCCGTATAAACCGGGATGCTTCAAAGTCTCGACTCCACACGTACTCCGCCTCTTTGCCTGTTTTTTGGACTGGCCGAGAGTTAGACTAGCGGAGTGAGGCGCTGCCAAGATGGCAGTGGTGTAGCAGCCCACTCTCAGCTCTGCAGAAACCTATGGGTGATGTCACGGAGGCTGCGTCCATCCTTATTTACAGTCTATAGCTGCATCACACAGCTTTTTCTAACATTGGACGCGAAGTGTTTTTCAGAGACTAGAAGAAGTTATTTTGTAAGTTTAGGTTTAAGAAAACGATTTGCGTCACATGAACAATATCACAATTTCTATTTTTAAAAGGTATCAGTTTTAAAGATAATGTAAATATAGCTAATGTGTCATCTATCAGCCTGAAAATATTAGCGTTAAATGAAGATCCATGTTTGTAAATATAATACTTAAGTTTATTTGTCGAATTCAACATGCAATTAAATGAATTTAAAAAAAAAAAATGTGTTTATATAAAGAAACAAATGCATTTTTGTCCTGTATGAGTTCATATTTAACTCGGTGTGAGTGTTTTGAGCAGTTAACTGTGTTTGTAGGACTTTTTTTTTTTTCTCACGCCATTAGAGAGGTAGAGAGTGTTGAAGCGCCGTGTTGTCTCTGCTGTTCCCTTGTAGCGTAAATGCCAAAGGTGCTCTTGTGAGTTGTTTGACTCCCATCTCTTGTCTCTGTTTTTTGCCCACATTGTCAGATTAGTCATGCCGTGCAGCAAGAGGCTGCTGCTCTCTAGAGGATACTTAATTGTACGTGGGAGGTGATGCTTTCAAGAGTCGTTTTTCTGGCCAATTAAGGTAGCCATGAAATCAGGAATTCGCCACAGAAACCTCCCTTTTCCTCTTGGCTGAAGTTGTTACAGAATACTTACTGTGGGGCTTATATCACCATCACTTTTTGTATCCAAGGTGTTGAAGTATTCTGTTTGTGTTCATTGGCAAGCTTGGGCAGACGTATGTGCACATTATGTATTTCAGGATAGAAATGGCCCACAGCACTGTTTCTCAACCTTTTGTAATGTATCTTGCAATTCTTATGCGATTTAAAATCCCAGAGCAGAGAGGTCGAGAGCAGAGCTTTACCTACAGTGCGGTGGAGGCGGCAGGTGTTAGAGAGATTATGGGCTAATTTTACAGCGTTTTAATCAAATAGACAAAATGTTTGTCCTTTTCCACGCTGCAGTCTCATACTCTTAACTACAAGGATGCTGCCTGTCATAACAGGACACTTCATCTAATAATGTTGCCATCCAGTGATTTCAGAGCTGAGCACATGTGAACAGCCCGAAACAAAACTGTGTAAATATATATATGAGTGGGTGGTGGTTGTTTTTCTCTGACCTGACGTTTAGGGGCAGAAAACTGTGTAACACAGAGACTAAGCACGTTTTGAAAGAAGATCTTTAGAACTTAGGACAGAACAATCGATGAATTGATTGAAAACAGATCTGAATCGACCCTGATGATCATTTCACTTCACTTGAGCCAAAATGAAGTCTTCAAATGTTCATGTTCAGTGATAGAAAGCTGAATATGAAGTTTTTTGACTTTTATACTATATTCTGAACATTTATAGGCCAAACAATAATCAATGAATTGAGAAAATAATCCGCAGATAAAATTCAATAAAAATAAACATTGGAGACACAATGCATCCCTGCTCAATTCGCCACATTTTGGCTACAACAGCTTTATGAGCAGGAGTTTATTATCTAATATTAGCAGATTTCATACTTGGCAAAATTATCCCGTTTCTGTTTTTCTATATTTTGGCATTTAACATAACGATGTTGGCGCTTGTAGCTGCTTTTTTTTTTTTTTTGGCAAACCAACTCGGTTTGCTTTAAATGGTGAGATGCCACAGATTGTCACATGGATTTTGACGCTGTAGTAAATATCCGTCCATAGATGAGATAAGCTGAGGAAAAAGCCGACACCGTCATGTTTTATGTTGCTGTTCTTTATATTGTGTGTTAATTGAGTCAGTTTTCTCACACACGTGTGTTGGGCTGGGAAATTGTGTTATGTCACAGTAGGTCAAGTGTGTTGTCCTCCTCGCAGGGAAATAGTGGCACTAAAGCTTTTGAGTTTGGGGCAGTGAGGGTGTGAAGGTTGAGGGAAGCCTGAGAGGACAGTGAAAGTGTTGCTACTCTTTCATTAGCTCTTCTTTCTGCACAGGAGAATTGAACTAACCAACCAATGTATTTCACACTAGCCTGGTTCACGACCTCTGAATCTCTGCCCACACCTCACATTTTCAGGGAGTAAAAATATGGTGGCAAAGTGTAAAATAAAATGATATTTCAGTAGCTATCTGCTGCGGCAGAAAACACTGATAAGTGAGTACGGTTTGACTTTCTAAAGCTTCTTTTGTTTCACATCTCAGCTGCCAGATGTAACAGACCGAGAGATGCAAAAGATTGTGTATGAGTGTGTGTGTGTGTGTGTGTGTGTGTGTGTGTGTGTGTGTTAGTGTGTGACTAAAACCTTGAAAGAAGGAACACCTATAACCAGAGCTGTTATTCATCTCAGATCTCGGTTTCATATTCATCTCAGTTAAACATGTGATAGACTGAAGCAGGTTTATATAATGGAACGAATGACGGTGAGTCTACAACTGAAAATGGAAGCTTTCATACAAAGACCGACTTGTTTTTACACAATAGCTACATGTTCAAATGAGTGAGATGGATTATTGCAACACAATTGTATTGTTAGAATGAACTGTCAATGAAAAAGTCATTGTTATATTCCTCTATAGTGGACACTGCAAATGCCTCCCTATTGTCTCTCTTTTTATTTTAATTTGTGCTATTATTTCTTTATGTGTTCTTTCTTTGCTTATTCCCTTATTTTGTAAAATAACTGGATAAAAAATGTAACTAAAAAAGAAAACGTGTGCTAACACAATCTGAAACATGATCTATCCATGAAGTCTTTTGAAAGAAAGGGAATTTGAAAATCTGCATTTCTACAACAACTGGACCAAAGCCATCCTACAGAGGAGGATCATGTGATGTGATTGAAAGCTCCAAAAACAGTGACAATATATTGTGAAATTTAGATAGATGAGTTAAAGGTTGTTGTTTTTTATTTGACAATTTAAAAACTGGAGTCTGTTTATCAGCTTTAACTGAGGTGGAACTTCTTTGTGTGTTTATCACTTGATAACTTTGTCTTTGTGCGATACTAGTGGTGGAGAATGACTTGTACTGGTGACAGTAAAAGCTGCAGTAATGCTGGTTTCACTTTTATAAAACATCTTCCACCACTGATACTATAATTATAGCACAGTCCATATGTCCCATACTGTTCATTTATACATTTCTACCCAAGCTGTTCTTCTGCAGAACCTGTCACCATAGTTTATATAATCTCCATTTGTATAACTTCACACTGTTTATGTTTCAATTTCACATTTTCTTCTGTTTAATGTATCCAAATGTATTTGCTACTGCGGTGACTCAGCTTTCCCACAAAGACCATGACAGTTTCATGCCCTTTCTGCACATATTTATCGAAGCAGTAATAAGAAGTGAATGCACAAAACTTTAACTTGGCACGAATTTGCTTTGCCAGCCTATTTAAATATATGAAATGTATAATTGAATCGTGAGGACATACAGTGGCTGACTTTCTGTTTGCAAAAGCTCTATTGAAAGCTTTACTGTACTCAGTGTGATTAGGAAAAATGGAGCCTGACAGGGAAATTATGTAAACAGACTGTTTGATTTGAATTGAAGGTCATGTTGATTTCTGTTGTTTTCTGGCCTCATGGATGGCTATTATAGCACCACTGCTTGTCCAAACATCCCAAGTGCTTTTAGCATTCATGTATTTTGATTGACTGTGATTATACCTTCTATTATATTCAATGCTGAGATTCACTGTGTTAGGAGACCGGATTTCATGACTGCGCCTTCTAAACGGAGGCTACTTTTCAAGGATGAAACCTTGGCGCTTTTCATACTTGAAATATTTCCGAACCAGTGCATTTTGAAAACTCCTTTTGTGCAGAAAGTTTATTTTATTTATTTTTATTTTTTTTTTAAATCACCTTGGGAACTTCGGTTGTCGTGAACCAGGGGAGAATTCTGGTAAACTGAGGGTGTACTGATTTGAACTGAAGCACATCAAGGTTCCTTGTAGCCTCAAGAAATGAATTGCCGTGGACTGTTTTTGTAACCCACAAGCGATTTTTATTTTGTCAGGTCTCGTCTCAGTCCCTGCATTGTTGGGGGTTGATTGTGATGTTGCCAGGGGTAATGTGCACATGGTGCAATTCCCTTGTTATGCGAGTGTGTCCGTGTGCCTGTAAGACTGGGGAATTGCTGGGCAGTTATTTACATCCTAACATGGCCATCTATCTGTACACATTAACACAAGGATCAATCCTCCTCCCCCGCAGCCGTAGTTTACCAAGGCTGCTAATGGGCACCCATCAAGGCTCAATCATAATGAGACAAAAGGAAATTGCATTAAAGCTTCAGTGATTCGGTGAACTAGATTGACAAACACAAGGATGTTTTCCTAACTGAGATGAATAGTCGCAATCATGCCATTAATTTATATTTTCCGGTGTTGTTATGGATACTTGATTATCCACGTAGACGGGAGGACACTGGCGTCAAAGCAGAGGAATGAGGCAGGTCATGCACTGTACAGAGCATTACAGGTGCTGGGTTCATTTCCCTGCGTTTCCGGATGGCGTGAGGCTAAATAAAGCAGCAGGTGGATCACAGACACTTCACTGAGATCATCCCACAGAACAGTCCCAGTACCCACTTTACTCCTGAAATACCTGCACCATTGTTTGACTGTCATTGACTGTCCGTTTTAGGGCCGCAGTTATTTTTATCATCTGTTAAACGATTAACCAAGAAGTTGTTCTGCAGTTTAAGTTCATGAAATGTCAGACAATTGGACACCACATTCCTCAGAGCCAGAGGTTATGTCTTCAAATGTCATGTTTCGTCAGACCCAAACCCCCAAATGAATAAATTTATAGTTAGAAGAAAAAAAAGAAAAGCAGCAAATCCTCACAATTGAGAAGCAGGAACTAATGAAGGTTTGATATTTCTGATGGAAAAATGACCATAAACAGTTTCTTGGTGAGCTGCAGATTTCAGATATTTCCATTTTCTATTTTTTTTTTTTTTTTTTTTTTCGGACTCCGGAGCTGAGGCTGAAGACTTCAAACTGCTTGTTTTGTCCAATTAACAGTCCATATCCCACTGATATCCAGTTTACTGCGGAGCTGCAGTGATTCTTTGAGTAAACAATCCAAAAAAAAATTACTTGGCAACTATTTAGGTGACAGATGAATCTTTTTTTTTTTCAGGCAGAAATGCCAAAGATTTTCTGGTTCCAGGTTCTCAAATTGGAGATTTTGCTTTTTTTTTTTTTTTTTTTTTTTACATCTCACGTTAAACTGTACTGAACATTTTCTGTTTTTTGACTGGTTTTGAACAAAATTAGACATTTGATAACATCACACTGGGCTCTAGGGTAGTGATGGACATTTTTCACTGTTTTCTGTTGTTTTATAGATAACGACAATAATTGTAAGACTGAAAATATTAACATTTAAGAAGAATAAAAATAAAATATTGTATTTTTTGCATTTTTTTTTTAATAGTTGACCATTAATTTTCAACCAATGGCTTATTGTTCAAGCTCTAGTTCAATTAAAAAACTTATTTGGGGAAAGGTCAGGTGTTCATAGCCCCAAGTGTTTGGGTGCCAGTCATGTGACTTGGCATCCCCATGGTTTTTAATGATACCTTAAATCAAATCATCTTCACTCCTTGTACCTCCCACTTATTCCTGAGCAAAAAGCAAACGCACAACACTCCTGCACAACCATAATCAAAAGCCGGGGTCAATTTAAAAACCTTTGCTCGGATGTGAAAAGCAACAGTTTTTAATCCACTCTGCACAAAATGTACTGCAGAGTCCTGAGTGCGACTATAAAAGCTCTGGTGACAACTGATGAACCCCAGCACTTGTTCCATGATTCATTAATATATGAACTCAGGCTGCATTTACAATTCAGCAATAAAACATTTATAATGCCAAAATTTATAATAAGACTTTACTGAACAGTAGATAGGGTCAGTTGACGGATGCTCCTGCGAATTTCCTGCCAGAACAGCCATCAAACAGAATACATACTCACCCTGTACGTCTCTGATAAAACACGATCCTCCAGCATTAAAGGGGCGTTTGGCCAGGTCTCTCATGTGCTGCTTTTCCTTCACTCCTTCTTCAGTCTGGCAGACTTCTCTCAGTTTCTTTCTCAGCTGTCTTCCCTTTGCTCTCTGTTTCTCTCTCACAGCTTCACACCTTCCCCCGCTGCCTCTCTCTTCCCCTCCCCTGCTCCTCCTCGCTGACTTTTTTCCCTCAGTGCTCCTCTCTCCAACGAGGTGAAAAACACACTTGTCAAATACAGGTAGGTCATCACACCGTCTCTCATCCTCACCAGTTGCTAAGGACGAGGCGCTTTCTTTGATGCAAACAAGTTTTTCAGCAGCATCGTCGTCGTGTGGTAAACTGAACCATCCAGCTTCTATCTGGGACAAGATGACAAAGGGAACAGCTGTTCAGTGTCAGTGTCCATGTGACAGAGCGGCTTTAGGTATCTTGTCGGAGCTGTTCAGACCTTTTTCACAGAAGGGTGAATTACTGGAAGCGGCTCCTCGTCCTTCTCCTCAGCGACAATCAAGTGGAGATCTCATCGAAGCGCTTTCCTTTTTCACACACGACAAAGATGTGAGCTCGGTATCTTCTGAAAAATCAAAGAAGGCAGCAAACGTTGCAGTTTCCTGAAAAGTTTGAGCAACTCCACCGACAAGAGAAGCACAATATAGCCTCTTTGGATCCTCAAGGCTACACAGGTTGAATGACTTTTTGTCCCCTACCAGGCTTCTGCTCGCTGCAGATGAAAAGGCTGCTCGAACGCACCCCGCACCAACATCCTCACCAACACGCAGAATCAACCGTGAGCCACTATTAGGAGAAATTCCCACATGGCCGGAAGCCTCATTCTGTACCAGAGCACTGAGCAACATGTAAGAGGAGGGAGGCAGAGGTGAGGAGGTGGAAGAGGTGGAGGAGTAGGATGAAGCAGAGGGAGGGGGAGGAGCCGGAGGAGGAGTCGATGTGGGTGTCAGCAGCAGTTCAGAAGGAGCCGACTGTGCCTTTGTGTTGCTTACAGCTGTATGTCTTCATCAGAGAAGAAGTGCATTCATACGACTCCTGGCCCCTCAACTCCTCTCACGTCCTACTTCTTAATGCACCGGTTGCTTATTTCTCAGTGCATTTTGACCATGCACCCTCTTTGAAGGGAGGGCGAGTGAGTGTTGAAGTCAGTCAGCGGTGATTGGTGGTTTTTAAACTGCTTTCAGTTTGCCAGGCAATCTGACCTGCCTCTATCAGCTGTGCTTTTCAGTGCGTTTCCTTTTGGTATGACCTTACCTGGACAGATAAGCTTCTTGCTGGGAGGTAACTGACTTTGTAACTGAGAAACAAAGTTGTTCAGTGGCTGAAATCTGAATTCATTCAAAAGAGAGTAAACAGGAAAGATGCGTGTTTAGCGGATCTCTCAGTTCGTTTTTTTTTTTGTTTTTTTTTTTATGATGATTTTTTATGATTTTTGGAGCATTTTCCACCTTTTATTTTGATAGCCACAGTGAGAGAGAGAGAGAGAGAGAGACAGGGAAGTCAGGGAGAGAGAGGGAGGAAGAAAGGCAGCAAAGGGCCACAGGTCAGAGTCAAGGTCAGGCCACTGTGATTTGGACAAAGCTTTCGTGGTTTGTGCTCCACCAGGTGAGCCACCAGGGCCACCGGGGCCACCACGGTGCCCCAACAATGAATTATGGTAAAACCTTGTAGGGTTAAATTAGATTTATGAAAACCTTTAACATTTTCTCTTTCCTGTTCCTGTTATAAAATGCTTTAATATCTGTTTGATAGCTGTTGGGAGACATTGCAACAGTACACCACATGTGCAGGAGGCTGCTCACTTCCTTTTTGTGGAGGTTCACTTAGCACCATCAGACCTGTTGTAAACACTGCTAGTACAGTAGCCAGGAAGCTCATCGTCTCATAATGGGCCGGTGTAAACTTTAAAGGGGCTATGAGTAAGTTTAAGAACTGAAACTGATGACTTCAAATTGCTTGTTTTGTCCATTAATCAGTCCAAACCCCACTGATATCCAGTTTACTATAGAGCTGCAATGATTCTTTGAGTAAGAAATATAAAGAATATTAATTGGCAACTATTTTGGTGACAGATAATTCTGTCCCAAGTGGGTTAAAAAGTCATAAATGTACCTTGTACCCTGCAGAAACCCTGAAAATGGCTGCCATCAGTTACCTCTGTGTCCTCAGCCTCCCCAGAGTCATGTGGCATTAGTAAATAGTTAGAAGTATGAATATCATTATGAGGATGAGGAGGAACATGGAAAAGATCAATAACAAGAGCTCAATTTACTATTGACAAGAGGCTTTGTCAGAGATAAAAGCCCTTTAACATCAGAAAATTCCCATCATTCTTTGAGCCATTGATTGTGTCCGTTTGTTGTCTTTGGTTAAGAGCTTCTTTTAGCCCCTTGTTGTAAAGACACAAACACGTCCTTTCAGGATATGATTTGACAGGATTACAGGCCTCAACACTTGGGAAGGCTCAGCTGGCTCCTGCTTGTTGTTCATACCAATAAGCAGCATCCACTCCAGTGGAGAGGAGCCTGGTGACTGCTGTTGACGCAATGAGACTAACAACATTGTCATGTGTTGTGTAACACGCCATCAGCACCTGCCACACTTACAAAGACACGAAGCCTCAGACAGGTGATCAGCAGTGATGAGGAAGTTATTAATAAATGTTACTATAAAGCTGCTGTCTTCAGGGTAACCAGGGTTCTCAGTGATTTTTGGCCACTCAACTGCCGTCTAAAGCTGGATTTATATCAGTATCAATGATTTACACCATATGTACAGCGGCTCTGCAGCTGATGAGCACCACATCAAAAAATTTATTACATGTCGGCTATAGAGAAACCAGGTGGGCGCCACAAGAACTTCAAGGCCCCGATGCCGGTGGAGATGATTATGAAAGATGTTGAAGAGAGGTTCAATAGGCCTTAGTATCTATCGAGGCCATCTCCGCTTCAAACCTTCAGCTTACTACGGCCTTCGGTCTCCATCGCAGTGTTGGTAGACTGCAGCGGTTAGTGTCAACAGTCACGAAACAAGGCAAGACTGTCCCAACATGGCTTCAGTAAGTGAAGGAAAGGAAATCGCTAGTTATTCCTGACCCTGTGAAAAGCGTTGCTCCGTTTCGATGTGGACTTACATTTTTCTATAATGTGCGTACTTGTTGTCAGCATCAAGGGGGAGCTCCTGAGGGACAGTGTAGAAATGATGAGATGGTGGAGTTGCTGCGGAAACTTATGTGGAAGCCTGGTTTTTGTTTTTAATCAGCCTGTCGCAGAGCAGGATGCTGCTGGGCTTCGGCTGGTGATTTCAGTGCATGAAAATATATAATATACAACTACAACGCCTTGGAAATTGTTGCTTCATGCAGTTATTATAATGGTCCAACAGCCTCCAGATGGACCCATCGAGGCTCTGCCATTTGTCTGTCCCCTTCAGAAATGACATTGTGCTCGAACATCGTGAAAGGACCCGCAGCTGCTTCATCCTCACTGCGGGACTGAGCTGGTGGACTAGACCGGGTGCTGCACCTTTCTTTGAAATGTTCTTTTTCTTTCATGTGAATACATCACGCGTGTTCCCCTGGACCGCCAAGCCGCACGATAGCTATTGATTATTTGGAGAATGAAATACAAAGGATATGAGGCATGTGTGATGTAGCCGTCAAGGAGTTCATGTAATGAGGCACACGTATGTGGTGATCGCTCGATTTCTGTAGATTTCACACATCCGTGGCTTCCACCTACTCAGTTGGCCCCTGTGAAACCAGGTTAGCATCGGCTCAAGTGATGAATTGGAGAACAACACGGGAACTGTCAATTACCAGCTGTGTTTATTGATGTAGCACGAATAGCAAATACTGTATTTACTTTCTTTGTATGGATTCATTTCACAAGTGAAGTGTCAATCCTGTCACTTCAGTGTTTTTCTGAAGAGAGAAAATGTAAGGAAGGGCAGAGACTTTGCTGTGATGACGTGAGAGGCTGTTGGGTACTGCTCTACCCACCTCTCTGGCCGAGGTAAATGAAGTAGGCAACATTGTGCAGTGCAGCAGGTTCCCAGGATCCACTCTGACACGCTCTACGCTTTCAATTTTTTTGGGCTCTGGCTGACATCACAACTCCTCAACTTCCTGCCTTCATGGCAAAGCTGGACTGTCTGTAATGAGTGCAGTTGGATCTTTCCTGTTCCACGTTGGGGGCAACAGGTGGAAAATTCCCCTTAGACCCTGCAAACTAATGTATCAGTGAAGTCCAGGTCGCTTTAACGCTGTCAAAATATTGATAGTGCGGGTGACCATTGATTTTTGTCCACAGATGATATATAATTGTGTCACTGCTGCATTGTCAGATAACCTTTAAATCCCCAAAGCTGAGCCAATTATTTCAAAAGAGAGTGATTTTAAAAAAAAAACAACAAACAAACCAAAAAAAAAGAAACATATTAGTCATTTAATAGTGTGATTCTCTGCCTCAATTAAAGGTAATTGCTGTGTGTGCTTCACACCTCCCACACTGTGTTGCTTGGTTTGTGGTAAATAACAATAGCGGTGCTGATAATAATGACACATAAAGCTTTCCACCCAGACGTGTAGCCTCCAGAAGCATCTGGTTGTCATCCCCCTCCCGCCTGAACGCATTTTTTGCATCCAATGACAACTCAGGCTGTTCATTAGCTGTGACCAACCAAACGTAACATTTGTCATCAGTCAAATGGTCTTTATTAAAACAACCTCACAGTGTGCAACCAATTCTCTATGCTAATGTTGGTGAACCAAGTTGACCCGCTTTCAAGTAGCATTTGAATGAGCTATAACTACTTTATCCCACTTATGTAATATTTCCTCCGGTCTAGAAAATATATCAAACTGCTTTTGTTTGATTGACAGATTGGCTTTTGTCTTGGTTCCTCCTCGAACTGGCCCCTTTGCTCAGGTTTGAGAGTCTCTCTCGTTCCTCCCAAGTCTCTAAGAGCCTGACTTTGAATATGAATGTGACCTCAATCCACAATTGGGGGAAACAAGATGAACGAGCGTCATTTAAAGGCAACCAAAGACGACCGTGGGCCCCACAGGAGGGTGTCGTCCAGACCTTTGTCAGGAAAAATGCATTCAACTGCTCTTGTTTTTATTGTTCGCTCTGGCTTTTTTCTGACCCAGACCCTTTGACTGTGTTAGCTTGTGCGATGCGGGTGTATAGATAAAATTGTCGATAGCTCATGAATACAACGATCCATCTAATGCTTCACTGAATCAAAATGAGATGATTCTTCACACTAGTGTTAAACAGATTTGAAATTCTCAATTGACTTCTTTGGTACGGTCTTCAGATGGCAGCAGTTAGTGAGCACACAGGTGTCGCGTCTGTCTCCGGTTCTTGTTAATATGAGGACGCGCTGGTAAAATGTTGCCTCTTTGTGGACTTAATTGACTCGAGGTGTCACCGGCTGTCATTTTCTTACATTGCAGCATTTCAATCAAACATTTCTCTGTGGCTGATTATCCATCCATCCAATTTCCATAAATCGTATCTGTCAGGGTCACAAGGGTTTAGAGCAAATTCCATCTGACATTGGACAATGATGATTTTACTGTTTTTTTTTGTTTGTTTTTTTTTTTTTTAAACCAGAAGAAACCAAATTTGAGGATAGGAGCTGAGGAGGAGTGAGGGGTGGAGCTGACACCCTAATGCATACCCTGCTTTATGGCCTGTTTTCATCTAAATGGGACCATAATTTAAAAAATGAATGTGGTGTTGTATTGAAGGATACCTGAAACTAGGGATTGAGACCATAAACTCATTAGGAAAATGTTACTGAGCTAATAAATCAAGTGAGAAGTAGATCCATTTCCCCATAGACCTCAATACTAAGTTCTTTTTGCAACCAGTGGTCACTAGATATAATGTAAGTTTATGGCTGTTCTCTACTTTTCATCCCAGGTGTCTACATCCATTTTTATCTACAGCCTATAGCCAGTTTCATATTGATCTAGTTGCTTTTTGGAGGCTTGTGCCAGTTAACACAATTAACACAACAACACACAATGTCGAACACAATTTCAACAGCCAATATGACTTTAGATTGCTGTTGGGCTAAACTAGCTATTTGAAACATCTCCATGGGCTGTGAAAATGAAAATTTAATCAACAGATGAATCAAATATTAATGGTAATAGATAGATAATAGATTAAAGCAGGCGACTGAGGGCTTGAACACAGCATTTTCTAATTCACTACCACAGCAGCTTTGCCGGTAGAATTGACTTTTGTCTCCTGAGCGCGATGAATGATCCTTCGCCCTGTATTTGTCTTGTAAGTGTGTCTTTACAGAGTGCAGGTGGTGGCATGTGCTCTGTCTGTATCATGATTCAGCCAGACAGTTATGAGTGTCTTCTGATGAATTTGCCATAAGAACAGAGGAACTTGGGATTTCTGGAGTGAATATATCAAGTGGGGCGGCGGGTCTGGATTTCTTGTTTGGATTTCAGCACAGCAGCGTCTTGTCACATTTCATCCGCTCAAGTGTTGAAAGGATTGAAACGTTCATGCATTCAGGCAGCTTGTTGCTTATTTAAGGCGACCCACAAGTCTTTATTTAGCTGCCAGTGGGTGCATTGTTCTTATCTTCCTGTGGCCTTTGAGTGCCTCTTTGTAAAGACAGAAAAGAAACACTGCTAATGCCTCTGAGAGGAAATTCTCACATTTCAGATTCACCTTCATGATGTGTTTCTCTGCAGTTATTAATCTGTCAGCTCAAGAGCTACAATCTTCTGTGCGCCCCTGATCTGTCGGCTGCTTGTTTCGCCCTTTTGACCACGTTTTTAGCACCGTGCTGGTCAGTGTTAGCTGTTTACTCATCTACTCAGCTAAACGCCGAGGCTTCTTCGTGTTAATGAGGGACCCAGATGTCCCGGCACTCTCAGGCCGATGCTTATTCCAACAACAGGGACCTGTGCTAGCAGGATACATGACAGGCTAACGCACAACCTCATTCTCACCTGATTAGCCAGCTGTTTGGCCTCCCTGCGTTGGATCTAGACCGTGTCAGACCACACAAAGACAGCAGCTGTTGCTTTGCATTATTTGTGTTATAAGGACGTGATTACAGGCCGTAGCTCTGCAATTGGTATTTGTATTGATTGTGTTCAAAGATCAAAGTAGTGGCATGATGTGCCCCCTCAGTTCACTGCCTCACAGGCACTGCTACACACAGGGGAGGGCTTGGTCAGTCTTGTTTGTCTTTACATGCGTCACTCAGGTCAGTGACTGCTCCGTCTAATTGTCACTTAATTTGCTGCTGTCGTTTCAGGTTTGTTTTGTTCCCACCAGCCGTCAAAACCAATTGAGAGTAAAGCTATTTCTATCAGCTGTTGTGGCCATGTTTCCAGATGACAAAGTTCATGTTCTGGTGATTTACAACGTTCAATCACCGGAGATGTCAGGGACGACCAACATCTCTGCTGATTTAAATGGAAATTTCAATTAGCAGTGCTAACAAATGCAGTCACAGGTCCACGTATATGTGCTCAGTGTGGTTGTGCATTGCTCCAGTCGTGGGGTGATATACTTACTGACAACCATGTTTTCATTTTCTAGACTAAAACACTGGAGAACAGAGCTGGTTTTATGAATCTTCTTAGACCCAGACAGACCCAGTAGACGGTATTCATTAAAGTACTAATTAGTTTCCCCGTCCGTCGAGGTTAGCAATATTTAAACAATCAACTAACACGTGCTGAGAAGATGGAATTGTTTTCATGCTAGGATGGCAGTGTTGTAGCAGTGCGCTGACATTCATGGTCCCCAGATGATCCCCTGACTTTTCATCTACCACCACCATGAGGTCGGCCTCCATGGTTTCATGTGTAATGCTTCTGTAACTAACCATAAAATTTAGTAAACACATTCATTCAGTCTCAGGGCGAATTATTATTATTATTATTATTATTATTATTATTATCACGACTGTGATTCTTTGACTTTTCATCTTGGTCAAAATCTTCTGCTCAAAATTGTTCAATTATTAGAAATAATATATGATAATAATGATGATGTTCCCATAAGCCTCAGCTGTAGTTTGTGTTTGGTGCTGTGCTATGTTATTGATTAATCTGCCAACTATTTTCATGATTAATTGATTGTTTGGTTTATAAAATGTCAGAAACTGGTCAACTCCCGACTGAAACATTGCATCTATAATGATTCATTGATACATTACTATTATATAAGAATGTATTGAATTGACTTTTTCACTGCAGTTGATAACAGTATCTTATCTTTTGTTCATTAATGGTCAATTATAGTTTATTTTTATTCGAGGAATAATTTACTTCACCCTCATACTTTTGTTTTGACGGCACTGATCACAGCAGCTCTTCATTTCCTGAAAACAGCCTCTACTGTTGGCTAATAACGTCTTGCAAACAGCTTAATGGGCCAATTACAGCGGACGTCGATATCAGATGTTGGAATATGATTGATTAGATCCCAGGTAGGAAGTGTGTGAGCTGCAGCCTCTTCCCTCCAAACAAGCCTGCACACCAGCAAAACTCGTGCCTAATGAGAAGGAGGCCTCGAGTGGATTGAAGCTCCTCTGATATGACTTTGACATAAACACAGCCTCACACAATCACCATTAAAAGTTAAGAGTAAATAGCTTCGGCCCTCTTTATTGTCTCGCCTGGTTTGCTCTGGATTTTAATTGCAATTAGCGCAGACAGTGATTTATCGACGCGCAGTGGGTTTCAGCGCCGTGTCGTGTTAGGCTAATTGGTTTGGTTAAAAAGGCGTGACAAGGAGCATGCTGGAGGCACCGTGGTTCTCAGAAAAAGGATTGGCTTAACAAAACGCAACCGCAACTTTCTCTGAACTGTTTTTCCTGCTCGTTTCATTCCTTCCACCTTTTCTTCCATTTTCCACCTCGTCCTCCTCTTCTTGGTGCTGCCAAACAATTATCAGATGGGATTTGTCTCCACAGTTATAACACTCGATTGTTTTTCGGTGCCTCCGTGAGTCGAACTGCTTCATCTCCTTTCTTATCGAGAAAGGATCTGCCACGACAGCCGGTTTAAAAAAGAAGTAATCATTCACTAATCACTCCCCATTACTCTACTGGCAGATGGAGGAGGAAGAGAGGGAGAGGGGAATGTGTATATTCCTCTTCCAGTCACATAAAATGTCAACATTTCACTGCGGGTGTTAGTGGAGACTGAGCAGCGGTGCTGTTGCTCCTTACATGTCCCTCCTGTTCCTCTTCAGCCAGCCGCTGCTCCCAGAGAGGATGCTCATGGAGATCGAGTCCAGACCACGGCCTTGTACAGCGAGTGGACGGGGCCTGTGCACTGAGCTGTGTGCTAAAGGTGTGGCCCAGTCAACATGGGTGTGCATCTGTGATGTTTGTGGTCTGCGTCTGCACAGCAACCGACAGGGTAACAGCGGCATGCCCTGGCAAACAGGGCCAGAGAGAGAGTCCTGCAGGGCCACACACAGAGCAACACGACACAGGGCGCGAATAGGATTCCTAATATTTACAATACATTCACTGTATTTGGCACAGGTGCATGACATGAGTCAAAAATAAGTAAATATAAGGTATAACAGGCTTAAAATTAAAAAATGACAATGTTAAATGTTTCAGCACTGTGTTATTAAGTAACACAGTCCACATCTGAATTGTTTCGGCACTTTAAAAGTAATTGTAATTGTGTTGAAATGTGTGAAGTGAAATGTCCCATCAGACGATTTTTGTTTGATGCAAAATTCAATTTTATTTTTAAATCTTTTTTTATTAACTCTGTAAACAGTCTGAAAACCCGAAAAGAAAATCTGATGATAACGAGTTTAAAAAAAATAAAAAATAATAATAATAATAAAAAAAAAAAACTAGGAGCTACTATCTTTGATTTCACCGACACCACTACTAATGAGTATTTTCTTTAAAAGCAAATATTTTGACTCACAGCAACAGTCCTTGTGGACAGATTTTGACCTTTTATCATAATCTAAAATGATTCATTTACTGTAAAAAAAAAAAAAAATAAATAAAAAACTGTTTCTGATGAAAACTCAATTGGCAATTGTTGCAGCTCTTTTACCTTTTTAAATTTCCTTTTAGTTGGCTTCAAAAATGTGGATTCAAATCTTTGACACCATGTTTCTATCCGGTATCTGCTGGTTCTGACTGGTACAGTAGCTACGTTCAGTCAAACAGTGGATGAGGAGTATGTACAGTGTTTGCTTTGAATCATATTTTATTGATAACAGGGCGACAGGAGGCTGTGACAAATCATTTTTGTTTCATAATGTGCAACTAGCAATTATTTTCACTCGTGATTTATCTGCCAATTTATTTTAGATGACGAATCTAGTCCCAACAATTATAATAATCATTTCTCAGAGGCCAAAGAAAAGCTCGTTTTGTCTGACTAACATTCAAAATATAAAAATATTCAATTAACAAAACAGAGGAAGGCGACAAACTCTCACGTTGACATTTTAACTTGAAAAATGGCTGAAACCATAAGTTAAGCATCTTAAGAGTTGCTGCATAATTTCTTGTGGCTCAACCAATCAGCTGAGTCTCCTCTGTAACTGTGGAGCTGCTTTCATTATTGTTTAGTTCAACAGAAAAACACCTTATGACAACGGCCACTGTCACTATTTTCTTTCTTTTTTTAAGACCAATAGATTACTATTGAGATTGAGATTATCAGGTTAGGGGTCTGCAGGATAGGCAAAAAAAAAAAAAAAAAAATCATATTACAACTACTTATGAAGCAAAATGTGATCATGGTTTGCGTTGGAACGGTTGTTGGCCATATTGTGATTTTGATTAATTGTGCAGCTTTTTCGGCAGCTTCATCAGTTAAAGACATAATAAGATGTAGTTGCGTCTCTATGTTATAGTTGGTGGCATCGATGCTGCCAATGCATGTTGCCATGCAGGTTAGAGCAGTTACAGTCTTGTCAGTTTCTATCCGTCTCCTCGGTGCCTCACTCCGCTCATAGCGAAGTGATACGGACCCTTCGCGTCTTCTTATCTTCATCCTGACGCGGCGCCAGCGCTCATGGCCTCACAGGGCAGGATGGAGGAGAGGGGTGAAGACGAACAGCGACGGGGTGAGAGCGGAGTGGAGCTGAGTGGAGCAGGAAAAGAGCAGAGCGGAACAGAAAGGCGGGAGCGAGGCCAGCGAGAGCGCTCAACACATCCCAGATATAAAAGATGAGAGCAGGTCTCGGCATTGGCAAGCCATACATAGCTCAGTGAAGCAGAGGTTGCAGGCAGAAAGCCACATTTGTTAATAAGGGGTTCAGCCAGCACGGTGTCAAGAGACAGGACACCACATTATGCAGAAGTTACACAATGCCAGCTGAGCCACTTAGCACACAGCGTGAGTAATGCACTGTTTATTCACCGAGGAATAACTCACCCAGGTTTACCGGCACCATGGCCACTGACACAGTCATTTAAGCTATGAATTGATCTTTAATCAGTTGTTTACAGGAGGATTAGAGCTTTACTGGCAGGCACTATCATCACAGCTTGATTCAACTGAATTCCTACACAGGACATGACATCTGATGGTTTCCAGGTGGCCTTCGGTTGATAATAACAGAAAATGTCGGGTAAAGCCTGGGAAAATTTGCTGTTGGTGCTCGATAAAGGCATCACTACATTAGAAGAGCAGTCCTTCGCAGCTGTCGTAGACCGTGAGGGCCGAACCCAAATGAAGCGGTCTGGTCTTGTGGGTGACTTTCACTTTGCGTCACCAACTATTCCCGCTCTTACCATCGCCAACATGTACTTTTTAAGGCCCTTGATTTTAACAGTTGCACCAAAACCCAATGCTTCCACATAAATGTGTGACCCTCAGGCTCTCTGCCGATGTTTCTTGCCGCCGTATTATTGGATAAGTTGGGCCTTCGATTCCTAGGAAAAGGACCCAGGCTGCATATGAAGGAGCCTTTGTAAAGGGACAGCTTAGTTGCTCCAACTGTGACAATCAGTCTTCAAACACAACCTTTGAAGGAGGCAGCGCCTGAATTGGGACGTAGCTGTTACTGTATCTTTTTAGATTAGTCGATAAATAGTTGATCTGAAAACGTCTTCTTGGGAAAATTTAAAAATTTTTTTTTTTTTTAGTTTTCTTATTTTTATTTGTTTTTTTCATTCTCACAGTGTAAATGATTGATCTTTTGAAATCATTGGCAGGACAGCTGTTCTTCAGCAGAGCGTCCATGTGCAGTTCGATATGAGAAACCACATGGCCCTGTTTTTCACACAGATCCTCAGTAGATGTTCAACTATGCACGTAAAGCAGTGTCAGCCAAGAGCAGAGAGGGGATTTAAGCCTCAGATGTGTTTGGATGAGCAGGAATGAAGAGTCCGCTTTGCTCTCTCTTTCATTTTTCTTCACCCCCCCTCCTCTCCTCCTCACACTCACCCCTCCTCCAGTCCTCTCTCTTTCCCTCTCTGTCCTGAGGAGGCTCGACAGACGTGTCTCTCATCCTCACTGGCAGCTGTTGCCATGGTTGTGTCAGTGCCTCCGAACAACCTGGGATGGTATTTCCATGGACATAGATCAGGATGACACCGGGCTCTGAGGTGTAGGAGGGAGGCAGTTCACAGGTGTCAGCAGTTCTGTGTGTTGGACACGGACTGAAGGAGACGGAGGAAGAGGAGGAGGAGGAGGAGGAGGATTAGAGTCTGGGAAGACATTAAACAGAGAGGAGCAGGAGCCGGAAACAGAGTAAAAATGGGAGCGAGAGGCCTCTGCGTTTCACTGAAGCCACTTCTGAGAGGTAATTTCACCTCAATGCAGAATTGTCACTTCAGTCGTTCAATCATAGATCTGTGAGCAACAGCAACATCAGAGTGAGAGGAAAGAACCAAGGCACCTCCAGGAAGTCGCACACTGAGTCCTGGAGCTGCTCCATTTACACAGGAGTGGACACAATAACAGCTGAATGACATGATTACACAAATGTTTCTGCTCTTCATGATGAAGTGAGAAAAAGAGACTTTAATGCACCTTTTCCATAAGAGACTGAAACCATTATTTATGTTTGAAAATAAACCTTTATCCAAGATTTCCCCCCAGACTTTGAAAATGTCAAACGAAAACAACTAAACAAAAATAGATTAAGATATAAAAATATATCGAATATCAATAAAAAAATAAAATCAGACAGCCTATATTTTCGACCAGCAACTGTACTGACACCAACTGATCAGCTAATATCAGCCAATAATATCAACCTAGACAAAACATCTGTGTGACTTCACTTTGTATTTTTACACTGATGTAACTGCATAAAAAATACTGTTAAAATTTGTGGAAGGCCAGATTTTTAAAGATATAAACAAGATATATAAGTGAATAAGAGAGATAAAAGAAAAATGTCATGTTTGATAAATAACTGGTTGCAGCAGGAAGTGAGGCAGCTGCTTTTGCTTTTCTTTTGTTGGCCAACATGTTAAATCGTAGCCATGGGTCATTTCTATCTCTTTTTTTTTTTTTTTTGATTCTTCCTGTAAGAGATTGTGCTCAGGATGCTGATTGCATCTAATGTGAGATCTGCTGACGATACTGTCAGCTGTGAATTAGGTTTGCGATTTGGTTTTCGATTTCCTGTCCACCAATTCTAGCCCACATCGCTCCCTGTGAGGGCGAAAGTCAGTCGATCGCACTGATAACACACACCCACGTGGACCGACGCGCAGGCCTCCGCCCCCCTCCGCCCCCCTCAGCCGTCACATGAAGCTGACACCCCCCATTCCCTCGTCTCATCCACCTGCCCCGCAGACGTTGTGACCTCCATATAATGCCCCTATTCATAAATCATCTTTTCTCTGCCTGTTTGACAGCAGCGACTCGGCCCGGAGACAAAAACGCCCTCCTGCAGCTCCCTCCTTCTTGACCCCCTTCACTTCCCGTACAGCCAAGCAATCAAGGACAACTGCAGATGGCGTGGAGCGTCCGTCTGAAAGGCCGACTTTCTGTAATATAATGCACAGAGGAACAAAGTGAGAGGCTGCGACTGACTGCAGGTCTCCCACTGACCGTCCATCTGTGTGTGGCAGACTGTCCACAGTCTGCTGGGTGTCTTCCTCCAAGTCAGTGTCGTTGTCACCTGGTTAATGTTCAAGATCCCTGGGGATGATGCAGATGTCCCCAATGAGTAATTCTGGATTAATTGAATATCTTATTGCTTTGTGTGGGTTATTTTCCTCTGCTGCCGGACGTGTGGTCACAACCTTTTCTCCAGCTCCAGGCAGCCGAACGCTGCCAATGTCTGAAACTCAGAAAATTCTTCACATGCAGTGAAGGACAAAGAATCTACTGAGTGTGAATCTCCTGCACTGGAGCCAGACGTCCCCTTCATGAGTGATTCTTTTCCACGTGTACAGGACATTAAAAGTAACAGACTCAATTAAATTCACTGTCAATTCACTGTTTTATCAGTTTTCCACTGAGCTGGTGGAAAACTTGTCATTTATTAGAGCTCACACTTTGATGAATGAGGCCTTATTTTATAGATGCTGGTGACCATATAGTTTGTATCTATTAGAGTTGATCCAATACTAGTATCTAGTATTAAATACTTCTGATCCTGCCTGAAATACAGTGTTAGGTAGCGGCTGGTACATTAAGGTATTAATTAATATTAATAAAATTTAGAGTTTTAAGCCCGGGCAAAACACCAGGAAATCAATTCTTCGCTGCTCCAAACAGGAAGGAAGGAAGGACAAAGGAAGCCACATAACAAAAACATTCAACCACCAGAATTACATGCTCCTATGAGTTCGTGGAGCAAACCACGTCTGTAAAATGAGGTTGTCTGAGTGGTGCTTCACACCTGACACAGCGTCCCTGTTTGTGGCAGCTGGATTGGATGATGTGATGTTTGTCACACATGGTTTCTCTCTGCACCTCAATCATATTTATGACTTATTTCCATTTCCTCTATTAAAAAAAAACAAGCAAGCAGCAAACAGGTCTGATGACAAAGTGTGATCAGAGTCAGTCTATAGCTGAATGTGTGAGACTTGGTGTCTGTGTTTATTAACAACACACTCAGTCTTTAGTGACGAGAGCCTGCTGATGTTCTGGAGGCCGAGTGGCGTCACGTGTTGGAGCTGCTTTAGCTCTTACACTGATCAACAGTTTACACAGGTTTGAGGTTTCAGGTGTGTGTGTGTGTGTGTGTGTGTCTTTTTGCTCGGCGTGCAGCAGCTGGATCCATCACACACAGTAGTTAACTAACAGCACTGCTGGGAGTTGGCTGCAGCAGTGATATGTCCAACCCTTGTTTCTGTGTCTCTCTCAGGGGACTCCTTCACTCAATTCCGGTTTTCAGAAGAAAAAGACTGGGAGATGGACTCATTTACAGCAAGTCAGGTAAATCTATATATATTCAACCCAATCTGCAGCACTCTGTATTGGTTTTAACCCACTTTTCCTCCAGCAGACTCTACATCTGGGTTAAAAATTCAGGAGCTAATGTGGCATCTTTAGCTGCATGTCAACCACTTTGGTCCAGACTGAAATATCTAAAAAACTGTTGCATAGATTGATGTGAAATTTCATACAGACGTGTGTGTGAGAATGACCTTCAGAGACTTTAGTTTTCCTCTGACTTTTCGTCTTGGCGCCGCCAGCAGGTCAGAGTTCTCATTTATCCTGGGAAATATCTCAAGATCCACTAGACTTTACAAAATGAACAACAAAAAAGACATTTAAGTATCATTTACTCCTCAACACGACTCAGCCTGAACATGATACAGATTATCATGACCTTAACCTCATCCTGACTCCGCCAGCACTCGTCTGCGTCTGTGGAAACAAACACAGTCAGATTATATAAGGCTTCCCAACCTCTTGCTATTTCTTGTGTACAGTCAGAGCTACATTGTTTTGTTTCTCTTGTGTGGAGGCACAGATGAGTACTGACCTGACCTGAACTTAGCTACTTCAAACACTTTAAACAAAACATATTGCATGTTACACATCCTTGGATTCTTTGCTGAAGCCTCATGTTAGAATAATGCTCCAAATACTTTTGATTCCATAACCTGATGAAAGTCCAGCGGGACTTTAAATGTAGCTGTAAATTTAAAAATAAATGGTTTGCGATATTGTTTGTTAACGTACATCTTAAACCCGTTTCTCTGCTTTTCTTTGTGTGCAGATGTCGGCCATGTTTGTGGACCTCCCAGCTCTCGCCCAGGCCCTTCAACAGGTTCCTCTCCATCAGAGACTCAACCTGGAGGCTGAGCTGGTTCAGGTAGGATCTTCGACTGCGAAACCTCTATCACACTGTTCATCAGCCGACATCCAGCATCCTGAGAGGCAGCAGGAAAACGCCCGTCAATCTGCTGGCCCAAAGTGATATTTTTTCCATCAGCAATCTGAAAGTCAAAGGTGTCAAATATTGAGCTTTACAGATGTTACTCTTGTACAGAGCCAGTCCAGCTGTTTCCACCCAGTTCCTTGTCTCAATGCATCTTATTCTCTGCCTTAAATAATTTACCAAAACATAAAACTTTTGCTTTAAATGTAACCAGAATCATCAGGAAGTCAGTGATATTTTTTCCATCAATATTTTAAAAGCTAAAATCATTTTGGCTTGAAAAACCAAATGATCTGTTATGATAGATACATTTTTTTTTCTCTTTTGTCAGAGAGAAATTTTTTTTTTTACTCCACAATTATTAATTTACATCCCTCATAAAAATAAATGTAACACAGGTTTTTCCAGACAGGATTCACTGACAGAAATTAAGTGTCAGTGGCGAGATGAGCGGAAACCTTAGACTTAATCCTTGTCCGTCCTCTAAAACCAAAGCCTCTGTCCTGGTCACATGCTTTGGGATAAACTTTGAATATGAGAACACACAACAGATCAATAATCAGTGTGGCCCGTGACAGGTTCATACACACTTTCCTTTGGTGTTGTCTGGGTTTAAAGTTGTTGTGGGAAGTTATACTTAAAGAAAAGCAGCGTCTGGTTCAGTTTAACTTGTTCTTAATCAACAAAAGACGTGAGAATCCAAAAAGTTACCAGTTTGAAAGTAATTACTGAGTAATTGCTGCAGAAATCCTATCCTCTGTTAAAATGGAGAGCCGTGTCAGGGAAAGTTAAATACATAGGAAAAAATGACAAAATCTGAGCTAAGCATTGGATGGAGCAAAAGACAAATTAGAAATTATTTTAAAAAAACAAAAAAAAAAGAAGGAAATAACATTTGGTGTGTGCCTGCTAAATTCTAATTTTGGATTTTGTTTTAATACCGAGTTTACTGATGTTCCAGGTCCTGACTCCAGTGGAACTGCCCACAATGAGCCCTGCACCTAAACAGGAAATGACCAAAACGTCCACATTCACTCCTCCATCCACGACTTTAAAAGGCCTCAGCATCAGCCAGACAGTCCCCGTGGCTGCAAACCCAGTGTCCACATCACACGCTGCCAAGCCGCCAGAGGATGATGGTGATGAAGAGCTGGACCAGCTGCTCAGTTTACAGAAACCGGTCCTGGGAAACCAGTCTGCCAGTGTCGCAGATGAGAAGAGTGAGGATCCAGAGGAAGGTGAGTTTGTTCCCCCTCTCCACACGATGCACTCATGTTACTATCAACTGTTTGCCCCATCACTACAAGTTCAACTCAACAGACAGTGATTTCCTGAAGATTGGAAACTCATTTTCGTTCCAAGATCTTTTTGGAGCCGTTTCACCACCACCCACAATTTCCAATGTGCCTGATAACAGAATCCAAGAGTACACCCAATAATTGGCCGTATTTAAAGTACATCCTGTCTGGTTTGATTATATTTAATTGTCATTTTTCCAGCGTAAATAACACTTTGTGCTAAAAAACCTGCTTAGAATTGGTGTCTAGTATGTAACTTTAAGAATAATTACACATTTTGGGAAATGCACTTGTTCACTTTCTGCCAGAGTTGGATGAGAAGATTGATATAATTTTCATATCTATATGGGGAAAAAAGTAGTCTTTTAAACTTGTAGGACTTAGGAATTAATTTACTTTAACTGATCCAAGAATATTTTTGATATTTGTTCAACATTTTGGCAAATCCACTTACCAGAGTATGTTAGAGCTGAAATAGTCAGTACCTTCATTCTAGTATGAATTAAACAAGACATAAGGTTAAATAATGAGTTTTGCAGATGCTACTCTTGTACAGAGCCAGTCCAGCTGTTTCCATCCACTTTCTGGTCTCTGTGCTAAGCTAAGCTAATCAGCTTGATATTTACATGACAAACATGAAAGTGATATTTATCTTTGTATTTAATTGTCTGACATAAATAATTTACCAAATGATAAAACTTTTGCTTTAAATTTAACCAGAATCATCAGGAAGTGATTGAAAAAGTTGAAGGTAGGACGTCGAAGGTTGTGACAGTACAAGTCAAAATCTTCCCTGTGTTCTTTTAATTTTCAGCGTGTGAGGAAATGAAGGAGTTGGTACCGGAGGTGTTGGAAAAGAAGATGGAGGAGGTGAAAGACAAAGATGTCGCACCTCCGAAGTCTGAATCCGTCAAGCAGGAAATGACGGAGGAGGACCTGGAGGACTGGCTCGACAGCATGATCTCCTGATCCAGGACAGACTTGGAGGAGGAGGCGTATGAGTAAAACTGGACTTTGGTTCGTGAATTCAACCACCTCTGCTTCAACTTCTGTCCTTTAAAAATCACATCAAGACCAAACAGGAGTTTAACCATTCAGCCTTAAAGCCAGTGATTGAGCTCACGTGCTTTGTTTCACATTGGCCTCCACTTTTTTTTTTTTTTCCTTCTGGAGCTTAATAAGAAACAATATGTTTGGAGGTGCAGAGATGGGACAGAACATCTCGTACGTTTGTGAGACTGTGTCACAATGTTCCCGCTGCACCTCGTGTTTCAGAGAAAGAATTTTCTGTTCCTTGTCCGAAAGTTACACACAACAGGAGGGTGTTGCCTTGAGAGGGACGGACAGACAGTGAAACAGGTCACGGACAACACGTTCGGCTTATTGCGTCAATTAATTTATTCATTTCCTCCCAGTCATTAAAAGAAATGCGGTTTACCAAAGCTACTACATACATACAAATGGCCATACAATAGCAGTTAACCATCTTGTCGTCAATAAATCCCTGAACCAAGTTGTTTCATTGTTTTCCTCTTGTTGTGGGGTTCTTCTACTGTGGAAAGAGGTGCAGGCAGGCAGGACACCACAGCTTAGGAACAAAACCAAACTAAGCAACATTTACACGAGGATCAACTATATTTTATACAACAAATGTTTCTCTTTTTCTTTTTTTTCTTTTTTTTTAATTTAAAAGCCACAAAACTAACTTGAGCTAAATCAGTAACTAATCCAGAACTAGCACACTGCTTGTGTCAGGAGGGACAAAAATGATTTAATTTGAAAGTTTTTTTTTTTTTTTTTTTTGCATAGTTTCTCTTAAGGCACGTCGGCTCTTGATAAACACGTAAAGTGAGTCGTCTCTGGTCCTGGAAGAACCATCTTTGTTTCATCAGACAGATTTGAACCAGCTTTGAAAGGCAGATCAGGTCTCACTCATTTGATCCGATGTTAACTGGATCAGTACCAGCAGCACACATCCACTCAGTTGGTTTTATAAGTGACACTAACATCCTGGCGTTTAAAACTAGAAAATGTGCATATTCAGACATTCAGTTGTCATGCTGTAACCCTCCACGTGTATCAAATGTCTACACACAACAAATTGTGCAACAGGTTGGGGTTAAGCAAGTGAAAAGGCAATGTGAATCAGAATCAAAAGAAGAGTTTGCATAAAAGAGGCGTCGTGGCAAGTGACAGTTTTCTGTAACAAGGAAGAGGACTTGGATGCACAAACGTCCACTCATCAGTTGTAAGTAAGTCTGAAAGGTTTTCTTTAAATTATCTTTTACATGTATTTAAATTTGAAATGATTTTTTTTTTTCTTCACATTTTTCAACAACATGGCAGCAGAGAAAGTCCAGCAAGTTTTTAGGTTGTGTTAACAGGGTGAAGTCAAGTTCATTGTCTCTTTCAGATAGAAGGAAAGTAGCAAGGGTTGTTGGGGGCACTAGACGAGGCAGAGCCCCCCTCCTCCCCCTCCTCCCTCTCCTTTAACCCAACTGGTCCTCATATTGCTTACGGAAGCAGTCTCCAGTAGGGAAGAAGTCCCAGCATCTCTCCTGGTACATCTTCCACACATATGACTCCTGGAGGAGGGAAGGGGGGAAAAACGGTGAGCTGCTGTTGTCAAGTCTCGTCATGCACGTAGTTAAAATACTGGAAAGCCACAGCTGTCTGCACGGCTAAACATCATGAGAGGGAAAATAGAATGAGAATGTGTTTTCCTTGTGATTAGGAGGAAGTGACCCTGTAGTTGGTTAAAGAACATATATGCTGTAGGAGTTAACAACAATTATATAACAAGTAATAACATCTTTAGTGAATTTCATGTCATTTAGATCAACATAAGACCCACGTGGCTTTCTTCTAATTTCTACAAAGACAATCATTAATAGTTGGAGATGAATATAACTTTGACTTATTCACTACATGTGGCTGAATTTCAAGGAACTCCAGAACACTTCTTTTCCTCCAGCTGTATTTGTGACCTACGAACAGTGAACGTACATCAAATAAAAAACAACTTGAGTCTCAGGTGCAGGACACTAACAAGTTAATATCAAAAAAGTCAAAGTAAACCCACGCATTACTTCTTCCTCCAGCTAAGCTGCACTTATGTAACAGATCAAGTGGGTTGAAATGTTGCACAAGTGAAACCTATCGAAGTTGGGAGGATCTACTTTCTTGAGATCGATTAGATGCGATTTTGTCGTATTTAACAACGCAAAATGCAACAGAGGAGAAAGTTGAAGCTGAACAGATATTTTCTGAGACATACCTGACCCGTGTGTTCAGTCTCGTCCTTGTTAATCAGGTACATCAGGAAGAACCTGCACATGGGAGGACACGAGTGTTGTGACAAACGCTTGTGTGGTAAAATCGGGGACAGTTCTTAACGTACTGGAGTTTGGTTTTGTGTGTTGCAGCACTCACAGGTAGTTGGCTAGGTTGTGCTCTTGTAAGGTGTGGGTTTCAAACCCGTGAGGCGTCCGGTCAAAGTAGTCGTTGCCAATGCCACAGATGAAGCATTTGGTCTGAAAGGAGAGTGAGAGGAAAACTTACACACAGCACTTTTATTCCTGCTGCATTCACATCTGTGGTTTTGTTGACAGCGAATAAAGGAAAGAAAATATATCGTTTCCTTTTAGTTTAGATATGTAACTAATGAATAATTTTGCATCATCTCAAACTCTAGTGACTGACAGTCAGTCATTCTGCACTTAAGTGACTCAAATGCTTGTTTATTTGTCACAACTCACACGAAAAGAACTTGTTTATCAGGAGCAGAATTAGTTGCGGCTGAAAAAGAGTCGTCTGACTGTAATGTTACAGAGGAAGATGCAAACTGTGTGGCTGCTAAGTTCAACCCACTTTTAAATGAGGAGCAGCCAGAGTTAAAAAAAAAAAAACTGCAAGAAGCAACAGATGGTCTGACCCCCACAGAGCCCTGATCTCGACATCATGGAGTCAGTCTGGGATTACATGAGGAGACATGAGGCACTGAAACAGCCTGAATCCACAGAGGAGCTGTGGCCTGTTTTAAAGGCAGAGGCTGTTTAATGCACTTTGTATGAAGTTAACAGATAAAAACTATTCGTGGACTCATTTTTGAAAGCATCTGTACTTTTAGTGCCTGAATAAAATCACGTGTTTAGTCCAGAAACGAACTGTTAGCAGAGTCCATCTGCGATCCTCCTTTTCCAGGATCAGTTTGTTTCAGGTACGTTTTCACACCAGCACAAACTGACCCCATTTTCCTGCACGTGTCAGCATCAGTGTACGACTTTATAAAAAACAAAACCTTTCTGGCTGAAATATATTTCTCATAATATGAACAATATCCACGCTGAGTCTTACCTCCATGTCCTCCTTCACCTGCTCCTGCTGGTCTCTCAGCTCACCAAAGGCATCAATGATCAAACCTGAAAGTTTTACAAAAGAGCACTTTATACCCTATAATACAACTATTAAACTGATGCAGAACACATGTACGTGCCAGTAGGAAAATCATTTCTCTATCTAATTTCCACCTGTACATTGGTGAGGTAGTGAGACCTGGATAAATGACATGAAAACATAAAGGTTGCGTACCCTGAATGATGGCCAGCAGGATGACGATGACAAAGAAGAAGAAGGTGATGTCGAACAGGATGCGGTAGAGCTCATAGGGGTCTCCAGCTGGGTCCTCCAGCTCATCTCCAATACCTCCTCCAGCCCTCACACCGACATACATGTGGAACAGGTAACACTATGAGGAGAAAAGAGGCAAAGCTATAATGATGACTATCAAAGGCAGCTATGTGTTATTAACTTCAGTCTACGACGCTGCCCAGGATTAAGTCTTTTTACTTCTATGAAAATAATTTTTCATGAATGTACAGATGTCGCACCGTCATCATGTCGTCACACTTCATGTCGGGCTCGTCTTCATCCTCGCTCTTATTGTAGAACTTCCTGAAGAAGTTGAAGGCCACCACAGTGTAGAGATAGACGACCACAGCCAGCAGACCCACGGTCAGCACAAGCTGGAAGGAGAGAAAAGTCATTAAAAGACTGTGTAGATGCTCTGAAACACTTCATTTGACCTTTATTTGTTCCCAGTGACAATTTGAGCTGAGAGCCGTGGAGACAGCAGCCCCTTCTGAAGCACAAACGATTATGCCTTGTTTAAATGTAGATTTGGAGGGTAATTTTTTTCAGGACTGGATAAACATGTCTTTTTTTTTTCAATAGGGAAGTGATTTCACAAAAGAACTGCAATATTTTCAAGGCCTCTGCAGCTGAAACGAGGATTTCAGGGCAGCTTTCATCAGTATTCAATGACTTTGGAGACCTTCAGGAAATCAAATTCACGTCATTACAGAGCTACTTCATGCCCCATCGATGCCCTGCAATTTACATATGCTTACTGTTCGCTGTCAGACTGATGCTCTAAACCAGTGTTTTTTTCCTGATGGGCCCTCAGATTAACTCAAATACCCCTTTGAGGAGGCCACAGATGTGTTAAGTTTAAACTGGATATTATTTAAAGCTGGTGATTGTGGATATTATTACAATAGTGTCTGTAGTAGTCTACAATATTGTGGTAAAATTGCCATACTACTAGTTTGAGTTTTTACCATTTATTTAGTACATCTATTTAACTATTTCATCTGTTTACCAGTTTCTTTTGGCCAATTATTACAAACATGTGTTCATTAGAATTTAAACTATTTATTCACTCCACTGAACTAGGTGATTCAGTTTTAACATAAAATACATCAAACTGTGAATGACTCACTCCCAACGTCCTGAAGAACGAAAGAGAAAATCCAGTTGACTTTGCCTTTTTATTTGTATTTAATTCCTTTAATTTCTTTCTCATGACTGTTTCTTTCTAAATGTCTTATGACCTGGGTGACTTTATGGTCTTTATAGATTTGCACTTTGTCCATTTTAAAGCTTCAGCATTTTCCAGACGTTTTAATTTCTTAATTAATTTAATTATGTTAATTTTGAGTATGTTCGTGCTCGGTATAAATGCAAATATGCTTGTTGTTTTTTTTCCACAGACCACATACAGATGCAGATTGTGTCTACTTGCATTAAGGTTATTACTTTCATAGAATAGAAGAAAAAGGGACAAATTGAGGTTTTAAGAAAAAGCTTCCCTGCTGTGGAGTGAATTTCTCAGTACTCTGGCTCCCTCTGCTGGTGGAGCTACTTACCTGCTTCCCGTTGTGAGTGACTGAGGACAGGATGGTGCGAAGGGTCTTGAAGCCCATGGCGATGTCCAGCAAATGAGCGGCAAAGAAGAAGTTGTTGAAGTGTCCAAAGATGGACATGGTGGTGTACCAGATCAGATACAAGAAGGACTAGAGGGACAGGAGACCACTCATTAGTGACAGATGATAGATTTGATGGTGGTTGCATTGCTGTGTAGAATTTACATTTTTATATACTGAAAAGTTGCACAGAAACTACACAATGTGACAATATTCACACATTTTTATCATTTGTTTATCTTAATTTTAGTTATTCTTAATGTTTTTTTTTTTTTTAAATCATTCATGTTATTGTGACTGAAAAATTATTAAACAAGCTACAGAATAACTTTAACCAAAACCGTGATCATAACTAAAGCATTATTTCCCCCACAGTAATGAACATCTAATAAACTTACGTTGTCTGTCAAAACCACTCCCAGCTTCCAGATGTAGTACTTTGTATCAATGGAGCTCAGCCTGTCAAAACAAAGTTGTGTTGCTGACGTGAACATCAAAAAATATCTAGCGATGCAGTTGATGCTTGTGTTTAAATCCAGGGATCCACTTTTATTCCTGCGTCCACAAGCATCCGTTTTTCTTCCAGTTCAGATTAGGTAATGCTCAAACTTTGAGGCCTGAACCAAGCCCTAATTTAAAAGCCCTTTCAACACATGAGTGGTTGTAAACGGGGTGTAGATCAGTACCAATCACTCCATGATTACCTGGGTTAGCGCTGACATTTGCATCTTTGAATGCTGTTCCTGGCCACTACAGGCTTAAAAACCTGCTTGTCTGCATATACATACTGCAGATTCCTAATGTTACATAAACACAAATACCTTCACATTTCCTATCCACATCCATTTTACAGCTTTATATAAAGACTGGGGACACAAGGATTGAGTTCTCACCAGGAGACCAGGGAGGCTTCCCTCTCAACAGTCTCCACTGTGGGGTCGAAGTCAAGCGCGCTCTTATCCAGGCCTAGGAGCTCCGCGATGCGCTCAGCGCCGTACAGGTCACCATATTTGTTGATCACCTACACACAAACACACACATCTTATATTAGTTTAGACTGAATATGGAAATTATCAATGACTAATGTGAAGTAATTTTATATCTGGACTCCTAGTGAGTCATATTTAGTTACATCTTACGTTACAAATTTGTTAGTGACAGTATCTAACAGAGATTGTCTCAGATATTCACCTTACGCTTGATGAACTTGTCCCAGTAGTTGTTGGGGAAAGACCTGTAATAGAGCATAGTATTAGGAGTTGGTAATGAAAATAGTTTGATAAACTAAATGTATTAGTTAATTATTCTGGCCTCATCAACGAGCCAGTTTTGCTGTAATGTGTTTCAGAGTTTTCATTTTGAACAGCTGCTACCAAAGCTTTTTCTTGTGAGCTATGTTTATGTCTAGTTTTTGGAATAAACTCACTGTGAGAGAGCTAGACTAAAATCAGACTGCATACTGATCTGAACTCTGTTTGTTGGACTTATTCTCTCTGGCTTCCTGATGTGAGGTCATGAAAGTGAACTGAACAGTGTTTGGATTCTCCTTCATTCATTGTCTCCCTGCTGGGGCACTAACACCAGCTACCAGCTCTCTGCAGATGTCAGGCCGATGTCTCATGAGGACAATCAGTGCAGATGAAGTGGTGAGCAGACTTTCACTTCCTGCCTTGTCTGTGCACAAAGTGATCATTAAAGTCAATGTTTTTATTTAGTTAAAGCATCAGATACTGGCAATTTATGTGCAGCTGTATGCAACAGCATTTGGAGGATTTTTGCTGCTGTTGTTCAACTATTTTACACATGCAGACCTAAAAATTATGAATTTATTGTGCTTTTGTTGTTTTGCATTTGCAGAGGAAAACAAATTATTGGCCCACTGTTTTATAATTGGGAAATGTGTTTACAATTTAGCCAGTAATTTGCACTTTGCACATTATTGTATGATGCCCCCATTTTTCAAAGATGGATTTTTATGATACTAATGGATATTACAACAAACAGGACAAGGTGCTTTTTGTTCTTTATCAGAGGAAGTGTTAGCGCTATGATAATCTGTGTTGGAAGGAAACATATTTTAAGATCATTGTGAAAGGATCCAGGTAAATTATTGAGGCAATGAGACTCATTCCAATGCTTTAAACAACTCACGGGGTGTTGATGACGAGTCGATCCCACTGGCCCTTGATGTCATCGTCAGACGGCTGCTCAGTAATGTAGAGACCGTCAAATTCAAGTTTCCTGGCGATCTCTTTCTCCCTCTTGAACACCACCAGGGGAACCTAAGAGCAAAAATATTAAGATAGTTAACTAAGCCTTCACTTACACAATGGTATCATCTGCAAAGAAATTATTCTCAGCCGGCAGAGAACGGACTGTTAAAGCAGTGAGAGTATCATGAGTGTTCCCACCTTCAGACAGTAGTAACCGACCAAACAGAGGAGCGAGATGACAGTGTGGAATATGGCCAAGAAGCGCAACGTTGGTAACATGTAGCCAGTGCTCTCCTGAAGTACAAACTCATCCATATCGAACAGGGTGTTTTCGTCATCCTCCTCATCACCACCCCAGCGGTTTTCATCGTCAGTTTCATCATCGGTTTCACCAGTGACCTGAAAGGCATAGATGAACCATGTAGATGAAGAAAAATGTATTTTACATTCCTTATTATATATTTCTTACACTTGTTTTTCCTCCAGATTCCTCTAATGCTTTGTTGGGTTGTTAGTAACTATTATAGTCTACTATACTAAACATCTAAGGTTTTGGTATCCCTCTGTCACTAACAGAGAAAATACCTGTTTTAAGTGAGTAAATCAGACCCATAATAAGAAATTTAAGAAGAATTGACCCTGGCCAGAATAGTTGTCTTGTTTGACTTGATCTGAATTTTCTGTTGATCAAATCCATCAATCCTTAAATTGTTACATCTCTACTTCAGTTACCTTGTAGAAGAGCAGAATGAAATTGATGGCAAAGCACACAAACAGAGCCAGGAAACGCAGGTTGTAGAAGTTGCGAGCCAGGTAGTTCTGTAAGGAAATTAAGAGACCAGCTTTATAATGGACAGAAACAATTATTGAGCCTGAAAAAAATCTTATTGAAGAATTTGTCTCAAGCAAAGCCACAATAACAGTGTCTGGCCTCACCAGCATCTTGTTCATGTAGATGTCCAGAGCAGCAAAGATATTGGACATGAAGGCAGGAGCCGGCTCTTTAGATTGGCTCGATCTGGTCTTGGGCTTGCCCTCGGTACCTGGTTCCTTAGCCTCCTCCTCCTTTGGTTTATCTTCCTTCTCCTGGTTCTCTGTGCTGCATTTAGTCGTTACAGTTTTAACTTTACAATTCTTTTAATTTTGAATGATAATTAATTTTACTCGCAGTTTTACTCACTCTGCTTTTTCTGGTTCACTCTCAGGAGTCTCCACAGGCTTGGCAGCAGCTTTCTGCGTGACAGAGTTATACATATCAATGAGCTGTGAAACCTAATGGTCACACAAAGAAGTTACTGAATATCGACTGCAAACCTTTTTTTGATCAGTAGCGGATGTTTCTGCACTGAGCTCTGAAACGTCACCCAGGCCGGGCTCCGCATGTTTCCCTCCTTCCTTTTTGGGCATCGTCAGCATCTCCAGCATTATGTCCACCTCTGCCATGTCTCCTGTTGGTGCCATGGCTATGTCCAAGTTTCCTGATGACTCTATAGCCTCCACTTTCTCTCCTTCTATCACATCTCCATGGATACCAAATTGGGTTGGGTCAGGCATGTTTCCAAGTATGTCAGTCACCTTCATGTTCTTGGCACCCTCTACCAGGCCACCGCCAAACATGGAGGACCAGATGACATGGAAGAAACCAAAGATGAGACTATAGATTCCCTTAAAGAAGCCAGTGAAGAGCATCCAGAAGAAGGAGAAGAAGCCTGTGATGATCTCCTTGATAGTCAGTTTCTTGATTTTCTTGAACCGCTTGCGTACGTTTTTAAGAGAAAAAATTTGGCGTACATTAGCAACCTTCTTCCTCACTGCGCAACAAGCAGTGGTGAAGGCTGAGGCTGACTCCAAGGCACCTTCACCTCCAGCCAGCTCCTCCAGGATGCTGTGTCCGTCATCTTCTTCATCCTCTTCAGGTTGTTCAACCTCATCCGGCTCAGAGATCTGTGAGGCCAGCTGCATCTCAAAGATGGTGTCCTCGCAGAAATTCACAAACATCTCCATCTTCTCGCTCTCTCCGCCCTCATTGACCACATCAAAGATGAACTGACGCTTGGACTCCTTGACCTGCGGCTTCTCCCACTGCTCACGGCTCGACTCGCTGATCTCAAAGTAAACCCTCTCGATGCGTTTCGCACTGCCCATAATTTCAATACGACCCAGGTAAGGTTCAAAGTAGCTGAGCACGCTCTCTGCCAAATCCAAGAAGGTGGAAAGTCGAGAGTCGTGTGGCATGTGTTCAGCCAGGTTAGTCAGCAGCACTGCCACATTGAAGCCGATGTCTTTGGCCGGCTCATGGAATCGCTCCACAAACTCCTTGTAATTAAACATGTCGTTCTCGTCCGCCTCAGCACACGAGAGCAAGAAATCAATCTCAGACTGGCTGTACTGCTTCTGACTCTCCATGGACTTTTGGAACTCCTTCTTTGAAATAATGCCTTTAAACTCGGGGTCGTACTCCTTGAAGTTGTCAGAGGTCGTCAGATCCTTCAGTTTGAGGAACATATCGAAGAACTTGAGGATCATCTCCACATTGTTGGAAGACTCCATCAGCGTGTCAACCATTTGCTTTCCAATTGTTCCATTCACCACATTACCTGAAGAGGGAACAACATTCATTTCATCAATCATCTCAGATATGTCGAGATGATGAGCTAACAACTATTTTTACATTGTCTCTGTCTAATTTCTTTGTCAATAAATGGCAGCGTCAGGCTCTTACCCTCTAGCAGAGACAGCAGCATGACAACCATGTCCTTCTGTAAATCCATCAGCTCCTTCAACAGCTCAATCTGACTGGCATCCTAAAACAAGAGGAGACAGTCCCTAAGCTTTTACTCTAGGACACAAAGTTGGTTACACTTATTGTTAATGCCTACATTATACGTTCAGTAATAACTTAGTGAATTAACTAGAATTAATTATATAGAGTGAATTATTAGCTAGAGTCGTTTCATACAATATGAGACTATGTGAGACTATGCATCCCTCAATTATTTAGACAGCTTAACGGTGTAAGGTCGCGTTGAGTGAGGGCGGCCTACACCCTCCCAAATGTTTTCATTATAAATGGTTAGTTGTAAGAGTTGCATCCTCTTAATATTGATCTTTCTGATGTTTGATGTTTTCATGTTGCAATGTACAAAAGTAGTTTCCTTTACCTGAGATAGCTTCATCTGCATGTTGGCAAATACATGCAAGAAACCCACTACTGCATCCCACAATCTGCTGTGAGCCAGACTCTGCTGGTTCCCAATACATGGGCCCTGAAAGAGGACAAGTAGGAAAGACAGATGGAAACAACAAAATACTTGATAAGCGTTATTACAGATTCTGTAGATTCAACATTACTGCACGAGGGCTCAGCTTCTTACCTGAATATACTCAGTCAGAGAGTTGAATATCTGCTTGGCTACAGACAAAGCTTTGGAGAAATTGACTTTTCCTGTATCATCGATGACATCTTTTCCAGAGTAGTACCAGTAGAAGTCACTGATAGATTCCTAAAGAGGAGGACAACATTAGTGAACTGATACAATAACAATGATGGTAATAAAGATGCCGATGGTGTACGTTCTTCTGACTTTCACACACCTGAAGACGAAGCAGATAGTCAACAGTGCTGATAATGATGTTGACTGTGGTTGTGTTTCCAGTTTGGGTTCTCAGGAAGTTCTGGAAATCTGACAGAAACAAATATTATTTTATCCTCAGTCTCATCATTTCTTTCTCATCCTCTTATGGTCCAATGTCTTCTCATGAAACAGTGTATGAAATATAAAAAACCTGTTAATGAAAACACATGAATATCAAGTGCTAAATGAGTGAAACCTCACCTCCATTGTGCCCCTCGCACAGAAGTTGCAAAAACCGGAACAGATCTTTAGTAAACTCATCATTCTGCAGCACCTTGGAGCCTTGACAGAAAATACAGGTCGGTGAATACAGCTGAAACCCCACATAGAGAGATGTCAGTCTTTATTTACTCTAAATGAGGAGGTCTTATAATAAGTGAAACTCCCCTCAAAAGCAATTAATATGAGGCAAGCAGGACAGGTTTCATGTTCAAAACATTTTTGAGGTCCAGGGTCTTTAGATTGCAGGTTCAAAACTGAATCCAAAGTGCTTTTTGTAAAAATGCTCTTACATTAAAAACAACAGTGAAACACTAGGACATTTCCATAAGCTGGAGGAAGCCTGATAACTTTCACATGCAGGCCGAGATTGGGCCTGTTGAAGGATATCATTCCAGAAAAAAAGCAAGGGGACAGACGTGGTTACAGAATTCACTTTAAAAATCAACTAGATAATGCAGTCAACAGGTCTATACAGAATGAGTGAAAATACATTTCTGTGAGCAGATAAAACCATGTGAAAGTTAAACATCTGTATGGAAACCAGCTTTGTGAAATAGGCCCCAAGTCCAAAGCAAGACAAAGCTTTGCTTAGGCTGTGGAACAGTCCACAGACCTTCAGTCAAACCCGTGGGAGATGGCACAGATAGCCTTAGAATAACAGATTTCAGCATCAGGATTAGGATTTGCATTAGTAAATGTTAACATGAAGGGAATGGGGACAAATAGCACACAAAAAAGGACAGGCAGTGGTTTCTGAAGATCCACTTTCTGTGTACACTAACAGTCGGCATGCACAGTGTGTCCCTACAGACATCTGGGCATGGAGGAGGAAAAGGCTTGGTACCAAATAAAGCAGGGAGTATGGACCACAGATGTGGAGGAGACATTCAAGGTGGAAGCATAGCCATATCAGGATGATCTAAATTTGCTATTTACCCCGCTCAGTGTGGACTGCCATCGATGGGTTTTTAAAATGACAGGAAGGAGACAAACAATACACGAAGACATAAGCAAAAAGAGAGGACATTGAGTTACAATACAAAGAGATATGAATATATTGGCTACGAGTGAAAAACAAAGTCATGCAGTTAAAGAAACAGTTTTAGACGGGGGGAAAAAAATCATAGGCCTGGGTTGTGTCTATGTAGCATCTAACGAGATGAGTATCAAATAAGAGTTCAGTCATGGTAAAAAATTCATAACAGTAACAGAGACACGAGTAGTAACAGTGAATTGTTAAACACAGAACTCGGTGGAAATGTTTAGCAGAGGGCTGAATGATGAAAAGACGGACATAGTTTGATGTAAAAAGCATCAGGTGACTGTTTGTGTAGTAAGAGACGGAGGCTCCGGTATTAATGCTGGACCATGTCGTCTGTGACTGCTTTGTATTTACTCCTCTCTACAGATGACTGGACACCTACCTCAAAGCCCCCTTGAAAGAAGGGAGCATTTATCATTTGCTAAATCTCTGGAATACAGAGGGGTCCAAAAGTCTGACACTGCTTTCTCATTTGCAGTCTCACACTTATGATCTGCACTGTACATGCTTGAGCAGCAGGCTCTGCTCTGCTGCTTTGTTGACTACAAAAGACGACATTAAAAGACACCAGACTGACGACTTCAGTGAATTCAAGACTGTGGCGCAAGCAGCAAACTATTTGTATTAATCAAAATTCACATTAATGGTAATGTGATTTTGATTGTTTTAACTACCGAGGCCATACAGAAACCGCTAATTAGGGACTAGCATTTAATAACAGCTTTGAATGGACACGGGTTATACAGTTGTCATGGTTCAGCATTAGCTCAGTGAGGGATAAAAGGGCAGAAAATTTTATTGTCTTGTGATCAAGAGTAAAATCAGGCACTTCAACAGGCACGTACTGAATCTCAACACAAACTTGTGTCAAAAAAAGTGGAGCTTAGAAGCTTAAGAAGAGAAAAATGGTAGAAAATCACATACCACATCTATTAAAAAAGGGCTTCACTTACTTGAACCTTCCTCTGTCACCATGCCAAGACCTTCTGCTTTGTTCTGCCTCTCAAATGCATTCAAGTCCAGGACACTAAGGAAAGACATTCCCAAGTAAAATAAAAGCATTTGATGTCTGTGTGGTTTTCTTGTGTTTGCAGCACGGATAAAGTATTATCCAATACCTGCAAGACTGCATCAGTCCTGAGAGACTCTTGAAAAACCCTGCATCCCTTTTCTCTTTCAGGTAATCAAGCATTTTCTGTGATAGAAGAGGAGAAAAGTCAGTTCTGTATAGATAAACTATGTAGCAGACATTATTGATAACTAGAGAGAAGAATTAGAAGGATGAACACCACAGATCACAATCAATACAGGATAATTCAGATGTAATTCTGACCTGCTGAACTTGCACGTTGCCTCCATTTAAGATGGAGATTCCCAGTTTGAGGGTGCAGGTCACCATGGGGCCAAGACGACCTAATGGCAGAAGACGGGTGTTAGATAAAAGCTGAAAATCAATCAAACAAAAGAACAGGAGCAGGTTTGACTTATGCAGTTTAATGAAGATAAATTGAAGATTGGCTTTTTGTGTCATTGTGTATTCAAAGTTTCCCCAAAGCTTTTCAATAATGTCAACAATGAGAAACATCATAAACCTCATATGCAGGGGAAGACTCCCCCATGACAGCAAGAGGGAGTTAATATACAACATGGCCCTCAATTAAAAAATGATTTACCAGAAATAAAATAACTAATCAGTATTACAATTTGAAAATGAAAGAAAAACTTCCTCCATGGGTGTTTGGTCACATAAAAGGCCACTAGTCAGCTTTACGTGCTGGTAAAAGACCAGAAAGGACCCGCAGATCATTCACTTTAAACCGGCCTAAAAAAGTTTGAACAGGACGTGTCTAACAAGGATAGTAGTGGATAATGATTACCTTTGGTGGCGCTGATCATCTGCAGCACCATCTCAGCAGCCCCACGGGCGTGCAGCCTCGCCTGCTGGTACAGGATCTTCTGCTTTTCCATCTCTTTTTCCTGAAAACCAACACACACACACAAAGTAATTGGTAACAGTCTAATAAAAATCATTGCTAAAGCCTATGATGAACGCAAGTACCTCAAATGTCTTTTCTTTCCCTTCCTCCTCCTCTTCCTCTTCGTCCTCTGCACAGCTCTGAAGACACAAAGGTCAACATACAAGCTCATGTTTCATTTTATTGACCAAGAACAGAGATTTTTGAGTAATTGTTTATTAATTAACATAATTTAAAAGTCTACTACCTTTGCCATCATGTCTGCATATGCGATATATAAAGGATCTTCCTCCAAGTGACTGAAAATAAGTTAAGTCTCATTGAGTTTCTGTTTGTGGACTGTATTTTATGTGCGTCTCTTTTTGAAACAGCATAAAATGCATGCTAACTGTAGCAGAGTTACTCTCATGCTCTCTCACCTTCTCTCTGTCAGAGCGTTGTGGCTGAAGTGGAGGATGAGTTGATGAAGAGGGTCAGGCTGGATCTCAGCCACCTCCTCTTCCTCCTCCTCCACAATCTTCATGGGGGTTTTCTGGAGGAGTCCACAGGTGTGAACAGTTAGATCTGCTCGAGTCTCATGTGATCACTTTTCATCCCAACGCAGTTTGTAGCCATCAACATTTTCTTTATCTTGACAAAATCGCTGACAGTTGTGCCCATTCACCCATTTGTCAAAAACACTTAAATGAGTCATGAACATTCAACTAGCGCCGGCATGCAGATGAGTTTTTGTTTTATCCTGGTGATCCGTGGAGAGGACAAGATGAGGAAAGTTAAGAGTGGATGTGTTGGAACCAGTTCTCCAGTCCATGCATGTTACAGCAAACAGATGCAAGCAGTAAGCAATTTGGTGATATGACTTTGAACATGAAGAATGATCCTGACAGTGAAGGAGCCTGACATTGAGGGACTATCACAGCTACACACATCTCCAAGAGTCCAAACTATTCTGACAGATTTGTTGAATAAAACAATAAAAATAATCTCCTTCCCAACAAGAACAGTAAATCTGTGCTACTGTATCTAAAGCTGTCCATTAATCTTGTTCAATGGCAGAGTTTTGGTGTCTTGATGAATTTGCTGCACATCTGAATACAAATATCTAATATGAGATGTGGTCTTCACATGACTACGCGAGCATGCCACTGACGTCACGGCCACAAAACGTACTGTAACGTCACCTTCACACTCACACTACAGACTTACAGAGTACAGCAAAAAGACAACTGATGGGTTGGATCCAGATCTGACAGCCAAACAGCTAGTGACAGTCTCCTACTGTAGTGAAAGGCCCTCCTTACCACTGCTGTCAGAAAGGCAAAGCCTGCTTTTCTAGAGCTGTGAGCGCCGGAGCTGGCCCTGTGTCTCCTGAGTTGGTCATGCAGCCTCTGACCCCTGACGGATCTCTGTTTGAAGGGTTTTGCGCGCCTAGAGCGGGTGCCCCTGGGCGCTTTGGGCGACATCCCCACCCGGACGCGCTCCCAAGGCTCGACAGGCGCGGAGCTAAAGAAGCATTCGGCAGACAGGACTGGCAGAGGGGTGCCAACGCAGGGCACACGGGGCAAGGGCAAGGCAAGCCCAGTACTTACTGCCAGATCCTGAACTAGCTTCTCCTCAAAAGAGTACTCCTCTGCCTCTATCCAAAGTCTCTCATAGGCCGGGATGAAGAGGTTGATAGCGCGATGCCTGGGGAGGGGGGAGGTGAGGGGAGGTGGGGAGGAATGAGGGGAGTGGGGAGGGAGGTACAGTGGCATTAGGGTGGGTTCTGGTGAGTTTTTGGAGGAGACAGGAAGGAGAGATGTAGGGGGGAGGAAGGGGTTACAGGAAGTGCAGTTCAGGCAGGGTGGTGATAGGTCAATGTGGGACCCACTGGCTCTTCTGACTGGTCACATTTGGAAACTGTGGTTACTTCCAACGGGTTTATAGGATTCATTAAAGGAGCATGCACACTTTAGGGGGGATATACAGTTTTCCAGCACGTCAGTAGATCTGTGAAACAACCTGTATTCGTTTTTTTACAATCATTAGATTCATTCACACATATAAAGATGTGTTGTAAAACTGCACAACCTTTGGCAAAATGTCAGATATAAAAACAAATCTTTAAATCATCAATAAGAGCAGGATACAAAAGAACATAAAACAACTTTTTTATATCTTACTGTAACCAAACATAATGTTGTAAACCATCTAGCCAAAGTCAATATAGTATTTAATAGATTTCTTTCTTCTTCTTTCCTTTCTTCATTCCTTCCTTCAGGGTTCACTTGAAATGGAAGAGGCCTGCAGCTCGCAGTGTGTTTCCACTTTCCAAATAAGTTTGTTTCCATCAATTCTTGGGCTCATTCTAGCTGACCAATCAGAATCAACAGTGCAGAAACAACTGGTTGCTAGGCAGAGATCGGTCCACAGCCTGGTGGATGAAGGAAGGGAGAGGGGGGGGGGGGTTTGAATAGATGAAGCATTCGCCCCGTAGTTTCACTTTACCGTCAGCAGGGAGAACAGGCGGTCAAAGCTGGAGGCTTTGAATGCCCTTTCCAACCAAACCTCCCGATAGCCATTCAGGAAGTAATTATTATTTTTGTATCTGAGGGAGGATGAGGTAGTATTATGCAAAAAAACAACACAGAGGAGAGAATGTCATTAGGGAGGTGATGAGGGGTTTACATGGGCACACAATCAAGAAAAAAATGCCCCACCCCCCCATGACTACTTGGTGATTGCTTGTTATGTGCAGTTAGATTGAGACAAAGCAACGTCTTAACTTAAATAGTTCATGTCAATATTCAATTATTGACATAATATATCAGTTCAATGAGTGACAGACATAAAAAAAAAAAAAAAAAAAGACTCACCTGGGCAGATTGTAGAGTGGAGCCATGCGGAAACAAGCCACCACAGCACGCTTACGCTGTTTGGACAGCAGCTTCTGCCACACACACTTCTTATTCCTCAGGGGCTGCTCCACCTTAGATATTACAGGAAAACAAAGATCATCTATGTAGTATTTTACCAAGGCAATGCCTCATTGATTGGCATCATACACAAGGCTGCGACTGAAGTATGAAATGACCATTTTGTTTAATTGTTTTGTTTAAAAAGTTTGACCAAAAGTGTAAAAATCTGAGAAGAAATTGGCTAATTAATTCATCAGCAAAGTGTTTCATCACCATAAGCTATCATTGTACTTACAGTGTGCTGCAGGGGTCTAACACTGTATCATCTCATGTTTGAGTGATTTAAAGTGATGGTTGTTTTTTTACCTGCTCCAGGTGAAAAACTGCAGCAGAGATGCTCTGGACTCGGCCGACTGTGTGTTCTGGGTCTGTGGACAGGTCGCTCTTCACCACCACGTCCTTATATAGGTCCAACTGCCACTGGACTGCTGGGTCATCAGACTGCAACGTAATATAAAATCAAACCAATAATTAAACCACAACAAATCAGATTTTAACAGCGCTAACACATCTATAATTAGTTTCAAGGCTCTTGCGGCTGGAACTATGACCACACACAACATCACCTGACCTTGTCTTGGAGATGGAGATTCTGACGCACGTGCTCCTTCACCTCATCATCTGTGTCTTTCTATGATGGGAAAGGTTTTCATCACAACACAGAAAAATGTGTTAGTATACAATTGTTATACATTAAAAAGTAAAAGTAGCCATCAAAGTGGGCTTTATTTTTTTTTAGAATATTTGTCATTCTTTAAATACTTTATGTTTACTGCACAAAATAAAAGGGATTATTTATTTAAACTCTTTCAGGATGACATTGATCATAATAAAATAGTCATGGTAGGTGGTAAAACATATGTTAGTTTAAGTACAGCCACAGCTATGAAAGACTAATTAAGTGGAACCTCTCTGGCTTCAAATACACAGTATAACATCTTTGATAGATGATTAGGAACATTTCGCTAAAGCGACTACCAATGATAAATTTAATTAGAGCTTCTATTTAATTAAAATAATCTATCATCGAATCAAATTATAAGCCCTAGAATAACTTGTAATAAGGCTGAGAATGAGGACATTGATTAAGACAAAGATTATATGGACAAGCAGGATATTGTGTGTCCACAATGCTAAAATATCAATTATCAGTTTTGAATTAAGTACTAGGGGAGAGAAAAACCTTTTTACCAGGTCATATTTCATCTGCTTACCAAACTGTAGCGTATCTTGGCCAAGGAGATGAGCTCCTGGTCGCCTGGGGTGCACATGTTCAGGCCAATAGGCAGCATTTTCTTCAAGGCAGCAACAATCAGAGAGGTTGGGATGGAGTAGTATTCACCGCGGCGACGCTTGTGTTTCCTCTCCTGATCCCCACCTGACTACAGAGACACAGTAAAAGTTCATTCTACTATACTGAGAGAATCCATCTCCTTCCCAGTCAAACATAGATAATCTCTTTTTTAAGGAAAGTCCTTGTGGAGGGGGAAAAAAAAAAAAAAAACTTCACAGGTTCAGTTAGCGATTGAATTTTTTTAACTAAGTTGCACCCTTTATACCAATTTGAATGAAAAGTCCACTGAAGTTAAATTTGATTGTCACTGTGGCAGTGATTCAGGGCAAATTATTTCTGATTTCAAATGATTATGGCAGCAATTATGCATTTTTAAACATGGATATGAAAACAAGTCATCATCTTCAATTTATGCAATAATTTATTAAACATTTATGCAATCTATGTTTTTTAATGGCATTTTATTGTGATTATTATTATTGTATGCTATATTATGTTATTGTCTTCCATAAGGAGAAATTAAAAATAACATATCCACAAATTAATGACTTTTTTTTAAAAAACATTGTCTAGAGCTGTCAGCTGTGGTTAAATTAAAGTTTATTTCCAAAATGAAGTAATCACATTCCCTGTTTTATATTGTTCAATTCAGAATGTTGTATTATTGTTTTATGTTGTAGTCGATACTTTCATCAAAATAAAATCAAAATTCAAAATAACACAGTAAGCACTATTGTCAGTGACAGGACTATGCAGTCCTCGAAGATCAGGGGCTGAGGAGCTTTTTCTCCACTGTGAGTGATCATGTCAAAACAGCTCACGAGAGCAAATAAATAAGCTGTCTGGCTCTGCCAAAACTAATAAACAAGTCTCACAGTGACAGCTAGTTGAGTGGCTGCTGGACCCAACGCTGCCAGCATCCAGATATATGACCTGCCTTTACTATGACAAATATCCTTATGAAACGTCACATGACGTAAACCCTCCATGTTGAGGCGGATTTAAGAGGTGTGAGCTCTTATAGATGATTTGTTTAATATCTCACATCTGCATTTTCAACTTGTTCAACACGTCAGGGAACTGATTAAAAACACGGAAAAGTGCTTAGTAGGACTTTTCTTTTCATTTGCAGTCTCTGAAATACAGTTGTGAGAAGTGGGATGCTTGGGAATCCCCTCAGGAAGTATTGAAGTTGTGCTTTTCTGAAGTGCTGACACTGATGGGAAGAAGAGGAGAGAAGTCCAAATTAAACCCAGGGAGGACTAAGATGTACTCTGCTCTGTCTCTTGGGTTCATTACAACAGGACAGAGAACTTTGTCTCTGAAGGCACAGTTATTCTTAACTCTGAGGTAATTTAAAAGTTTCAAATCTTAAGGGTCTCAAATGATTTTTTTACTGTCTGATAATCTATACTAGCCTATAAAGCTTTTTCCATTTCAATGATTTCTTTAATATATTTAAGGATAAAGCTGCTGTCATATATCATAACATATCCCAAAAACATGAAAACACCAAAACCACCAATGTGTCAGTCTATCAAATACTCCGATACTCTCCTGCCTTTTGTCACGGAGGAATCAAATATATTAGACATTGGCAGAAAATGCTTGTTAATAAGAGACATTCATTGTTGGGTTTGGTCTTTTTATAGGATTCTCAATAATAAAAAAAACCATCTCAAATTTCATAATTTTTTTGTCACCCACAACCTAAGTATTATCTTTACCTTGGACATCTTTGTCTTGCCTTCTCCAGTCAGGAAGCCCAGGTTGTTGATCTCATTCTGAACCACAAAGTTTTGCTCCTCACGCTTAAAGTTCTGCATCAGCAGGATAAAGACAGTAGGTTCATTTAGAAATAAATCCATCAATATGATAAAATCATCCCATCAAAAGACAGACAGTGTTATAAACATTTAAAAGTGAATCTTACATGGGACTTGCACCAGAGGATAAAGATCTCAGCCACCATCCTGAAGAGCTCAGTGGAGTCCTCATCAGGCTCCTTCAACCACCGAGACCTGGAGAGGAGGAAACACACAAACTGAGTGATCGACAATATATCATATAAGAGACAACAAAGAAATGTATAATCTACACAAACATTCACACAGTCTACATCTGTTACACACACAAATAACCCGGAATATTAACTGAAAATAAAGGACAGAAAAGAGATGAGAAGAAGTTCCAGCTGAGTCAGTGTTCATGTCATACCTGTTGTTATCCACATAACGGATGAGCATGGGGTAGAAGGCGTAGAGGTCCCTGCAGAGCACAGCAAATTCATCCAGGATGAGCAGCTCAGCCTCCTGGTTGTCACCTTTACTGTCAGCCTTCAGCAGCTCCTCTTCAGCCACAACCTACATTTGCAGCACATCAACAGCTCATCTTTGGAAATCAATTTATCGGATTAAATGCTCACACATGACTCCATCCAACACCACTGTGATCATCGCATCTCTGCATCCTCTTTCAGCAAATGGAAAATAGGTATTTTCTCAGGAGGTGAGGTGAATGAGTAAGATGTCCTTGACTAGCTCCTCCTATTACTGACAGCTTCATATATATACTACAGGTTCAGCAGCTATTAATGGAGTCAGCAAAGTATCACTGAGCAGTAGATGCAGTTTTAAAACTGTAATAACATGTACAGTATATTATAAGCTCTCACCTTCACTGTCTTCTTTTTCAGTTTGTCCAGTGTTGGCAGGAAGTGGGTTCTCAGCAGATCTGCTCCAGCCTTGCAGATGATTGGCTGAGAGTAGACTGGAGAATGAAAAAGACTGATGCTTTCAATAATAAATCAGGTGTCTGGGAGGATTTGCACCCTGGATTTAGAAAACACTGTGTCTATCTAGGTAAGTGGCTCTGGTGTCAACTGTCACACATGTCAAACTATATTCATCACTTAGTTTCACTCTAAGTTTTTAAAGGTCAGCAGTTTTGCTTTTCACCCTGATCACTCCAAATGGCATAGGAGTAACAGCAGGAAATATTAGCCAAAGAACAGTTACATATACAGCACAGTGGGAAGAACAGACACTAAAACTCATCATGTGTTACTATTAATATTAGGTTCCAACAAGGATTCCTTCATTTAAAATGGTTTTTATTATCATGCTTAAGTGTTTCCTGTACCTTAAATTTGTCTGTGTTAAAAACAGGACCTCATGAAATGTAGATATATATTCATGTTAAGCGATCAATTTTGCAAGTCTGATCAAAACACAATTTGACCAGTGGGGGGCCCTGACAGATCACGGCCATTTTTCAAACAGCTTTGAGTCTGTCACCTGCAATCCTCTTCATCCAGGGTGCGTCATCAATGCCCAGGTTATTGTTGAGGATCTTGAGGATATTTCCCAGGATGATACTGAGGTGTTCAGAGGTCACCATGGTGCAACACTGGGCAGCTGTAGGTGAGCTCTCTGGACCTTTCTCCCACCAGTAGGACAGATAGTTACACAGCATGGGAAGGATCACCTCAATGACCTGCAGGATAGACAGGCTGAGGGTTAAATGTCTGCATGAATGAAGGTTTGGATGACAGAAGAGGCGATCAAGAAGAGACCACCGTGCTATTTTTGGCATTTGTAGGTGACATTATAAATCCAACAGTATGTGTCATTATTTCCGGTGATGACGGAAAGATTAATGTACACACACTGTTACCCATTTAAAGTCAAATTTAGGCTATTTAGGTATGAATCCCACTTTTCATACATTTAGTACAGTGGACTTTACTTTTCATATAGTTCAGCTATATATCAGCTTATATCTAAGTGTTTACTGTCTCTAAACCTCTTATAGCTATTAATATAATTTTAATTCAAACTATATTCTACACTCAAGGCAAAAAAATATCAAATTTTAATTACTGCTTTGTATTTTAGTAGAATATCACTAGTAGCAAATAAATTCTAAACTAAAATCGTACTTTGGGGATTTAGTATTGAACTTGTCCTGATATGGGCCAAGCCCTAAAAACACTGGATCCTACACTCACAATATTGTAACCCACTGTAGTGAACCTATGTGTGGGTCTAAACACACAGTTTGTATACATTCAAATATCCCATCAGCCCCTCAGACCTGTGGCATGTCACTGTAGCGAGCACCCGACTCTGAGACATCATTGACATCTTTCAGGACTCTGTCAAGACTCGGCATCTCTGGACACATCTCCTCTACTGTGTCCGGCATACTGAGGACTAGACAAGAGAAACATTGGTTGTTGTGATTAGACACAAAAACAAAATATAAAGGGAGGATCAGGTAGAAACTCACTGGCTCTCTCTCGAGGGGTCTTGGTGTTGAAGACAGAGAGTGGGTTGTGGGCGTTCAGGTGGGGCTCCAGGAATGCGACAGGCATGGCTCCCACCAAGGTCGCCAGGCTCTCCCCCAGTGCGGGAAGATGCCTGGACACATTTTCAGTGTATTTAAAGTAGGTTCAATAATTTGTTACAACCTAGAACATCAATAAAGGTTGAACAATGTTCTTCTAAGAGCTCTGTAATCGAAGGTGTCATGTGTTAGCAGGCAAAAATTTTGGGGTTGGTTTAAAAACAATTTGCCACTAGACTTTCTGTGCACAGTATTTGCAGAGGTCCACATGGTGTCAGATTTAATTCAGACCAGACAGCCGAGTTAAGGCTGTGGTCAAACCTGCTCACTTGCTATTTTACAGCCTTGAGTTGGCTCAAGGTGAAAACATTTCTCTTCCACAACAGCTTTGGGAGGTTTTATGGCCGTGTAACAGCCAGTTTGAGAACAATCGCACAGAATTGTGGTTTTAATGAAAACCATTTCACAGCACTGAAGGCTTCAGTTGTGTCCTCTCCCCTGGGCCATGAAATCTTTTTCTGTTAATGGATTTTCACAAATATATATATATAGTTGTTATCTTATCTGGCCAAAATCGAAACCTCTGTTTTCATTTTGTCATACATATTGTATACACATATCATTATAGGCTTTTTAGTATTTTAGTAGCTTTTTAGTATGTGAGCTACTATAGATCAGCCTAAAAGTCCTGAGTATATTTGTCACAAACATGAGTTAATGGGAAACCTCAGCAGTCATATTCTAATTAACAGCGACAAGCATAATGTAGTTTATGTTTTGCCATTTCACAGTTCTTTGATACTAATTAACTTATGGAGCATGGAAATGACAGCAAGTATTTATCATTACCAGGGATTCTTAAACTTAATGACCAAACAAACAGGGCTGTTCGTGTGTATAAGCAACAGCCAACAGTCTGTAGAGTTGATGAAAGTAGGAGCTGGCGTCCTACCTCTCCACAAAGACGTTCTTTCCTGTTCCCAGCGAGTAGAAACACGTCAGGATTCGGTAGCAGGACAGCTGCACGTCATCCACTTAAAAACAAAACAAAACATTGAACCAATCAAAATCATATGATACTAATTAAAATGTAAACATAACAATAGAAAGAAAAGTTACTTGGAGTGACCTTTGAGTCAATAACCCACCCCCTCTGTTACTTTATATTTTGCATTTCATTTTATTGTCTCTATTTATCTTGGTTGATGCTTTATTACTTTGTGTAATTTGGGATCATAAGCCTTATCATGCATTAATCCCACTCCATTTATATGAACTGGTATATTCTTCCCTGTTTGTTTGGCAAAAAAATACAAAAAGAAAGAAAGAAAATGGTGTGCGTATGGAAATACAAACTCACGCAAGAGGTCTACTCCAAACTCATGTGTTCTGATGTGGTCAAATAGAGCAGTGAGAATGGGCAGCAGTGCCACGGTCACATAGTTGATGCTCTGGCTGACACTCTTTATCTGGGCACGGGACTGCATGAATTTTCCCAGCTTCAGCATCTCCAAAAGCTTCTCCAAGTCCTCTGCTGCATTCTCAAAGAAAGTCCTAAATCCGGCTTTGACCAGTTCCGAGCCAGACTTCATCACCGTTCTGAGACAGAGGAGGGAGCAGAAAAGACTCCTTTTAATATGCAAAGCGTTCAGTTAATTAAACAGGCAACAACAGAGACGTCTACTCGATTAAGTGCCAATGACTTTTCCATACCTGGTGTCAAGTGAGTGAGTCAGGATGTGCAGACAGCTCACCATCATTGCTGAGTCACTCCCTGTGAGAGAGACATTTGCTATAGGTATATCAAGAGATTCAAAGCAAAGAGGCACACAAGCACACAGACAGAGGCAGCGCCAACCTTACCAAAGAGAGAAATCCTGTGTCTGACAAGAGCTGCCAGCTTACAGAACAGGCTGGAAAAGACAGACAGTAAGAAAAGAAATGAACAAAAAGCCCCAGAGAGAACAAAGAAGAGCTGAAAAAAGCAAAGCACAAGGGAGAAAAGGTTTGATGAAAATAGGAAATTCTTTTTAGCTAATTCAAAGAGATAAATGGGAGGACATTATACGCACAGCAAGAAAACTCTGAGCAGCAAAAAAACATGACAATGGAAGAAATGATTATACACTACTTTTTGCACAGTACCTGGTCACCATCTCCTTCTCTTTGTTGGAGGCACAGCCGCAGCTGCTCAAGCTCCTGCTGGGTGTGGACAGGAAGTACAGACAGTGGTTCTTAAAGGTTTGATCCATCAGAGGAAGCAACACCTGGAGGGAGGCAATGGAGCTGTGAGACAAAAACCTCAACAAAGTAAAGTAAATTCATCAATATTTCATTTGTTCTTTTGCAAGAAGCGTCATATGTCAGACCTTGGCAAAGAACTTAATTTCCTGGTCATGAGGTGATTTATCCGTTTTCCCACTGGTGGCCATAGCCTCTGGATTAACAGCATAGTTGAGCGGCAAGGTCAGTGTCATGGAAGAGTTTTCAATCAATGTACAGGTCCTCTTAGTGCTGAGTGTATCTGTGTTTAAAATGTCAAACACTCACCAAGGTGAGCAATAAACTCCTGGGCAGAGTCAATATATTTCAGGAGCCTCTTGAGGAACTTGAAAGAGAAACGCTTCTCCATCGAAGATGAGTCCTGCTCCATGTCCTTCAGACCTCTGAGATGAAAAGGTCAGAAATGACAACTCTGTTTTCACATAACCAACAGTAAAGCCAATGTAAAGAAAACATTGGCTGTATACAGAGTAGTGTTAATTATGCCATAATTTAAATTAAAATCCTCAATCCATTTGAAATTGGTGCCAATATAAAGAAATGCTGTAATTAAATCAATAAAATAATAATGAAATTTTGCCCCAAATATACAATTTAGTGAAACTACTTTGGTTTTACTTATTTCCACAATAAATGACACACGAGTGTGAAAGGAAACCTTGTGATAGCATATCCACTGATCTGCAGAAACTTGAAGAGCTCCTGGGCCTTCTCTCTGTCTCTGTACTTCTCTTTAGCTGTCAGGGTATCATAGGGAACCAGCAGTGGGTGGGTCCCTCCTCCTTGTAGGTCAAAGCAAATTAAATCAGTTCATTTTACAGAAATCACTGGTCAGAGGTACTGCGCCTCAAATGATTCGCTCTTCCAGGATGCAGTGTTTAAGTGTCCATTTGCACACCTTTGCTAATAAGTTCAGTTTTCTTCTTCTTTGCCCAGATGTTGTGGTAATTTTCTGCAACCACCTCCACCATGCCCTGCAGAAACAGCAGAGCAAAGGCATCGCCAGATATCAACATTTTCATCCTGGTCATTTGTGTCAAACACTGAAACTCTCTTCTCTTATGTAAGATGCTGACTTAGAGCGTATAGGGCATCAAGAGTCAGATGAAAACCGACCTGTAACTCTCTAGACAAAGTGACATTATGCAGTTCCATCGGAGCAGGACTGAATCCATTAACCTACAGAGTCAGACAAAGAAAGAAGAATTTAAAAAAATTTAATTGAAAAAATATTAAAAAGACAAAAATTATGTGATAATATATTATTCTGTCAGAAATGCATACTCTTGTATTAGTTCCAAGCTGCACAATCGGCTTGAAAAGAAAATATGAAGACATTTCTGTCTTCATATTTTCTTTGTGTTCCACCACAGTCTGACATTTGAGCTAACGAACAATGACTTGTGTCCTTGTTGAGTTAAATCTGCAGAAACCACTTATCAGGCTCAAACAACTTTCCAGTATTTATATGCTCAAAAGTGATTACAGAAAAAAAATGTATTTCAATGATAAATTAAAGTAGACGTTTAAGAGATACCATTATCGATTGGAGCTATTAGCTTTGTTACTTTGTGTGCATTACTTGTACAAGGAAGGGAGTGGTCCTCCCATTTATTTTTTTTAATGGGGTCCCATTATAAATGATCTCACAGTGTTGAATGTGTTCAATGTTGAACACAGTGCAGAAACACCACAGCAAAAGCTGAGGCTGATAAACACAGAGGACAAAAAAACAACATTAAAAAGGAGAAGCTTATGAATATTGTGAGTTAGTGATTTCATATTACAAAGAAAACATGTGCCAAAAATATTGTGTAGTCGTGGAGAAAAGAATCATCGTGCATGACGATGGTGTCACCTGAGACTCGGAGATCTTTCGTTGTTTTTCGCTCTCTCGTTGTTGGAACATGGCCTCTCCCTCCTTGGTCCTCTCAATGTTCCAGCCCATAGCCAACATGCTCTTCAACGACTCCCTCACTGGCCAGCGGTATGTCTCTCTCTCCTACAAGGTCAACACATACTCAAGTTTCACTTTTGTTCAAACATTTTTAAAGGATGTTCATGTCTCGGTTAGTTTCCTTTTGGAGTTAATAGTAACAAGACTTGCCAAGTCATGTCTGTATACTGACTTAATTTAAATGTATTCTTTTGGGCATATTGCCTATATTACAGACAGAGAGACAGGAGAGTTGGACTTGACCTGAGCCTCTGTGGTTAGGACTGAGCCTTAATGGTAAGTGCTCTACCTGGTGAGCCACCACGGCACCTGAATCAAACCTGTATTGGGCCAATAAAAAAATTCATATCCTTCAAATTAGTTAAGTCAAGGAAAAAATTATATCTGTTTCCTTCTTTGCCAGTCAAGCTTTTTTTTTTGTGCCCATTGATAAAACACCACTATTTCTGTCTTCAACTTCTTACGCCTAAAACATTCAGCATTATCAAGTGAAAGTAGTTTGTATTTGATTTGCATTTAACAGTAAGAGGTCAGGTAATACTCCCCTAGCAGCAGCAGTTGCATGTGTACTAGTGTGCATGTACCTTCTCACTCAGAGCTTTGTAAGGTTTCAGCAGTGGATGGGTTTTAGCCTGCTCATCCACACTGTCTCCATGTTTCCAGCCTGCAGACACCTGCAACAGCAGTTTATTACAGGTCATGTTTTGACTTTTTACTAATGAATTTACTGATTAATTTACTAATTACTAATATACTGTGAACACCGACTTGCCAGGCATGCAACTGTACCAGACATGGGAGACATCATTCATCAAATATCAGCATGAGTAAGGAAGACACACAGACCAGAGCGGGACCAACCTTCTCTGAGGACCACTTGTCATGGGAATGCTCTGCATATTTGTTGGCAATGTACTCAAGTTTTTCAGGAAGGGAGATACTGCAGAGTACAAATAAAGTTTAAATATTTATCATGAGTACAAAGTCAATTTTAGTTGTATATTGAGCAAGTAAAAGATTTGTTTAGATCTGTAAACAAACACTCAGAAAACACAGACTTTAATTAAATAGCTGATTTTAAAAGAAAGAGTTAATAGTGGAAAGCCAATAAATCAGCTCTAGATGTTTGACTAATTACAACATTGTGCCCTTTCATATCCTTGACTAAGTAAGACAATAAAAGCATTTTCAGACCACTTACTTGGCAGTGTTAATGGGTTTGGGGTCAAAGTTGCCCTGTGCATCCACTGACGTCTGTTTCTCCAGTGTTGCCCCAAGACTGGCATCCACAAAGTCAGGAGGCAGGGCTCCAGCGATGGCACACAGGCATGACTTGGCCATTTTGAAAAGATCAGCATCATATTTCTACACAGGAGACAGATATAGTAGCAGGGAGGGTTACTGAGTTTATTTCACCACAATTTTCTCTTCTTTTTTTTTTTTTTTTTTGAGGACATGTCTGCTTGGATTATTAGATGGATAGACTGAGCAGAGCAAAGCCATGGAAAGAAAAGGAAAAGTAGGGAAAATGAAAGACAGAAAGCTGGAATGGTCTGCACCAAGCGACGGCCTGTCACAGACTGATAAATGATTCATCTGTTTTGGCTTCGCCTCAGCTGCACTGCTCACAAGCACTTCATTGAGCTTTCACTTCACTACCTCTGACTACTGAGAACTTTTCTCTCAGGAGAACCAGACTCAAGTGTTGAAAACTCGAGATTTTCTGAAAACAGAATATAAAAAACAGCCAGAAATCTTTATGAGAACAAAAACCACTAGACGATTAAATATTTTGTTATGCAACTAAGGGGGGTTTATGGAAAATATTGCTTTGTCTCCTGATACCTGAAATTACTTTTCAAAAAAGGAAATTGATTAAGAAGAAGAAAATACAGAGAGACATAACAGCCATCCAAAATGACAAAGAACGTCTTGGCCATTGCACAAACTGTCGATTAATAAATGTTCCATAAAACAAAGTTTCTGGTTGTACCTTCTGAGAAAGGGAGTCAAAGATTCCCCAGAATAGTTTCTTAGTGAGGAGAAGCTCTTCCTCGGAGGCTGTGCCAAAGCTTCCCATACCAGATGGCAGGCAGTAGTACTTCCAGTTCTGCTCATAGTGGTTGGTCAGCAGCTAAAGATCAGAGATACAAGACAATATCAGCATCCCAGTTAAATTTTGCTTAATTAAACAAAGATTTACTATTTCATGGCAAAATCAACACTATATTGTATATTATAGTTATATAGGGCAAAATGCACTATGACAATTTTAAGAAATGTTTGGGAGGAGGTGGGAACAATCACATTTCATTCAACTCAGTTGAATTAAATTCACAGGAAGTGAGTAAGACAAATGGGTTGTAAAATACATAACGCTTCTGTGATTGTTATAATTATCCCATAACTCTTTCAACTCATAAATCAAACATAAGTGACAGCAAACTGTGTTCAGTGTCTCACCCGGAGAGCTATCTTGCAGTATTCAGTGAGCATGGGAACGTCGAACACCAGGCGTCTAAGCAGCTGTTGCATCATGGACGGACGGAGATGCCTTTCAAGTAGTTGAAGTTGAGTTTTTATTATTTCAACAAAGGAATACAGAGTCAACAGCCAACAGTAGAGACTGTGTAGTTATCATAAATAACAGGTAACATGATAAAGTCGATCAATGTAAGTGACTGATGTGAGTTTTGACTGTGCTATAAAGCTGAATATGGTAATTGTTCAGTATGACTCTGTTGCCAAGTGCACATCTTACACACAATACACATCCATAGTTTACCAAGCATTAATTACACAAAATCTAATTTAGAAAATAAATAAGAATTAAATAAGAAAGAATATGAATTCCTAGTAAAACATATAGGTTAAGCTGCTTTGACTGTGTAAATGTAATGAAGACAAAACATTAGTTAATAGTTAAACTGATTCTAAAAGTGCACAAAAAATATATTAATTTAGCCCCTAAGTAATATTGATCATAATGTATTGTATTTAAAGTCATTGTTTCCTGTAGTTTGTAATTTGCTACATGCTCTTAAAAGTAAAGTGGAACAGTCCAATATGAAGCTTGAGACAAACTGTTTCACAGTAACATTTTTTGAAAAATAACAAGGTGCAGCCTCTGTAGACCTCCAGCTCCTCTCTAATATATTCACTCAGCTGAGTCTGGACAAAGCTCGACAGGCCCTTACTTGCAGATAGCCAGCAGACAGTCCTCAATGGCGTCCCTCTGGGCTTTGGTGAGCGAGCGGCCTTTGGACAGACGGTAGATAGTTTGCAGTGTGGAGTCAATCAGCTGTGTGTAGTGCTCCGTGCTGGCAAAGAGAGCGGCACAGCGGGTCAGCAGAGGCAGCAGGGCTGAGCCGATGTACCTGTTCATGGCCAACGCCGTCTCAGTGGTGCTCAACGCCTCCTGTGGGACAGAGAATAATACATGTAGCTGAGGGATACAGAGGCACTGCAAAGTCTCCACATGTCAAAATTAATGGAAACTTGGAGTGAATATAAGCCTCAGGCAACAGAAAAAAGAAATGTGTGGTTCAGGGGTAGAACAAGAAGTAAATGGAAACAAAGTTGAAGAAAATTAATTTTCCCTAATGTCACTCAATTGTTTGAAAAGGGCAGTAGCTGAATATAAATAGCCTTTTAAAAGACGTGCAGCATCACCACCACCATCATCTCCCACCCACAAAAAGTCAAATTTCAAATCATATAGTTTACTTTAAGTATGCAAATTAAATCCCAATAGGTAAATAATCTCTTATGGAAGACAGTGACTTGGGCAGAAGAGCATTAAACAAAGCAAACCATTGATGATCAATTACAGGGGTTAACTTGAAGTTTATAATCGCTAATACAATAGTTTTCTTGTAAACAAAGTGTGCATTTGGATTCAGTGTCTCTGACCAAAACACTGCATGAAGTATAACATGTTGATTGCTTTTCCTGCCTGTTAAACATTTGAAAATGAAAATGCAATTTATTTCCGTGTTTGCTAGCTTGCAGTCATCTTCACTGCTTTTGCTGGTGCAGACTGTTTGTTTCTTGGCTCGTGACCGACACCAGTTGCTGATAAATGAAAAACAGCAGGATGTGGATTGTGCTGCTCATGTGCCCGTGCACAATATAAAGAAAATGGAGACTAACTTGAAAGAACGTTGCTTCGTAGTTCTACTGCTGTGTAGCGGAAAACTCCACAGGGGATCTTAAGCTACCTCTTAAATCAGATAAGGTAATGATGGAATAAATTAAGTTTACCACTCTCAATTAAAAAAATGTCATTGACAAACTCGGCATGTTCACTGCACATCTGTCACCATGACAGACTGTGACCCCATCTGATGGGTTTATATGCTTTCAAAGATAATCCAGTTATAAAACCAGATATTTTATGTGACTGGTGATAACTTTTCCTGAGGAGAAAAAGGCAAATTATTCTCAGTGGTTCAGTGGTGACTCTCACATTGCTGCAAGGATTATTGTATCCCCAAGTACAAGTCAAATATGACAACTAAACACTGATTCTATTACTCAGGCTCATGAGGATGAAGAGATGTTTAATGCTTCTAAGCTGATGATTGTAGCAAAAATTGTGTTAATGCTTTTGTCAACGCTGAGGCAGTCATGACGAGGCTTCGTTTCGATCAATGTACTGAGCAATCAGTGTTCCTGTTTGCTGGGATTATCTGCTTCTGTTACACTTCTAATGAGCAAACTGGAAACCCAAACTTAACTGTGTGCACTTACCAAATGACAAAAACCAAATTTCAGTTAGAAATGCGATGGGAAGAGAGAGAGGAGATGGTTAAGATATAAGATATGATTATACCTACTATCAGTTAGCACTTTTACTTGTGCAATTTAATGTACAATTACAGGCGGAAAAGACTAAAATGTACTTTTTTGGAAACGGACGTTTCAGTGGCCAGTGAATAACAAAATGGGAGTTTGAAGGTGAAGGCTGGTTTGGCATATGCAAGATATTTAGGACTCACGGTATCCAGAGACGCTGAGGCTCGGAGGTCAGGCAAGAAGCCAACCTCCAACATCTGGAGCAGGAAGCTCTGGTCCTCGATGCCGTACACTCGGTCCAGGAAGAGCACCATTGGGGCCTTGTGGTCCGGACAGAAACTGGCTGACATGTCGGGTTCTGTCACTGTGCCATCTGAAGGTTAAACACATTTTAGGAGGGAAAAGTCTCAGGTATATATGTATCTACAATTTGAAATAGAAAGAAGAAAGCAAATACACAAAACATTAAAAAATTTTCCATTAAAAATGGTTTTGTTTGGGAGAGAAGAAAAAAATAGGCTTGCAAGAAATGTAATCTTCAAGTAATGATACATGGTTTATAACCAAAAGATGTACAAACATAAGGGGTTGTCTAGAAATGTTGTCATATTAATTAAAAGTAATTCCAGGCATGATAAGCTGTGAACAAAAGGAAATGAATTCAATTAAGACACAACTTGTTTTTTTATTAGAAACTGTGACAAAAACAAAAACAAAAAAAAGAATATTTAGTTAAATTTATGGTGCAATTGCTGCTGAGGATAATTTATGTAAAAGGGGAACTACAAATACATTTTAACAAAAAGCACAAAATGGAAATATAGTAGAAACACTTTGCAGACTGTTCCCTGCTTAATGATGTCCACTGGCAGAGATGAGAATAATCCAAAAGGGCAGAAATATGAAATTGTTGTAGTTGCTTTTATATGGAGATGTGACTGTACAAGCAAAATCATCTTTTTTTCATATTTTAGGACAGTAATGTGGTGTGTTGGTTAAGCAGGCAGCAGAGAATATTTCTTTCTGTCATACTGTGGCTTGTGTGTTTACATACAAATATAATTTAAATTGCTGCGTACTGCGTCTGAGCACAGCTTCAGCTTTGAATACAAACCAAAAACAATTTTTCTGTCTGAGAGGGAAGATTTTCTCTCAGTTTTAGCTGCTATTTTTCCCCCAGTACCCTAAGCATTTTTTTGTTGCTGCTCTATTTAGATGAACTGCTGCTCAACAATGAACATTTGCATGCATAACTTCAGGCAGCAAATAAATAAAACAACAGAGGTCGTACCTTTATTAACTATAGGTGTTTTCAGGGGGATGCTGATGACGCCCACCAAGTCTGTAGTAGGAACCAGAGAGCGCAGGATGGCTCTGATACGCAGCGCCTCACCTTTACCTGCATTGATAAGCTGTAACACAGGAGAACATACTCACCATAAACAACATCATTTCAGTATCAAGTAATTGCAGAGAAACCTGTCTTCATCACAGCAGACAAAACTATCATTTTTATTTTAATCTGATATGAAGCTGTTAAAACTGTTTGCGTCATGAGCCAAGTCTGCCCTACTGTCCATGTCATGTACTGCAGGTTACAGTTCATTATACAATGAGCTACTCCCCAACTCCGGCTGTTGACACGAGCCTCACATGCATCTCAGGAGCACAGCGTCCCAGCAGATCAATGAGAGCTGAGTAGAAGGACATGATGGCGTTGCCCATGTGGATAATTTCTTCTTCTTCCTCACCAGACCTGAGACACACAGATGCAAACATCAATCTGTCATTGTGATAAATATTTTTATTTGAAAGCAGTAAACCTTCCCGATAGTTCAGGAATCGGGAAGTCTAACACATGATCTACAAGGCCATTTAAGAATAAATAAGTGGGAAGAGGAGAAGCAGTAGATTGGAATTCTTGTGAGCATTTATAACATTGTTTTCAGCAGAATACAGGATCCCCTCATAGGCCACTATGATAAACATATTGATTTCAACCAGCCTCCCAATTTCTATTCTCACTTCAGGCAATAACAACATTCCCCCATTAAAATGCAGCCAGTGTATTACAGCTGTTGCATACTAATGTATGCAGGCAGACAGCAACACCCTACAAACTGGCCTTCGATCAATGCCACAGCTGCTGTACTATTCTCTCTAAAGCCCCTGAAAAGACATGTACTACTCTATGAGGTCTTTAAGGTAAACATGCGTTTTAACATGTTATTAATTAATTCAGTATTAAAGCCTTACACAAAGCGGTGAATCTCTTTTTTGTGATTGTTTAGGGAATCTTCTAAAAATAAATATCAATACTTTGTAGGAGAGGGCAGAGGCAGATAACTGTATAGTCATGAAAAAGATTACACAACTTCATTTACGTATACAAATACATAAAAACACACCCCACCTTGGCATTCATTGAGGAAAATAGGGCTTTTTTAAACTCACCAATGAAGTTACATGTGGTCATTTACATCAAAATCTTTCCCCTTGAGTTACTTTATTGTTTGGCCGTTTAGTGAAGCAATTCAAACAAACTCTACATTAAAACAGAGCAGTAACTTGACTTTTCCTTCCAGTAACTTTGCGCAACCTTACACGAAGTAGTAAACTTCTATCTCTTCACAGTGATGTGAGTTAAAGAGTGTAATAACTAAGAACAATGTTGGTTTAGCAGTGCCCAGAAACACACTGTGAAATCTAATTAAATGTAACAACTCACACAAAGACAGCTAATGGGAGACTTTATCAGTGCTGACTGCTTTCCAGTCCCTCTGTGGGTTTTTAGTGTCTCATGATGATCTGAATGCAGATTCAGAGGTTTTTCAGTCCTACCAGGAACAAAGACATGTAAGAGACTGATGTGGATTCCTACCCAGTAGTGACTCCAGACGGGGTCTTTGGCAGGTCCAGGGAAGGATCCTCAGAGATCTTGATGGCCTCCTTCATGGCAGCCAGCAGACCTTGGCCTCCCTCTCCCCTCAGGGCGGGGCCAAAACACTCTGGGCGTCGGATCAGCAGCTTCACCACCACATTGGCATTCTCCTCCACACTCTCCCCTGGTGTACAAATATGGCAGGCAAAGCAAGAGGCATTGATAAAGTTCTGATTAAATCATCGTTAAAGGACAGGTCAGAGTGAGCTACAAGACAGACACCTTGGACATGATGTCCAGTGCTTCACAAAAGGACTACTTTGTATTTTTATTCGGGAAGAGCCAACTAACATTTCCACTTTGGCATTTTCTAGTCTTGGCAACTGAACTGCTTCACAGTTGCTGGTAAATGTTGATGGAGGACAGAAGACCATCAGTCCAGCCAAAGCTCGCTGGCAGATTCTGGGATTTCCTCCAATTTCCTTTTCTTTTCTTTCTTTTCTTTTATCTGTTCTATCTATCTATCTTATAATCATGTCACTCACATCACTCAACATGGTACAACATACACATTTACTGTATACCAACAACAGAATTGCACAGATAATGTGCACCTCAGAGTTATGCTGTAATCCCTCACTAGGTCATTGGTATAAAAGCTAATTTATAATTTATTCGAATTTATCATCAAATTAGAACATGTATCATTTATTGATCTTAAAGCTCATTACAGGAGCCAGTAAAGACATTGTCTGCAAACACATTTTATTTATATTTCTGCCAAAACAAGTAGCGTGTTTCCTTAAGGATTAAAGAAATTGAATGCATCCTCTGCCTCATAATTAATTCATGAGATCTTCTTTTGAAAGTTTTCATCTCAGGTTATTTTTTTCTCATCTTTATTGTCATATTACTACCTTTTACAGCACATTGTGACAACAGTCATTAACACTCGTGGTGGCACACGTGACACATTAAAAGCACAAGCTTAGTAACGTCTCTCTCGAGCGCCACTGGTGAACTTAAGGCTTTTTGGTATCTTTAAATAGGCAGAATGTATGAAAAATACACCACATGTCCATATGAAAGTCAACATACCGTTGCAGAACACCGCAAACCTCAGGAAGGACAGATAACGCTCTCCCTCGATAGGGTTCCAGCCGAGATCTGGGTAACCCTTTGCAACCAGTATGGCACAGTTTTGAAGACCACAACCTGCCAGGTATGTCACCACCTGCACACATACAGTTCTGTTTCACTCTTGGGTATTATCTTGAGCACACTGTCTCTTGGACTGTCATTGTCAGTAACAGCGACAACTTGGAAGCATTTGCTGAAGTTGCTTATTCAACTGCAGCAAAATCATTCTGAATTTTTGACTAGAAAACTTTGGGTTTCCATTTGTATCTGACTTATTTTCACCAGAAGTTTTGAGAAAGAAATAAATCAACTTTTAAAAAATGCAAAGGATTCTGCTGATCATTTTGTACTTTAGTCTATTCACATCATTCTGATATGGCAGAATATCCTCAACATAATGTGAATATTTTACCAGGTAAATTACTTTATAAATCCATCTCACTGTGCAGGTGCATCCAGAAGGCTATTTCAGTGTGCTCATTATCCATTAAACCAAATGGACTGTTAAAACAGTGAGTAATGTTTCCACTGCTGTGCTGTGCAGAAGTAACAAACCTTCTCCAGATCAGGCTCCTCCAGGGCCAGAGCCAGGCCGTTGTTGTCCATCACTGAAGACGCTGCGACATCCAGCGGTGTGGAGCCCCGCATAGCTTCAGAGGCTAAAGACACAGACAAAGCATCACCAGCAAAGGCAAGAGGCATTTCATTATAAACAACAGGGGGCAGTGTATCTATATATGCTACTATGATACATGTCTACAGCTGACCTTTCTTACTGCAACTACCAGAATTTTGTGCATAGATTATTTTGGCACTGAACTGTATCAATTTTAATGGACAGCTTTGACTCCTGTGACATTACATTAGCATTAATAGTATTCAATGCACTTTTTTTTTGTAAGCTCTACTTCTCTCTCTAAAAAAAAAAAAGAAAAAAAAAGAAAAAAAAGGGGGGTGGTTAATCAATCCTCTGTGGCTCAATGAGGACCAACACTGTCTCCCTACATTCCCATTGAACACCTACTCTCAAAATAATGTGCACAATCTTTGGGGCAAAATCAAAACCATTAAATGCTTTATAATTATAACTGTGTCCTTCATGCAGGCAAACTTTGCCGTTTGGGATAATTAGCAGTGAAATAAACAAACGTTTCCCTTGAGAAAACACAAGGCACGTCTCCCAGCACATTCATGTTGACAGATGATGACAGATGTATGAGCAGACAAATATCAAAGTGCTTCATGTGAGTGGTGTGTTACATTCATCTGTCCTCCTCAGACCATGTGAACCTCTCCCCTTTCACAGGCAGGTGCTTTAGTTTACAGCTGTAGCACTTGGAGCCCTGTGACTCATCAGTCCTTCCCTGCATGACTAAATAAGCCCCGTCTCCCATTTTCCTCCCTCCTTCGCTGCCTCTCTCTCTCTCTCCCTCTCCCTCCCCCTCCCTCTCAATCAGCTGCCTCCCCCCTTTGCCCCTTTCATTCTCAAACCGATACCCTGGCATTTGGAATTACAGCCTGTTATTTTCCCTCACCATTCGCTTGTCATAATGTGGGTGATGAGTTTGTGTCTGCACTTCAATTAGGTGAGAACTCTTCCAGCAAGCGGCACCTATTGGTTTAATTTTGCATCATTCTGGGAGAAGCAAAAGGGCAATTTCTCATTTCTTACAGCGTGGTAAATACGTGGGGAAGAATTTCAAAATGTCATAGCATCTCTATAAATAATTTGCTCAATATTTCTCTCTTGAACTATACGTCTCCAACTTTCTTTCTGCATCTCACCTTGCCAATCTTTTTTCTCAGTTTCTTCTGCTCATCACTCATATTTAGTTTCCTATTTACCTCAGTCTCTCTTACAGTTGTATATACATAACAGCAAGAGAAAAAAGATGTAAGATGACCATTAACAGATACCAGGAGTGCAAACAGTCTTTTTTTTTTTACCCAGTCCAACGCTGCTATTCTCTAACAGGTAGCTCAGGTGGTCAAACATGGCTTTCTGGTTCTGGCGGCTAATACGACAGAAGTAGCACAAGAAGCGACAACAGCTGGCCACCATCTTGGGGAAGGCAATCTCCTGTGGATGAAGAAACGAAAACACAAAAGTAAAGGTGTGCTGGAGTAAAAGTAGATCTTTTATTTTTGTCAAAATACAAATTACGGAGCATAGAGAGAGTATAGGAAAGATAATATTTGAAGATATCAAATGATGAAGCAGTTGCAGCAGCTCAGGCAGATTTTCACAGGCTTATTGTATGTTTAGCTCTGTTACAGATCTAGGCCCACCAAACAGTGTATATGGAGTCAATAAACAAAATGCAGTTTCTACTCTGAACTTCATTTAAAGGTTCAATATAAGCATAAATCTAAGAGTAAACTAATTTCTTGTCCATGACAGAGATGAAAGTAAACTGCCAGAGGAAAGGGTAGATACCAGAGGGAGGGAAATTTTACCTCCAGCTAATGAGACTTTACAAATATACACAGCACAGAAAATCTGGCTCATGATTGTTCAACTTTCAATCATGCCAAATCTTTCTACTTCTAAAAACACATTTGTCATGGAAAACCAAAGCAATTTCATCTTTTAAATGAGAAGTTGATGAGAAGTTTCACTGTGTTAATGCAACCTATGAGGTTGTGCTGTGCATGACAGGAAACCTACAGTCTAAGGTCTGGATTTTAACATATGTTTTAACAATATTCCTTGATCCCATTATTAGCATTATTCTTGATTGTGTGATGAAAGCCATAAGTGGCAAACCCATAACCCAAATAAATCACGATTTAATATCATACAGTGTCATGTCATGACTAAGACAACATTAGAGATGATCAATATGAGAGTAAATACCGAACACCTGATATACATTTACAAGCTGTGGTTCTGCCACTTTATATGGTGCAGTAGGTGAACTGCACATATCAAGTGTCAGTAAACTGGTCTGGAATTTAAGTCTGAGACATCGTGATCAGACTGCCAGAGTCAGATGTGAAGGCATGAATATCTCCCTGAGGTCCGTCTGTCTGTCTGTCTGTCTGCCTGTTCAATTCAGGCTTGGCACTGGCCGTGGCATTAAATCACAACCATCTCTTCCAGCTTCTGTCAGCACTGCCCAAAAAGGACAGACTTGAGAGGCCTCCATCTCATCCCCTTCATGACCACCTATGCCCAGTTTACCCCTCTGCCCTCTCCTTCACCCTTGTGGTTTTTCTGGGAATTAGGTTGTTGCTCTTGGCTCACTTCAACCACCTTAGGATAAATTTTCCAGCATAAAAAGTTAAGTGTCAGGACATTCCAATCAAATAAAATAAATTAAGGCTCTAAATCAGGAACTAAAAAATTCCCTCCAGCGGTTAATATCATGATTAGAGCCAAAACCACTGAATTTATGACTTAATCAATCAGAACACTCATAAATTTAAAACATTTGCTGGGTCCAGCCTCTAAAATGTGAAGATTTAATTGTTTTTTTTGTTTTATATAATTCCGAATCTCTTTGTGATTTGGAATAGTCAGACAAAACAATACATTTAAAGACGTCAACTTGGGCCCACGGAAATTGTGACGGACATTTTTCACTTTTCTCTGACATTTCATTGATTAAAAAGAATAATAAGACAGAAGAAAACAATCTGCAGATGAATCGATTGTGAAAATAATTAGTTGCAGCTCTATTTAAGGTTCGGCAAATTATAGTTGAATTAGACTGTAGTGAATGAGCACTTTGGAAGAAGGTTATTGTTTAACTTATTTGGATTCGCATTAGTGCAACAGCTACTCTCCCTGTGACTATATAAATAACAGCACGCATATATGCACATACACGTGTACTTACATGTGTATTTATTTACATGTGTGTGTGCATATGTAAAACATGTAGTACAATGAAACAGGGTACAGCACTATCAGTTGCAGCAGCTCAGGAAGATCACTAATTTGTTATATGAACTTAAAATACTTGTCATGTGAGGTTTTACCTCAACATGGCTGAAAAGTCCTACAGGTGCACAATAAACCACTCCATGTCAGCTGAGTAAACTGAATCTACTGGTGATGCAATCCGGTGAAAAGCTCCAGAACGAGCATAAAAGTGGTTATGAAGCTTAATTGTTTGTAAACTACAATAAAACCACTTTTATGACTGTAAAGGTTGGCAGCACTGGGTTATGTTGACCGAGCTAAGAATTGTTGCCACTGTCAGCACTTACCTGCGACTTGTCTCCTCCCAGCACATTGACCATGACCTCCATGACAGTCTCATGCATGCCCAGCACTCTCATCAGGTTGGGATGTTGATAGAAAACCTTGTTATTCATGATGTCGCTGGGAAAACAAGAAAGTGGTTTATTGTACATTCGAAAATTTGAATATGCTGCACATTGGAAATATTGCTGGACTGTGGGAATATATCCAAGTCAGTATCCAAGCAAAATGCGGGACTAATGTATATATATATAATGTATTATATTTTTACATTACCGTTTCCATTGCCTTAAAAATTTAGAACGATATCACTGCATTTCTGGCAAGATATGTTCTTACCCGAGTCCATCAATCATGAGTTTCTCCTCCTCTTTGCCCATGCGAACTGACAGCAGAGACCTGATTTGACCCAGTGAAGCCAACAGGTTAATAGCATCCTGCACGGACGCAGCACTGATGGTGTAGGATTTCTTCATGGCCCGGAGCAACTCCCCGATGCCGTCATACTGCCTCCTCAGCAGGCTGAACATCACTCTGACTAGCTCTGGGTCCTGGATATGAGACTCCTGGGCCCAGCTGGTTATGGTCTGGGAGATCAGCTCCTTCAGGTTGGCTGGACAAGTGAGAGGTTAAAAAATGAGTGCTTTGCAATAAGAGGCTAATGGTGGCACCATACTTGACCAGCATTTACCAAACAGTGTGTTCCAGTGTGGTTTGGATTATCTAGGTATCATTCGTACCTCTTGTATCTCTAAAAAATGTCTATTATTTTATTCCAAAACAGAGAGATCTAACAGAGGAAGGTTAATGATTAGCAACTGATTCAATGAAAAACTCCTCATCAGCATCTGGTGCAAAGTACGAATCAACCAGGACTCTACTAGTGAAAAACAACCAGGTTGATTAAACCAGCAACAACTGATTTTTGTCCACTAGATTTTAGTTCTGTTCTTGATCCCTGACAACTCCTGAGGGAAATGTCTGACTCTTGCTTAATACTCCATTATGTTCACCAGCTCACTAAGTCGCGAACACCAAGTCGCTAAAATTGTCGGTCTGGTGCTTCTTGTAAGGGAAGTAAGCAACATTAGGTTTTTAGAGCTATTTGAGCAACATGAAAACAGCTGCTCTGTACAGGCCCGAGCAGCTCCCCAATACTGCTACGGCCCAAAACTACGCTATTAGTGCAGTGAGAGTGAAAACAATAAAGTTGAGGGCCACGCTACCTAACAATGATCTTTAACTCCCATAAGCCCAAGGAGAGCTACATGTTTGGGTGTTCATTCTCAGTAGATGCCTCTGCTAATGACTCCTTTCACATTGTCGCCTTGTTTTCACATTATCATTTCATTTATAAAGATAATGGTCATAGTTGCTTTGATGAGCATGATATTGCAATTTTACAATAAAGATCATTACACGTTATTATGTTATTAATATTATACATATGTTGAAAGGTAAGGTTGTAAGCTTTTGCAGCTTTAATGAAAGAAAAAAGAAGATTTGAGATATTAGATTAAGAAACATTAATAAATAAGATCAGTAGAGGCGTCAAAATGCACCTCTAGTCAGTCGGCCTGTGCCTCTGCACTCACAATGCCTTACACGTGCTGTGCAAAATAAAATGTGCCAGATTTACAACAAGTATTCAATGGTACAAGCACAGTGAAGTGATGTTTTCAGGCTTGCAGTCCTATTGTGTTTGTGTTTACTGAGATAAGTCAGGGCTCTGTGTATATGGGGCACAAGCAAACTCACACTCACACACATAAACAAACCCTAACAGAAAGATAGAGAGGCTAAAATTGTTGATTATGGGAGGTGGGATTGCTGTGTCGATTTCTCTTCAGAGAAGAAATTATTTTTTAAATATGAAAACAAAACACTGAGGTGAGCTAATACTGCAAGATCAGCCCCGGGTGTGCGACAGAAGGATTGCCATTGCATGCCTTCAAACAGCGGTTCACAGTATTTTAGCTCATTTTTAGTAAAGGATAAAAAAAATATTCATTCTGTGGTTCATCAACTATGCCGACACAAGTCAACACAGAAAAGATGCTGGCTCGTCTCCCGAAAGAAGTAACATGTATTTAATTGCATTGTGATACAACAATACTTTCTTTTCAGCTACTTCAGTTCTGATAAAGCCAAAAGGCAACACTGATGCTTTATTAGCAAACATTCAATTTAATTCTGCTTTGAATTCTTCCATTTAGGAAATTTCCACCCTCTCTTCCTGCAGATCACCTGCGGGTTCTGAGATATTTTTAGACTGTCGTACACACACACAAAACATGTTTTAGATCTACCCACAGATTTGCAATGATGTTTTAGTCAGGGGACTGTGTTCAAAAGCCTCTGCTCGCATTTCTGGAAGAAGCTTATAGTGGATTTTTGAAGTTTGCTTTACATCACTGTGCTCTTGTAGGAGCCGGCCTCTTTTTTAGTCCAGAAGTTGCAGGTATTTAGTGCAATCCACGCATGCAGCTTCCTGTGCCACTGGCTGCCACGTAACCCCAAAGCTGAAACTGAAATTGGCAAACGGGCACTTGAGCTTGAGGGGGAGCTTTTGCATACGTTTGTATTTGTGCATTTCATAACCTCTTTGAAGGTGTTTGGATTGCAGGAAAAAGTCAGGTCCAGTCATACTTTGCTACTTTCAGCACTGAGTCGAAACAACATCATGCAGGTTTTTGCTGCTGATAATAAAAGTAGAATGATTTGATCAGAAGTCTCAGAGGAGCCTCCTGGTCGTCAGTAGAGCTGTGATTCTTTTGTACATTTTTCCATTTCAGGCTTTTAGCAAGCAGTGCAAACAAGCAAAAGAAGCTAAAATGTATTCATTTTCTAGTTTAAAAGAGCAGCCAATAAGAACCTCAAGAGATACAACAAGAGGCTGATGGTGGCAGAATAAGTAAAACATTTTGTGCCGTCACAGATTTTTGTATAAATCACCAAAAAAGATTCACAACCAAGTAAGAGGTACTTAGTTCAGAAATATGAGTCAGGCAGAAGTACAATACTTCTTTATTCATGAAAGAAGAACAGTGCACTGTGCTTCTGATTCTCTAATTTGAAGAAATTGATCATCAACTTGTGGATGTTGCATGTAAAATAAGGCTGTAAATCTCCACATATACATCCACTCTCTAAACCATTATTCATGTTGTCCCTCCTCTTCCAAACAATGCAAAACAAAATGCAATCAATAATACTCCGCTACAGCATCTAATAAAGGCTTGGCAACACAAACAACATCCATTCATCATTCAGTTAATGTTGACTCTGAAATGTTGAAAACTACAAGATAATGATTGATTTTTTTTTTGGCAAGTTTTTGCCTTCAATGTCATAGGAATAGTGAAAAAGTGACAGGAAAGTTGGGAGAGAGAGAGAGAGAGAGAGACAAAGAGACAGAGAGAGAGAGAGAGAGGATGACTGGATTGAACCCTGACAGCTGTGGTATGAACTGTACCAGGTGAGCTGTGCCATGATTAAAATCTTTAGGCAAAATGGCGCTACTGAAATAGCCATTACTACTCTCATCTCATAGTCATTTGACGATCCCTGAAGATTATGGCATTACTGACTTTTTCTCGTCCTTCAAACTTTTTACTTTTTACTTGTTTACAACGGCTGTTGGGAAACAGCTGTGGACTCAGTTCCTCGGGCCCCTCAGAAATATAATCTAATTTTCAGGAATAACACAGCTCTACCTCATGCATTTTATCCACATTTCCAGCCATACAAGACGGCCACATAAAGGTAGATATTAAACTGCAGCCCAGTTTTTTTTTCCTACAGTTGTAAAAACTTCATTTTAAAGTCTCATCATACTTTAATCTCACAGATGACAGATTACAATAAAACAAGGCACTACTACAGAGGAACTCTGTGCCATGGAGTGATAAATGTACGCTCTAGCTAACTGCTGCACCTCTCCAAATGATAACATTGTTATTCTGAACTCTGAGTGTTTAAGTCAAACAGTCCAACATCTGTAGCAAGCAAGGGGTCAGGTTCGAGCAGAATGCTAATGAGAGACAAGACAGATACGAAGAGACGAGAGAGAGGCAGCCAGCCGCCTCCGAGGTGAATGTCTCGCAGAATCACATCTGCTCTGCATTGTCTTTAACAATGGCACACATGGGAGTCATCACAACCACACACACAAAAAAACACCCTGCAGGTTAATCTGCAAACAATCACACAGTCAGTATGGTGTTATTTCTATAAACCTATGTTTTGTAGCTGCTCCAAACTCAGTTTCAGCTGAGGCCAAACACCGGGTTGGTCCTGCTTAGAATTATTTGACAAAATAGCAGAAATCCCATTTGCTTCTGTTCAATTTTTAAAATATATTTAAGCCAGCATCACAATTCAGCTACAGTCTGCCCTGTGCAGTGAGGCTAAAATTCATAACTTATAATACTGTTTTTAAACAAATGAGTGTCATCTTGATAAATTTTTTCAAGATCTAGTCTGTATCTGAAGTAAGGCTCGATGATAGAGGCAAAATAAAAGCAAAGGATAATTCCTGAGTGCTACAAGGTGGTCACCAAGAGAAAAACAACCTCCATTACAAATAAAATTCAATCAAGTGTCCCAGAATCAAACGTACTTACTGAAAACGTGGACGTGAGCTACTCTGTGATTGAAAGACTCAAAAGGCAAAAAACTAAGGCTGTTATCAACAGACTAAGCATGGAAACGCTCTACTGACAATGAACAACAGATTAATTTTAAGGATTAACAGCTGTTATGTAACTCCACTAATAAATCTGAAAATATAAGGCACTATTCTTTATTGAATCATCGCGCCATGGGCTTCTTCTGCCCACAAAGCTCCATTTTGGGCAATCTACTGAGATTAGACTGGTTGTTTTTGCAGCTTTGAGACCAAAACTTGTTTACTTTACATTACATTTTCATTGTCTGACATTAACAAGCAGTTGAAGTGGGGAATTAGTGGCTCCTCTATTCTTTATGCTAAATGATAAATTACAAGCAATGAATTTCATTCCAAAGTCTGGAGGATTCTCATATTCATATTTTTCACATAAGACATTAATATTTAACAATAACATTAACATGTTAAAATGGCAGCATAACACACTGAAAGAGGAGCAGCTTATTTCCTCCCACTGCATTCATTACACCTATTTAAATATGATGGTAATATGATGTAGAGAAGGTAATGCATGTCTATCAGAATCATCTTCAATCACATCATCTGTCCACCTGTAAAGCTTTTCAATAATGCAGGCTAGGTGTGGGAGGCCGGAGTAAGGCATTAAAATTTATAGAAGAGTCTTGCAGAGACTGTCCATTAGTCTTCTATTATTTGGTACAGAACATAGCCATGCTTTCAGCGAAGGGCAGCAGAGACGAATATTGAAACCGCTGACCCCAGACTGCAGCAAGGAACTTGTTCAACTTGTGGCCCGACAGCATCTAATGTTCAATATCATTTATGATGAAGACATCTGGACTCATTTCTGGGTTTTACAATAACAATGTAATGCTTTGTCGCAAATGTGACTCATCAAAGAAATCTAAAAGATTTTCGACGGTGCATTACGGCTGATTGCTTCTCCATAAAACCTTGAGATATTGAATAAATATTGATTTGATGGCAGCCGCACTGACATCACGCGCAAATGGGACAGAACTTGTCGAAGTTGTCGAAACTGAATCCATTTTCATCTTTATCTTTCCTTTATAACACATTAAACAGAGTTTATATATTGTGACGTGCTGAATGTTCTCATGTCCATGAGCATTAATTTATACCACGGCGTCTGTTCAGCTATCACCATCTTAATAACATACTGCACATACTCATCTGTGTCCGTGCCATTTATTTCTTTAACTCAGAAGTATGCTTTCAGGTTCGTCTTTGCTTTTTAAAGTTACTTACTGGGAGCAGCCTGTTCTGTCTCTGTGGGCTCCTCCTCTGTCTTCTGAGGCGGACCCTTGATCTTGTAGAGCAGAGCAAGGAGACGGCCTTTTATTGAAGTGTCCTGCTCTTCCTCTTCCTCCTCCACTGGAATTCCTGCAATGGGAAACTCCTTTCTGTCAGACACTTGAAGAATTTCAACATTTTGTCTCAACTGCTTAAATGTGCACATAATCAGAGGTATTGGCCTTCAAGCACAACAGTGTTAGAAGGGGCTAAGTGTAGTAAGTTTAAACACTGGTATGTAGTGTTTTATTATTTCTGATACCAGATCAGGCCCTGACCACTGGACCACTACTGGTAGAATCTATTTCACTCCAGGCATATAAAAGGTGCTTAGGACGACAACTTTCACTTTGTTTTTTTAGTCAAAGGTCAGGAGGAAACGTGTTGGTGCTGAATTAGCTTGGATGAGAAAATACGTATGAAATAAAATAATAAGTATGGTCTTTCATGAATTTAAAACTAAAATATGTGTACCACAGTGCAGTCGCAATTCTTCATGGAAGGAATTGAGTTCATCCTGGATCTCCTCGGGACAGGGGCAGTCCTCCCCTGCACTGAAATTCAACAGTATGTTGATCTGCAGGAAACAGACAAACACAACGATAAGATTAGAAAAGCCGAGAGCGGGGAGGGGAATACAAAAATTTGTTTTTGAGGCACAAGGGGGAAGAAAGAGAAGGGCAAAATAATCTTTCACACAGGGCTGCTAAAGAATGAATAAAAGAAGGATGGCACAGCAGAGAGCAGTGGAAAGACAGAGAGGACAGCAACATTATTATTCAGAGTCGCACTCAACAGCAGAATTGCTCATGTAGTCTCCTGCAGTGAGCGCTCACATGGGTTTTTCAGATAGTGTCTGTCTGATCAATGCAGACAGAAACAACTGGTCTGAAGTGTCCTCATTAAGTCTGGTGACAAGCACAAATTAAAACCGTCAGAGCAATTCTTGATCACGTGACTTAGAAATATAAATGATTGATTGAATGAATGATTAAGAATCTGCCACAAGCTAACTATAAAAACACTAAATATAAATGAAATGCTACCTCAGGATAAGCAAATGCAGTGTCCAGTTTAGGGTACTCGAATGTCTATTTCTGTCACTGCTTTTTAATAAACCATGGGAGGAACATACATCAATGCCGGGGAACGTTTCCTGCAGTCGACACCTGCTGCTGACCACCACTGCTTATTTTTCAGGGAGTGTAGATGTAGGTCTGTGCTTACCTGCTGCGCTGTGGGGAAACGCAATGTTACACTCAATGCACATGAAGTCATGCAGATCTGAACCTGCCGCTGAGTTGTGTGCAGGAGCTTTACTCTCCCATATAAGCATGTGATCTGCACACAAACTGAAAAGAAACAAGTGGGACTTTTTGGCCACCGGGCAAGAAGAATAATGTTGTACTTTGTTCCTACTCTCTACTGTGGCCCCGAGACACACTGAAAAGATAAATTGGTGTTAAATGGAGTCTTCTCATTAGGTACAACGATCTGAGCCCCTGGCACTGTACAGTTATTACACACTGAGCTGAAAAACACTGAAACTATGTGGTGTAAGGTAGGGTCCCCAACTGAGGTCAGTTAATGCACTTTAATTTGTGTTAAGCTGAGTCACTGAGTCAGAAACTCAACAAATATTTTCAGCTGACTCTATGCTTACTATATTTCAAACAGCAGAAAGCAGGAAACCGACGAGAGATTCATTCATTTAGAAAATTGTTTTGATCATTAAAGAGAAAAATGATTAGATAAATCACAGTTGGTCCATCTATTGCTTGAGTCTAATATTTACAGCGTGTGCACGACAAAACAGCAGGGCTAGACTCAGAACAGCCAATACATCCGCCAATTTCCTTATCGACAATATATCCTATCAGTGTCAGCCATTAAGTGACTGTGGTCGAAAAATGCCAAATTAGGTTTGAGCTTGTTATTGTCACGATTAAAACAGTGACACAATTAGACTGACAAGTTGATTTTTACACTGTCAAATGTCCTGCATAGTGTGTTTGAACAAAAAGGTAAAGGATCAGTATCAAGATTGTTGTGTATATTACATGTTTATGTTTTAAATACACAGTGTCATTTTTGTTTTGTTTTTTATTTAAATATCAGTATCATGATTGTGAAGCCCAGAACTGTTATTTCCCAGTTAAGGACCTTCTCAAGGGAACATGGGTTGTTACCACATTAACATTAGTTCTTTAGTTGTTATCAGCGTAACAAGATTAGGGGTTGAAAATAAACAATAAGGATTACACAATCCAGTTTGTCCCTGACTGTTGCTGACCGGTGCCCAGACGGCACGGCACAAACAAAGTCTGGCCTCTTTAGAGTTAAGGGGCCAATCGCTTCAACATCTGCTGTGATGGCGAGTGAATCTACAGGAGGATATTTTGGTCTGAAAGCTTCAGATAGCTCCGTTTGCCGTTTTGATTTAGGTTTCCGAGCAGCCGCTACTGAGCGCCCTGGTCAAACTGGTATTTTAAGACATTAAGCTGGGTTGACTTTGCGTTTCCGTACTTGCTTGTGTTTGTTTGTAATATCCTGTCTTCTTTAACAACCGTACACCGAACTTATAATTTTAAGGCTGAGCTGTGAACTAGTGGATTGATGCAGTTTATACAGTTCTTCACACTTTATCCAGAGCTGTAAAATTACTTGAAATGAAAAAAAAAAAAAAAAAAAAAAAAAGTTGAACACAGCACACTGTAAATTCCCCCTTTGGGTCTAATAACAATTTCCTACTCTTAATTGCCAGCTGTTTGACTCTCACTGCACAGCTTACTCTCCCCAAGTTCAATTTAGCCTCACATATGGCCAAATTTAATGTTCAGTATATCAGCTGAAATGAAGTTGAGGAAAAGGCACAACTACAAAACCCTGTGCTTCAGCCTCTGCTGCTATTATCCCAATTGATTGGTTGATGGATGGACTTTTGTTTCCATCTGATTTTTCTTATTTGAATTTCTCATTTTCCTTATTGGTCCATTGCAGTATTTGTACCTGCTCCTGAGGAGGGGAACGAAACTCTTTGGTCTTTTTGGCGGTGACGGCGGCGGACATGTTGAGCGCCTGCATCAGCTCATTGTAGCGGAACTTCTGGTTGAACTGCAGCTTGGACACAAAGTTGTCAGAGAAGGAGACGATGGACTCGATGCGGTGCTTCAGTTCGCAGTCACAGAAGTAGTGCAGCAGCTCACACATCTAAAAAGAACAGAGACCCATTCATGAAATCTACTCAAAGAGATGAATTCAGCAGAAAGGCAGAATAAATCCAGGATGAACTTTCTCTTTCTCTCTGTCTTTATTATTTGATATGGTCTTTGAATAACTGACTCTTTTCATATAAACTAATTTTGACTTAACATGGAGAAACATTGCATATTATTGCAATTTTCCTGACATTTACGTCCATCATGCAAGTTTTTTTTTTTTTTATCAACTTTTAATGTTTACAGCATTGTGAACTTTTTGTCATTAATAGAAACATTAGTATTCAACGACCGTTGTCCTTTGCAGTTATTTAGTTCATTCTCAGTAAGAGAGAAATCATAAAAACACTGAACTACTGAGAAATGAGGAACTACTGTACCAAATCAAATGCTGGGAAATGTAATTAAAACCCTTTCAGATAAGTGATTTTTTTTGTGCAACTCTTCTCAAAGTCACGTTTGAAATCACTGCAATGTGTGAATTTTCATCACCTGGCGTTTGACAGACTCAGGCAGGGACTTCTCCAGCAGACCTTTAGCTGGCGGTTTAGTGTCTTTTGTCTCCTCTTCCCCCGCCTCCACAGCCTTCTCCTCATTCTTGCTCACTTCCTCTTTTTCCCCCGCCTCGGTCACCTCATCCGCCTTCCCTTCCTCACCCTCCTTGGTCTCTCCGAACACGTTGGGGTCAATCAGCAGGAGAATCAGCCTCACCTCGTCGCTGGTTAGGACTCCCATGATCAGCAGTGTTCCGATCAGCTTCAGGATGGGGACGAACTGGTACTCGACGCTCCCACCTACTGGGTCTCGGATGTGCGTGCCTCCGCCCTGCACAGCCTCAGTGAGCATGCTGATGGCTTTCTCTTTTAGGATACCCAGAGGGATCTGGGGGCTATGGAGGTACTGGTGGCGTTTGGTGTTGATAATGCAGACGGGGGAGAAGTTGACCCGAGGTTTGAGGGATGTGCTCAGGCCCACACCAGGCAGCGAGTGGCGCTTGGACTCGTCTGGGAAGAGCTTGATTGAGCGCGTCTCATCTGTCACAGGGATGATGAACTCGTTGTTCATCATTAGGCGAGCCTCCTTCGCTGTCTCAAGATGGATGCTGGCAATGAGAGGAAGAATCAGTTCAATCATTACATACGTCTTTCGCCCCTCAGCCATTATACACATCAGGAAAGAAAACATCCAGTGTTCTAGATTGGGTTTAAAAATAACTTTCCCTAAGTGGTATAAATGTGCAATTAGTATTATTCTGCTGCCCCACATCACAAAATTACCATAATATACTGACAGGGTTGTTGATCAGTACCCATGATTCAGCTATTATCCGACTGGCTGCTGAGATGCTGAGTTCTCAAAGACTTGAATCACAATTTGGAAACAAAACTCTCCGGCGACAGAGATGTTAACATTCTCCACTTAAAACTGCATATTCAGTGATAATGGCAGTAAGCAGCATGTATTCAAAGTAACATTCATAATGTATGATTTAGCCCAGTTATGTCTCTCTGTAGTTAAGTTTAAAATTTATTGGCATTCACAACAAATACATCACAGAGGGGTTATTAAGGGACAAATGTTCTTTGTGGTCCTGTGTGCAGCTCTATTACTTTAACAGTTAATGGTGATGGAGTTGGGGTTAATTCTATTATACATCATCATCAGATGATCTGATGAGTAAAAATATCACCAACCTGCTTCTCTTTTCTGTGCATTAAAATGAAGATAAAGTGTAGAAGTGTCAAATATTAATACTTGCTGCACTGAACTTTCATTTCATATAAGACATTTATTATTTGTACCACATTATTTCCTACTCCTTCTACATAACTGACAACTGACAATTTTCCCAGAGCATGTAACTGGCAGTGCAATGGACACACCTGATGAGGACATTGTAGAAGCCCTCTCTGAGCATGCCAGAGAGGTACTGGTTGTCGATGGTGTAGAGGAGCTGCGATTGGTCCAAGTGGCTGCAGAGGGCGTGAGCTACACGAGTGTTTCCCAGGGCACAGAGGGCGCAGTAAAGCTTCAGCGTGTGGTAGTGGAACTTCCTCAGATCTTCGTGCTCAGATAACTCCAGGATGTCCAAACACCTGGAGGAAAGTCACGGAAAGAATTAGATAGTGGAGAAGTAAAGAGGTCATTTACATGGCAGCAGTACATAGTGGCTGCCAAAAATTCAATACAATGTGCTTACTCAAGCAATGAGTCAACATGGAGTATAGGCTGATACGAATGAGTTCACCATCAGACTCTAGCTTTTACATCAAGGTATCTATCCTATAGAATTACATAGTAAAGAATATCATCCTTATGTCCTGAATTTTAGACTGTTTTTAAACAAATCTACCCTCAACCAGAATAAAAGTTTCATTTTCAAATCTTATAACATCACAAATAAATGGAAATAGTTCTTTACAGAATTAATATTGAGGCATAAATGTAATTACGGCACATAACCAGACAATGATCAATTTACTTTTTGTGTGTCACAAGTGAGATGTAACATTTGCAACTGAGAGAAAGAGAGGAAAGAGGAAGAGAGCAGCACTTGCACTTACAGCACCATGTAGACTGGTAATAATCTTAATGATTGTGTTGCATATTGTAATTAAATGCCAAGGTATTCAATGTATCACTTTTCATTTAGTAATGAGAGCTCCACACCAGTTGTTAATCATAATTATAACAGCAGCAAGGCAGCACTCACGGAGCCCACACTGCTGACCGATCACATTTTCAAGATAATGCAAGCACAGCATAACAGCATTAGACAGAATTAATCAGAAGTCTGAATCTTAGGAGGCGTGGGTTTATATATTATACACTCAAATCCAACCATTCTCCATCCTCGAGTCGCACCTGTTCTCCTCAGGTATATGAACAGCCATGATCTGCAGCTTCTCCAGACACTGGACCACCCAGCCATGCCTCTCGCTGACCCGAGCCGTCTCCACGCTGAGGAAGGTGTTTGGCATTCGGCTCCACAGCACGGCCACGATGGTCTGCACGTCCAGACGTGGCGGGCACTGTGGCACCGGGTTCTTGTGCTCGCTCTTGAATATGGCTGATGAGAGCGGCATTGCATCCTGGGATGGAAGATGGACAGAAAGAGAAGATAAATAGCCATTCAAAGAAAGAAAAATTCAACGGGGGATGGAGAAAGTGCTTCCTGTTGTAATATTCTACTTGCTGGAATGAACACTTTGTTTCTTTAATCATTTCTAAGTGATTTAAACATGTGGCACTTTCAGTTTAAGGTTTGAGGACCCTGAGGGATCCGTGAGTTGATGAAGTTTAACTTCATTAATAATTCATTCACAGATTTTATCCTTGCATCATCCCCAGTAGTTCATATATTAAAAAAAACATGCACATTTGATCACAGACTAGTTATACCCACTGCTATGCCCAGTGCAGATGAAGCTTAATACTCAATTATAATTGCAAAAACCTTGTATATGGATCAATGAGTCAAAATAAGGGTCTGGTAACCAATGTGTGACTACTGAGGATGTGTGGCAAAATATGTGCTGCATATTATGCTGAGCTGTTAATCACAGCAAAGAAGTTGCAGTGTATGGTTACAGCCACGGAGTAAATTAAGAGAGAGTGATTAAGAGAGTGACGCTATTATACAGCGCATCACATTTGGTGTTAAGATTATGGGGGAAAAAAACAAACCTTGATCTTGACAAACTCAAACTGGAAGAGATTTGCACTGGTGGGGCGAACAAACACAGCTGGGAAGAGCTTGGTATTTGGCTCCACCTGAAAATAAACAAAGACAAGTCATCCTTATCGAGTACTTTCTTAATCCAGTCTATGTTCATAGGTGATACATAGCACTTTGTAACTAAAGAAAACAAAAAAGTTCTACACTGCACGGACTGATCTGTCCTGAACTGAACCCTGAGTGAAATCTTAAATCTGTGATAATTGTCATTTTCTTTCATGCAGCCTTGATACTCAAATTGGTAAATATGACTAATGTCAGAAGGCATTCAACATCTATCCCCATGGATTAGCTGCTGTTTTGAATGCCATTATTATTTGGTGTATTGACAACCATCACAGACAAAAGATGAATACAAAGAGGAAAATCCAAGCAGGGCCTTAAATGCAGTTACAGGACAAGAAGCTTTTCATCAGGGTAAAAGCCTCTTGATCCCCTTAGATGGATTTTCTTATATAAAAAAGCCAATTCACAACCAGATCAAGGAGTGAAAAGAAGACAGAAAAAGGAGACAATAAGAACTGAACCAGAGTTGGTTGATAGAAGCTTCTTATGGAATCATTTCGATGTCTAGTCAGGTATTCAATACCAAGCGTTAAAACCCTGAAATCAGTGGGGCGAGACAAAGATTACTGAGCAGATGTCTGTCTTTGTTATGACTCTGGTATTGAAAACAGATGAGAATTCAGCTGTATAATTTCCTACCTGCCTTTCCACAGGTCTAATTTACTGCAGTGCAAATTTGTTTACGTTACCTCAGAGGAAGACAGAGGGAAAGATCTTTAGTGTGTGCAGGCAACGCAAATATATTGGACTGAGTGCCATCGCTCCAAAAGATTTATTGCAACAAAAACACTCAGAAGTCCTCAGTCTCTAAACATAATAGTTATGGAGCTGAGTATTGTGGAGAAGTAATCAAATCCTTTTCTTTGGCTTTTCAGATGGATTAGAAAACAAAAACTTTGTGCCATCTTACAATAGGCATACAAAATAACACACAATAATGATATGCGCATACCTAAGTTTATGAGGCAGACTGCCCTTGTGTCTGAGTCCTCTGCGCCCCACTACCGTGCTCTGTTATTCTTATTTACCTGATATGTTGTGGGCAATTGCTTTCCGTTGGCAGTGAAGGAGACAAGGCCGGTGGCCAGGTCAATCAAACAGCCAATCTCCAGGTCAGAGTTGGAGCGGCTGGAGGAAGATGGGCCAACGGCGTCTGCTCCACACACCATGTAGCAGTTGCTTCTCTGGACACTGCAGGAAAACAAGCACAGAATAAACTTGACATGCATAAATCCATGTGAACGTGAAGATTCGCAGGACAATATCTTTTTCTAATGTGCCACATTCATCGATCCGTGCCGACTCTTGGCTCATTCATATTCATTCTGTAACGCGCAGAGGTTTCTTTTCTCCATTTACTCCCCTGAATATTGGAGTAAGACGGACACCGTCTGATTTAAAAAAAAAAAAAAAGTCAAGCTAAGGTCAAGATATGACATTTGAGAAATTGAGATTTGATTATAAGTTTATAACTAAAAGAAGTAAAAAAGTATCTTAAAAAAATACTTTTATTTGTTGGATGTTTGACTGGCACTGGTGTTTTGATAGTATAAGTAGAGGCAGACTGCCCTCCTACATCTTTCCCATCTTTACATCATGAAAAAATAAAAAACAAATGCCTGGTTTGATTTTCTTCCTCTTAAATATGAGCAATTTAGAGCCGTGTTCAGATGGCAACTGCTCATTTTCTATATGAATCCTTCATCAAAGTTGATGGCAACAACTAATCATCCTTTATTCATTTACCTGAACTAACTTGTGAAACAGAATTTACTGCGATAAGATTAGAAATGTTTTGTTCATTCACAGTCATCTGCTCGTTGCAAGGAGCGCGCAAAATACCAAAGAAGAAGAAGAAATAAGAAAGATGAAAGGTGAAATAAGACGACGAATAATAAAAACAAAAAGAATAATAACATCCAAAAAAACATTTGCCTTTTCTTGCAATAGTTTCTGGGTTTTTCTACAGTCTAAATTGGATTCCCTCACAATGCTACCACATACCATTAGTACATGTCTCACATTATTACATTCCTTTGCAACACCCAGCTATCCTGATATAAAGAGTCAGCTTAATAAGCTTTACTACAAACTTTGCCGTGAGCAGTCTAAGGCAAGAAAAGTTTTGAGGAGAGGAAGCAAAAAAGTAATGTGGGGGGGTGCATTTCTGAGCGTCCATAGGGGCTCAGTAAAAATAAGATTTACACTGTGGCCCTTCAACAATATTATCTGACCTTTCATTAATTACTATAAAAAGGTGGCACATATTTGAAGTTCCCTGGAATTCCCTGATTTCCTGGGAGAGCTGAGCAAATCTGCACTACACTGCAACATTTTATTTACTCTCCAGGTTTGAATAAAAAAAAAAAAAAAAGAGAAGCTGGGCGCTTGCCTCTCATGGACTCTGCCCCTCTCATCTCCCAGGGTGACAGTGACCGTTCGCGTCTTATTGAGGCTGAAGTTCTTGCTGTGGTAGTGATAGTCCGGTGTGACCCAGCCCACCCACACTGAGGCAGGGTCCTGTCCAGCAAACACTCTGACTGAGTGGTAGTACTAGCCATCAAATATAAAAAAAAAAAAAAGAGGGGGGGGGGGGGCACAAAGTACAAATGGTTAGTCTTATTGAATATATAATCGACATTCTTAACATTTTTCAGATGTCATGCATATCTTTAAAAATTTTTAGTGATTTACAGTTGTGATGCTTCCATAGTCAATTGTTCCATCTTCTTTTGGAGGATGGCTGCAGAAACAAAACAAAGTAGCTGGTTTTAAGAGCAACAAAATTCAATGTTCCTTTTTTTTTTCCCCCCTCTTGTATTGCAGTTCCCAGGCAGAGCGAATAAGTGCAAATTGTGTCTGAATGATCAAATTCATCAATCTGACATTGCCACAAGGTGAGTCATTCTGCCAATGCAGTGTTGATGTCTGACCTGAGCTTCAGTGATTCATCCAGCAACATGTCTGCAGAGTAGAACTCTACAGGCATGCTCAGTCTACAGTAGACCATGTCGTTGTTGCTGTTCTGGGTGCCAAACGTCTTGTGGGTGACCTTGAGGCAGGGGGGGCTGTCCACCGTTCCATCGATCCTGGTCACCTGAGGAATTAAGCGAGTCAGGACAAACCAAAACCCACAGAAGTTTTTGGGAAGCAAAACACAACACTATTGTTCCCATCAGCCCCAGGTGCACTGTTCATTAGGGCTACATTTGCATGCATAGATTAAGCTAGCCATACTATCGTTAATGTTTGAAGGTGTTGCATAAGGTTAAACTACATTATTTTCAGTAATTTCCTGACTTTTTGTCATATGATCATATTATCACAGTTTACAGCGTTGACAAATACTGTAAATATAAGGAGATATAGAGATGGGTATGACATGAAATAAATGTCCCCAGCTGGAAATTGAACCAGGGATGTTGCACTGAGACTGTATGTATCTTATCCAGGCCAGCAGATGCCCCAGATGACACTGTTAACATTCAGCCTTAATAATCGGCTGACCCATCGCAGAAATTTACCTCAATGTGCATGTGGTCCTGGGGTATGTTGACAAAGGTGGGCAGGCGCTTGCTGAACCACATAGTGATCTCCCTGTTCATGTTGACAGCAAAGGGCTCAAAGCCTTCCTGGAGACCACACATGGTGTAGTACTTAAAAGTACTGGCGTCCTTGCCCAGATTCATGCGGCCGATCTGAGACATCCCCAGACTGCACACAGGGATAAAACCTGCAGGATGTAAGGGACATTCTTTGGTTTGCTTTTTCACAGGAAATGAACAGCAAACATTATAGTCTATACAAGTGATACAATCCATCACATGGCAACTACAACAATTAAGTCCAATGACTTTGCTTTATTCCTCTGTGAAAGTGTCCTCCTGAGGGATGGTTCATTTACAGGGTAATGGGCCGATGCCATGATAGACTTCATTAAATTGTATAATCATTTGCATTTTGTATGGTTTTTTTGTTTGTTTGTTTGCTTTCTGTTCTCATGCTAACTGCCAAACAAATCCAGTCATACCTCTGGAGGAAACACACACAGAATAAATGAACTAATTAACACTAAAGCTCATGAATATAGAGCCCTCACCGTCCTCAGTCTCAAAGTCAGCAAAGCAAAGCTCAGAGCCCTTGTTGGTGATCAGGAGCTCTCCGTTCAGGGTGAAAATCATGGATTTGTCCTCCATGTTGATCATACAGCCAACCACGTCTCCCTTTTTCCAAGGATGTCCAAAGTAGCGGCTGCCTGCATGCAAACGTCGACCCTTAAGAAACAAAAAGAAATACATCCCAGGTTTTTCAAAATATACTGAATAATTATGATGCTCAATAATAATATATAAAAGAAAAAAGAAAATATCATAGTAACAATAGATAAATATTGATTGAGCTATATATTGTATAATATATATTATACATTAAATGCACTACTTCCTGTACGGCATTTCTGTTTGTTATGTTTTGAATCAGTATTTATCAGTTGCATCAACAGATACATTTTACATTAATCAAAACTATAGCTGTGTCTTTAAAAACTCAGTATCTTTCAAATAACTTGCTATTAGTCATCTAAGCAAGTAGCGAGCTTAAAAAAAAAGACTCACCCTGTAGCCATCGAAAACAAATGCTTGGTCGTCCACTCCCAGCTCCACATCAGGTCTGCAGCCCGGTCTGGCCCAGCCAACTCTCATATCACCTCCTGTCAGGGCCTCAAACTCAAAGTACCACTTCCCTGTTTTCACTGCATACGTCTGCTCCACGCGGAAGAAGCGAATGGTCTCGATGCTCTGATCATCCACCACATGGACGGCTATAGCCGGGGAGAATATGATGCTTTAACATGAGGGACACATGTACTGATATTTCCAAGATTCAATAGTAAAATGACCAAATAAGTGTCGATACTTAGTTGAGAACAGGTTTCATAGGCCAAAGGTACCAACACTTAGAACAGAGTATGTAATAACTGAACATTTTTAATTATTTAAAGTAGCCAAATTTAAACTTAATCTAAAGAGTTAATAGGTTTATGTGGCAGCAGTGTCAGCAACAAGGTCTCACCCTCCTGGTCTGGGGGGTCGATGTCATATCCATATCCAACCATAGTCCTGATGGCCTCTCTCAGACTGTCTCTGTTAGATTTCTTTGTACGTTCATCCAATAAAGCATATGGCACCAGACGAGGGTTACGCCTGCTCTTCAAATCCTGACCCAAGCCGAGAAAACGTAACGAGAAAGAAGGAAAGAAATATGTTGGTGGAACGTAGACAGTTATTTGTAACATTGTAACTGTGGGCGCACTAAATCACTTTATTACTAACTAAAGCCAGTTCCTTTCTCAGAGGTAAACATTTATTCCATTTACCTGCTGGATGCCATAGGTCCATCCTTGTTTAATTCTGTCTTTGGCCCACACGTTGTGTGCGTTCTCGGCCAGTTTATCAACTAGAACCTCCTGACCAGCATTCAGTTTCACATCAGAGAGGTCCAGTGGCGCAGGCTTATATCCATTAGACATCATGTAGCTGCAGAGGATATAACATGACCAAAGAATGAAGATGAAGGCACAGCATCATAGCATTTATACCCTTTCAACACTGGACTATTTTTGGTCACGTGCTGTGTATTCTGCAAATTGTGTCATGTTTGTTTTGCTTTGCACCATTGAAATCTAAGAAATGATATGCTACAGAAAGTAGAAAATTAAAACTACAGACGTAAAAAATGTATAGCAAGATGTCATACTCTTTGGGTAGTTTGATTTTCTTCAGATCGTCCTCAGCGTGAACATTGACCTGGGCAACATGGCACCCCAGTGCTAACAGGGTCCTGCAGACAAGAGAAAAATATGAAACTAAGGAGAGATAAAGACATAATGATATCAATACTCAAGCCCCATTACATTTTGTTCGATGACTATATTTCAGACTTACACCAGCAAAATCCATTGAGAGACTGCTTCATTTTTAACACAGCTCATTAGTCACTGATAAATCGCAGTCAATCGATACAGTAACACTCGGAATAGCAGTAAGTCTTGGCTGTGTGGATCCACAGCAGCTGGTAGTAGTATGTAATTGACAAACTCCATACCCTTTTCAAGCTCACTGTAACAGGAGGTCGCTTCATTGAGTCAAGCCAAACGTTTTTACAGTTAGATGACTCAGTAGTTGGCTCAAATAAGCGTCGGACCTAAGATTTCTGAAAAATCAATACTTGACTTCACTCAGAAGATGCAAGTCATTACAAGCTCTACTTTAATCTTAGCCTTAATCTGCTCTCACGCAGCATTCTACAAGGAGCATCAGCAATTCCACGAATAGGTAATTGGATTATTTAGCGAACTGGCTGGCCTTACTTCAGTGTTTCACTAGACATCTGCAGGTTGTAGTTCCTTTCAGTTTCAGGCAGCTTAGCGAAATCCACAAGGCAAGGGTGCTGCCTCTTGTTGTCATCACGAACCTGAAGAGAAAGGAGTCGGGATGAAACATGCATCATGTTTCATCTCTCAACAACAACTGAACTCCTTTTTTCTTTCCCTTATAAGCTTGTCTATCTATAACTGTTACAGATTTAAAGGCACCCCAAAGGTAAATATGATTAAGCGTGGCTTGATATTCAGAAAATAAAAATAGTCAAACAGCATCTATTTGCAATGGATGTTGGCAGATTCATTTTGGTTTGTTTTCCACTTGGACAACTTCAAGCCTCAGGTGTTGATTTTTTAATGAAACTGAGACAAGCCTGAATAAGCTCAGAGAACAGAGTTGCAGTGGCAAGAGGCTCAGCTGTCTGTGAGAGAGTAGACAGAGAAATTTACTGCTGCGCCCAGACTCTCAACAAGACGCTGCCAGTGACTCTCTTTTTCCTGATAATGCACTGTTGACAAAGGTTAAATGCAACTGAGGTGAAAAAAGGTATGAGCAATGTATACTGAGGCCAAGCACTCACATGGAAAACAATGAAGTCATATCTGACTTTATTATCATCCTGTCTGCCAAGTATCTGCTTCTTGTCCAGAGAGGCTCCTGCCTTGGATTCAGGACGTGACTTTTTCATAGTGGCTTGTTACAGCAAAATTTAATTCCAAACAGCGATTTGAACCTAAATGTTGTCCTTAAACTATGAGACCTGAGTTACCCCCCTCTGTAGTGGAGCTCTCTCCTAGTCTTAATTAATGTGGATGTCATACTTTTGGAGAGTGAGACACTCATTACTTTTGTTAAATGGCCGCTGTGGCAACGGCCTCAGTGGGAAATGATTCTGTGATAACCACTACGGCACAAAAGAGGCAGCGTGTGTGATCAGACTTCTAACAGTCAGCCTGTTCTGCAGTGAACAGTGACTGACAGTGAAATGATATCAGGGAGTTCGAGAGAAGCAGTGGAGACAGGGGGGATAAAAATATCTTCAGGTGTACTGGATGTTAACCAGCTACCACTAAACTACATGTTTAAGCATCCGATTAAAAAATAAGCAGCTTCTCATCTGACACAGAAGCTTGATAAGTCTTTTCATTTTCGTTTTGATTTATTCTGGAGACTTTTTTTTTGTTTGCATCGTTAATTATTGAGAGAGTTGCTCTTCTTTATTTCTTGTACGTTTTCTTTTTTTTTTTTTGGTTTGTTTGTTGTTTATTTTAAATATGGATGTTTTGGTGAAATAAAAAATAATCCAACTTTTTGAGTAAATGCAGAATATAAAAAAAACAATTTGGACATCAAAAGCTTTATTTTCCACTCAGGTGCATCATCATTATTTTCATTCTTGCTCCAGTTTCTCTCTGCTTTCTATCGAATGACACATTTACTGAGCTGCAAAAGGACACTATGCTGACAAGGCTGCTCAACTGTGATTTCTTACGGCCGGAAACAGGCTAACTTTTGGATGTGTGGGGACATAATGTCCAGGTGAAAGAAACCAGCTATTTTTAGTGGAAATCATCAAACTTAAGACAGTTTATTTCCTTCTTTTTTTCGTTTCTATCCATCAAGCTTTTCTAATTTCTGCCAATTCATCTTTACTTTAGCTAAGTCGCTCCACCACTGAGCAGCCTTTAGCAGTCTGTTCTCTGTAACTGTGTCTAATGTAAAAACATGACTTCAGTGTATCATTGAATTATAGCAGCAGCTGAACAGTGACTACCGTCATGTATTTCAAAGAAACTTATATATGAGTTAATGGGATATTAAAATGCATTTTAGTGGGGAAGGTTGGATTTGACCCTTGTCACTCAGCGTGTGCATGTTGAATGAGGTTTTACCTTGCCATAGGTCCAGCCCAGTTCAATCTTGTTCATCCCCCACAGTTCGTGGATGTTTTCTGCCAGCTTGTCCCGGACGTTGTCCAGGTGAGGGGGAAGAACAATCTGCAGAGAGAGTAGGGAAACAGATGGTACCGTTGGATGATAAAAAATGCCACTGGGCCAACAAACGAAAACTGCTCTCATTTTTTTTCTCCTGACTATGCAATTGTTATATTGCTGGAGATTGTACAAACCAACATGTTATTTTGGCTTTGTTCAACTGTTAAACTGTGGGAAGTCTGGACCTATTCTGTATTTATGCTTTACAGTCCCTGTAGCACTGAATATTATATAACACAAACTGAATTAAACCCAATGGCGTAAAAAATAACAGGATTTATTTCTTTTTAAACTATTCTTAAAGGAGGAGAGGAGCAATAATGTTGAATTATAGACCACCATTTCCACAAGCAAATGTAAAACTTTTTGAACTTATTATCTAAACTAAACTAAACTAACAAAACTCTTGTACAAGATAGTCACTTTTCTTCTGCAGTTCAGGCTCAATTCAGTTCAAGAAGCGAGTCCTCGTCAAAATTGCAGTACTTACTATTCTTTAATTTACAACTTAATGGATCTATATGTAACATTTAGAAAACTTGCATTATTAATGACACTGGTGGCTGCAGCAAGCAGAGAAGTCTTTTTTACATAGAAATCAGTTTACTGGCTGTTATACATTCAGAATAATCATTCATACCTCAATTTGCTCTGCTATCATCTCGATTCAATTTCCTTGTCATAAATTTAAGCCTGACTGAGCTGAACCCAAGCGTGCATTAATATTGAAGGCACTCTCCTCACCTGGGTGGTGTCAACAGGAGTGGGGATGAAGGAAGCCTGAGAGAGGAACTGGGTGGTTCCAAGCAGATCACGGATCCCCTCGTGGTCTCTCTTGTATTCCTTCACGGGCTCCACGTGCATCTTCTCTTTAGGCAACAGCGCCTCGTAGCACGGAGAGTAACCAGCGGGTGGCAGGAACTTAAAATCTCCATGGCGCCCACCCAACAGGAAACGGACCCTGAGATGAAAGGTTATACAATTTGGGGTCATGTTACATCATTATATACTGACTCTTCATCATAGGTATCGACAGAATTCCACTCACACACGATTTCAGCGAAACCTCTGTCATTACATAATATCAGGGCTGCAGTCAAACCACAAAGGGCAGAGTTTATCTACCTTCTTATGCCAGCATTAATCTTTCTGTCACAAAACCATTTTGCACTTTCTAACAAATAATATTAATCTGATTAAAGTTATACAAACATAGATGGAGCTTTTGAAAGAAATAAAATTTTTGTATTGGGTAGTATTTGTCTCATGATAATCACCAAGTGGAGGTCAGTTCACAAACCTTTAATTTTCCGCTACATCACTGCCTGATATATAAAACTACAAAAGGCTAACAAACCGTAATTGCATCTCAAGTATAAAAACACCCGCAGCAAAAAATAAAAACAAGCATCTCTGTTGGGAATGCTGCTCCATCTTGTTTCCTAATTATAAATGCAGAGCCTTACTTGACACCTGCAGAGAAGCTGACGACGGGGAAGAAGAATCCATCTATATTGAAGTCCTCAAACATGCCCTGGACAGGCTGCCCGTTGATCCTGAAGGACATGCTGGGAGCGCCCAAATCCAGACAGCAGCTGACCACATCATCCGAGTTCAGCAGGTGCTGGTTAATGGAGGCCACGGCCCTCGGGATTCGACCTGGACAACATCAGGCAGACACAGAGAGGGAGGATGGATGGCTGTTAGAGCTGCAAAGTCATTGTGAATGTAGGGCAGGATGATGGGCAAGGAGAAGAGAGGGGAGCAGAGATGGGTGATGAGTGCTTTAAAAATGATGACATGAGATGGATGAGGGAGGGTGATGGGTCTTTCAATAGATTTAGAAAGGTAGGGACTTGAAGTGGGCGTCGTGCTTCCAGGCTGAGAGCTGAGAAGAGAGGGTATTCAAAGGACTTGAAGCTCTAAAGCACCAAACAATTGGCTATTTGATTACATACTATTTTGCAATGTTGTCAAGTGCAATTTCAGATGTAAGACATGCAAGTCAAGCTGCTTAGGGAAGATATAATATATGAAGATGTGAAGAAGGGAGGAGGGAAGCACTGAAAGAGCAGTGTCAGGTAGAGGTTGGATGGAGGAATTTTATATTACTGTCAGTGCTGCAACTTTCACTTTGTGGAGAATAAAAAAAACAACCTAGAGAATGGACAGTCTTTCCAAGTCCATAAGATTTTTTCTTTTTCAATTCTACACAACTGGACAGGAATTGGGTTACTGCATTGGTGTAAACGGCTAAAAGGTTTAAATCTTAAAAGTTGATTTTAAACCTTGCATATTTCTCTCTAACATATAGCTTGGGGGAAAAAAATAGTCGTAGTTAATTAAGTGTTTAACCAAAAATCAGACCTAGCAGAACTGTGCGATCTGTGATTAATCAGTGCTAGTAACAGTATCACACAATGTGACATCACATTTTGATACAAGTGTTGCTCAAGTGTGATTTATGCCTGGAAATATGAATTAATAGTCCTGCCTACTTCAAATCACTGTAAAAAAAAAAAAAAAAAAAAAAAAAAAAAAGAAATCCATCTTGACTGAAACTAACTTCAGCCTCTGTAGGATGTGTGTACTTCTATATATACACACAAATATACATATGTCACTGCGGGTTTTCAATTAGTGACTGACAATCAGTCAGTAGTAAAACATTAAGCTGAGACACCTACCTGACCAGAGGTGAAGTCCATCAAAGCTGTAGGAGTACAGGTCATCTCCAACACCATTGCCACCCCATCCCTCTCCTCCACCAGGGTACGGAGCGTAGCCTTTAGTGTTGGCCCAGCCCACTCTCAGGTGGGTCGGCTCTCCGGTGACAAAGTGGTCCACCTGGTCGATCACCAGCTCGAAATACCACTTCTTGTACTGAGCCGAACCGTCAGCAATGCCCAGGAAGATGTTTGGTCTCATACTGCAGGTGAAAACAGAGGGTGAAGAAGCTGGTGTGATGCAGCTACGAGTTATTATTAGGGATTTTTCTATTGAACCTAAAAATGCATGCCATCTTATTTAGCACCCAATAGTGGCCTCATATTTCCTCCCATCAGCCCTTTACTCTTTCTTTACCTCTGAACATCATTGACCAGTCGAGTCTGAAGCAGCAGGTCCCTTTTGGGAAGAAGGTTGTCACAGATCAGATTCTGATTGGCTCTCACTGCCACCCCATTACAAACACAGAGGGAGCACAACACATCCAGAATCTGAAGGAGAGAGAGACAAAAAAAATTAGATAACAATTGTGTCCAGCATTTATTATTGCTCTTTTTGTTTTATAAATCTGCTGCACAGATACAAGTGCATTCACAAACCCCAACAGAGAAATTAATTCTTTATTTTTTAGTGACATTCAGAGCTACTCAATCAGATTCACTGTAAGCTGCAGTGCTTGCAGCAGAGAGACCTGTGCTCTCAAGTCAACGGGGTCATATACTTTCAGCTGTCACTCATGATCAGCAGCTGTTGTTTACGAGGATGCCCTTTCATGCCTGTGCAATTTACGGAGTAAATATTAAGAGTCTGTGACATTTAATCCTACATGTAAAACACACAGCTGGAATGTCAACAAACACAAGACAAACACAAGTCATTTGATATGTGGCCTCAGTCACAGTCAAGACAAAGATTTAAATACATTGTTTTGTTTTTTTTTTTTAGAGTTCCAGATTTGCAGCTGAACCTTTGTTCAACAGTGTTTGAAGTTTTGTGAACTGATATGTAAATTCTGTCTCTAATGTCTGTGTAGTGGGTTTAGCTTTGTTGTTGTCGTTGTCGCCCAATACGGACCGAAAAAAGGATTCTGAGGCTCAGACAAAGGCGGATGTCTGACACTATGGGCAAGTCAAATTCTGTTTAGTCAGCTGGGATTGTACTTGAAGTCAAACAAGAATAAAAGGCAAAACATTCACTCAAATAGGATTAGAATTAAGGAGAAACCTCAAGAAATTCCCAGCATTTTACAAAACACATTTACATATTAAAAATATTGCTGGAATGTATTTTACAGCATATGTTGATTTACTACCGCAAAAATTAGGATCATACGAGCCCCACTAGCGATGCAGCTTTTAGGATTGAAATCCAACCCTAACTGTCTGTTGGTCCCACACTTTGGTCTGGAATAAAATATCTCAGTAGGATAGTTGCATTAAATTTGGTGCAAACCTTTTCTATTGGCTAGTAGCACCCTGCTACTAATAAATGTCAACACAATACACTTAGCATGTTACCATGCTATATTTAGGCTATGCTTTTATTACATTGGGTCAATGAAACCTGCTGGTGTTAACATGCAAACATCATGAACACATTAACTGTACACACGTTACCATGCTAACATTAGCATTCAGTTCAAAATACAGCCAAAACTTAAGAAATCTGAGCCAAGTGTGAAAACATCATCAGGCCAAACTTCCCTTCTGAAATTCTTATCACTGAAGACAGTGTTAGCAAATTTATGTCTCCATTTTGATTCTATGTGTTTCTCTGTTTGTTTTCAGTCTCCCTGGCTGTTAGGTGGTGGTGTTAGACTTGGTAACAGTGACACTATTACACACGCTCATTAAAAGACATGGAGTTGTAAGTGCTCGCAACAGGAATCAAAGTCAGTTACCTTCAAGTCTGAAACAGAGAATTTGCTAATATTTTTGCATTTTGCATTTCGGCTCACCTTGTGGTTGCGTCCATGCTTGTAGAGCAAAGAAATGATGGATTTAATGTGCCCTCTCTGGATGATGTTCAGAGCCTCTGGGCTTTCTACCAAGATGCAGTGGAGGACTTCCAGGATTCCTAACAGGTCACACAAAATATTTTTTAAATTTAGAACAAATGTATATTTATTTGCCTCAGATCTTAGCCTCATTGGAGCAATTTTTTCTCAGACTTGATATAATGCTATCAGTGTTTGGGGCTTCAGTGATACCTGAGGAAGACTCCAGTCTCTCCAGTTTGCTGATCAACCAGTCCAAGTTGCGGGAAAACTGGGTGCAGTTGTTCCTGTTCCCACGGATCAGTGAGGCTGAACAAAGGAGAAAGTTTTTACAAGGTTTAATGGAAATACATTCGCAGTTTGGAAAGACATGAATGATATAATTAAAGGTGTAAAATTAGGTGGATGTTGCAGACAGTTGGAACTTTTATGAAAAACTCCATTTTCCTATGACCATAAAGACTTTAACTGACATCTTTGGTCCACAGACAGATTTTATTCAAATTCATTCAATCTCTGAAGCCACCTGACACTTACTACAATGAAGTCTTTGTGATTGAAAACACATGTGATAGACTTTGAAGCCCACTGAAGTCAGGAGCTCTATGTTCTACATAAAGTTGAGGTGTGTTCCCTTGTGACTTTTCTCTGTCACCATGATGAAATTAACGAGCCTCCTTATTACTTTACTATCTCGTTTTCCACCATTAGGATTCAGACACAAGACAGATAATGTCCCTGAAACAATTTAACAGCCACTTTGTGCCAAAGGAATGGTGATAGGTGTCGAATCTCTTTTAATGCTGCCTTTTCAGGAAAGCTGTCTTTCAATACAAACGCATTGGGCAGAGCCACGCCACAAGGGAAGGGAGAAGTCAGAGAGAGAGAGGAAAACCTGAGACTACACAGACCACAGATTTCAAGTTACAATAGCTGCATTAAGCAACGCAGAAGAACGAGGATTTAGTGATAATAATTTGTGCAACACATTAATGAAGGCAACAAATTAAACAGTGAAACAATTTGTTTTTAAAACCAATCAAAAAAAAGTTGTGCTGGTCCTCAGACTGAAATGCAATTTTTCAACTACACATAGATTAAATGATACATATCTAATGATGCCCCATGTCTGTAATTGCTTATACATGTCTAACTTATATGTTATAAAACACCAGTAATTTAACACCCCTGGAAAATTATTTTTTAATCTGACCTTCTGCAAGAGGAAACACTTCTAAAATCATATCCAGTGGTGTGGTGAAAAAGAGCTTTGTTGTAAGACTGTTGTAAGCTGCTGTCTAAGGTCAACAAAGACATTTTGAACCTCAACTCTTATTATGCATTAAAAAAAAAAGAAAATCACAATTTTAAAAATAGCTCATGTAACCTGCTTTGATTTTCAAATACTTTAGATCCATTCAGTCGCAGTGGATTTGGAGTTAAATTTGGCCATAGTGGACCAAAACCAATGACTTACTATGATGGATGAATTTGGTGTCCATCATTAAAAAGGTAGGCTTTCGACCTGGATAGTCAACTTACATAGATCAGCAGAGTTTTTATGGCGCTGAGAAGGTCAGGACAAACAAGGTCGCTGCACAATTCATCACACAAAACCCGCTCCAGACTGCCTTTGCATCCTTGCGGGTGACCCCTCCATGGGGAAGGCTAGAGTGTACTCCGAGGAGTGCATTTGTGGTTTTTGACTGTGTGTGCGCGCATGTGTAATGTGTATGCATGTGGGAGTACATGCTGGGGAGGTGATGATGAATATAAGGGCAGTCAAGGTGAGCCGAGGGGAAGCTGTTGATGGGAAAGCGCCAATGACAGCAAAACAAACTACCAAAGAAAAAGTTGTCCAAAATAAAACTTTTCAGGGTCAATTTGTTAGTATTCATGACTCAACACGGGCCCCAACAGAATGGGATAATGCCAACACCTGTGATGGCTGGCATTTTGTTAATGATGCCATAATTTCTTCAAATATTCAGCTGAATGGTTTGTAATGTGTCCACACTGCTTCCAGAGAAGGGTGTGACCTAGATGGAAGGCAAGGGAAGAGTGCACAAAAAGCATACAAGAGGAATTCTGTTTTTGCTTCCCTCTCTACTCCCTTGTCACAAATAATACCAAATGAATGTCATGTAAAGGCAGTCAGCAGCTGTGAACTCCAGACTTGGCATGCAGAAAACAAGTGCGGTTTATGAAGGAGAAAGGAAGGAAGGAACAAAGAAAAAGTGTGAAGTGTAAAAGGAGAGGAGGAGGATTTGGTGAAGACACTGAGGGAAGATTAATACTGCATGTCTACCCAGGGTCAACAGCTCAGAGCGCTGACAGAGGATGTGGATATTTCATGTGATCCATCACTCAGGCCCGCTTACCCAGGAGCTCATAGAGGAGGTTGAGAATGTCCTTCCAGGCAGCGCCAGCTTCCTCGCCAGCCATCTCTCCAAAGTGGGCAGCACTGTTGTAGAGGTTCATTCGGTCAATGCATTTGGACAAGAGGGCCAGCATACCCTGAGAAAATGAAAAAAACACAATGTTACTGACATGAAAAATCTGTTAGGATTTGAATTCTCCTCATATATCACCTTAAAAGTTAACATGAGTGTGATGTCTCCACTCTCACCTCCTCTTTGAAGAGGTCTTGACGTTTGATGAGTGAACGGAGAAGACACTGCTTTTCCTCGTGCTCCAACTCCGAGTCGGGCTGTTTAAAGTACTCAATCAGATCATTCAGGGTCTGCAGCACCTCCTCAACGTACCCTGCCACCGCCATGGACTCGCCATTCGCAGTGCTGTCCAAGGCTCTGGAGGGAAGGAAAGCGTAGATCAAAACCTGAACTGAGCTGAGCAATTATTTACACTGTGTAAGTGCATCATTACTTGATGAAGTTGGTGAAGAGAAATGTGGTGTTGCGGATGATGCGGGCGGCTCGAAATTCCTCGTGCTGGCAGCGCTGCAAGGTCAGCCCATCGTCCATGTGTCCCTCAGAATGCAGGCAGGCCTAGACCACAAAACAATACACACATTTTATTATTACAGAAAGAAACACATACTCCAACAATAACAACACAATCAGTTTCATGAGGCAGGAATATAACCAGGCATTCATAAATGCCCACTTGTCCAAGCAGACTTGTCAATTTTGTCCTGTATAATGTCTGAGATGTTACATCTTACATGTTACAAATAGGTGAAAGAAAAACTTTGTACACATTTTTACAGCAACGAATGTCAAGTGAAAGAAGCATGAAAACATAGTAACATAGGATTGCTTTCATCATTGCTCCTTGTATAGATACAAGTATAAAATATTAGCAGATATTATACAACATATTGACCCAGAGGTGACTTGTATCAGAGAAGACATTTGAGGATGTAATGGGTAAGCGTGAGGCATGAGTGTCTACACCACCACAGCTCAGTGAAACCTGACTCACTGTAATCAGACAGCATAATCAAGAGGAGGGGGGTGGGCGAAAGGATCTAAGTGTAGACTAAGCATCACCTCCAACATGTCAGGTGCATTGGCACGTTGCCAAGGCTGCAGGGACCGCCTGGCACCAGCGCGAGGTGGCGTTCAATGTCCCTGGAGACATGCCCAGTGATGAGCAGCGTTCGTGTGCTGCCCTAATCCCCACCTCCCCCTTCTGTCTCGCCCAAAACTAACTGTCACCCTCCACGTGGCCCATTATCACATTTAAATGGGTTGCTACATCATTTGCGCTGGATGGGTGGGCAATCAGGAGACAGGAGTTGTGTCAAGAACATCCAGGGTAGGTAGACAATGTAAAAGTAGACAAAGTAAAGAGAAAGATAAATATTTGCCTGGGTGGGGTAGGTGTTTAAACGGCCATATAACCCACTGGTTATACTGGGTGTGATTTACTACCGTGCACATAGGCTTCAAGGTGTTATGGACAAGCAATAGCAGGCATTCCAGACCTTACAGTTAACACATAGGTACACAGATATGATATACATAGTTATTTGCATCACAGTGATTGACTAGTATGTTGACATATCCTAAAGACCACAGCTAATTGTGAATTACAAGACTAGAGATTAACGTTGCTATATTGCATAATTACAGTATTTTTCCATGCATCCAAAAATCACAGCAGAATGACAGATAATGTCTAATGTCAGGTTATTGTGCCTAATGTAAATCTTTTACTTTGCCAGTTTGTGATTGCCATATTTTTCTAAAATCATTAAGTTAGACTGTTCATCAACATTCTGACATCACCACAACGTAATAACAGATGAAACTTCATTCACACGCGTCTGCAATTACCATCCAACCATTCTTTCTACTGTTGTTTAGTCACACTCTCTGTAAAGGGCATGTAAATACCTGCAGGTTCTTCAGAGAGTAAATATTATGTAAAAAAAAAAAAAAAGGTAAAAAAGGTAGTAGGTGGCTTCACGAGTGAATATGGTTTTTTATTTTTTTTTATTTTTTTTTTGTTCAGATCCTGTTTAAGAAGTTCAGTTCCTGATATAAAATAGTTATGGTCCTAACCTAAACGATGAAAAACAACTACACTGTAAAGCCTGAAGTGAAGCAGACTTCAACCAAACGATCTTTGTGTTCACAATTACTTTAAGATGCCATTAGCTTATTAACAGGCAGGTTTAATGGTCTCCCTGAAGACAGACCAGCAACTTAAGGCAAAAACCATGTCATTTTTTTATTGCTCATATTATGATGATATAACGTCGACTGTTTTTAGCAAGGGTGAATGATTTTAAGAAACTATGTTCCAGTAAGGGAATCTTATGTGTGGATTTTATTTATAGAGCACAGAACAGGACGCAAGATTTGTATGGACATTTATATGTGAGTAAAATGTTCAAAAGAAGATATTTGATTATAGTTACCCGTCTTTTTAGGGGTCCTAGGCGAGACGACTTTGCATCAGGAGCCTGGTAGGACAACCACAGTCCTGTCGCCACATGCATGACGAAGCAGACAGAGTCTCCATACTTAATCTCTGGTACTCCCATGCCATCGATGTCCCTCTTTGGCCCCGAGTCACCCTTTTCCTACAGTGGTCACATTGAGAGGCACATACCCACGTTAGCAAATGCACAGAGAAAGAGCCATAAGCACACACACACACACACCGACACAGAGACATAAAAATGTGACAAATGAAGATATATTGTGATTAGATGTTAATCAGAGAGGCAGGTTGAGGAGAGTACATTCATTGGTCTGCTGGGAGGTTGCCGCCGGCCTCATTAGCTCTGCTACGTTTCTGGCTCAGGAGAGATGGGGCAATGCAGCTGATTGCAGTCGACAGCAAGTAGTGGGGACACATTAATGCCAGTGTTCAACATGGCAAAGCATTGACCTTTTCAGACACAGAAATCAACTGATACTGGGTCGTGTGCACAGTGTGTGGAAGGAGAGAGTTTCTATGTACTAAAGTATATTTATTTGTTGAAAATAACATGGACCTCCAGTAATCCTAAAAAGCCTGTGGGCCCTGCAGGAATAGTGATTACTGAGGGCAATTACACTTTGTTGTCAGGCGTGGGAAGGGTTGGAAAATTGAAGCCTTGGAAGTGGACAGCACTCCGAGGGATTTTACTGTAGCTGTTATAGATAAAAGGATATCTATAAGGACACAATGGTGCTCTGAAGGTGACTCATGGCACAGTTCTGTTTATGTGGCACCAGCCATTTTAGGGCAGGATAATAATGTAGGATTACTTATGCAACAAACAGTAAATCCAGGAAATCAACTATAGAGGTTTTCACAAATTTAAACTAGATCCATGCAGGTGAGTGAGATTCAACACAAAAATGTACACATAAAAGAATAAACCTTTTGCATTGGGACGTATCCAGATCTAATTTTGATAGACGACAAGGTCTAGGTAAAGCCTCTGAAACGCTTTTGCATCATTTTGCTTTAAAACAAGAGTATGAATCAAAGTCAGTCGATCATAATGGGACAGCAAGAAATCAAACTGTGATGCCCACTCGTGTCACCTATGTTGAAGCTGCACATTGTACAAGTGAACACAACATATCTAAGCATCAGTAAAATGTCTATTTTCAGTCTGAATTTCAAGTAAGCCATGTGCTCCTTTCTCAGAGTTATTTTTTGCAGCGAGACTATTTTTGGGATCTGCGCTATTAAAACAGAAGAACTGAAACAACGTCAGCGTGAGAGAGGGTTCAAAACAAAGTGTGGGATGAAAAGGCTGGGTAATTAGGGAAAAGAAAAAAGCAAAGGAAAATAAAGGAACCCAAAGTAAGTATCCTGAAAATCCCCCGATGGATTACACTGAATGGAAATACTGTAGTTGTGATGAAAGTGTCCCTTCCCTTCCTAATTGAAAATGGCTATAACCCAGCGAGCAGCAATTAGGCTAGTTGACAACATGAATGCTTGCCCCAGCATTTACAGTGCTGTCTACTCAGCAGCTGTGAAAAGGTCAATTTATTGTGGTGAGCCAAGAGCTCATTGAGAGCTTATAGCTCTATCTCCAGAGTCTTTGATGAAGTGGTCAGGGGGAAGACATTTTGAATCCTCTTTTAATAAGGTAAGTTGACCAAGAGCATTTATTTACATTAACACCCAGGAAGGCTATCTGATGATGTAACTGCCTTGCTCAAATGGCACATCAGAGCTAGTTGTAAAAATAGAAAAACCAAATTGCAGGAATAGGGAACACTCACCTTGGAGACCCTAAAGCAGAAGGAAGTGGCTGTGGTGTCCGACTTTTCCCTGTCCTGCAGGACCAGTCCACGCTCCTCGGTCAGGGCCAGGTAATGGCCAGTAGAGAGGTGACGTAGTCTGAAGGCCTGGCCCCACCTGATGTGGCTACCACTCCAGCTAAACACAGAAAACTGGTGTCACAAACTTTAGACACAATAATAACCACATAGACATTTTATTAATAGTTTTCTCAATCCATACCTATGCATATGCACCAGGTATCGAAACCTGGTACTGACTGAAAGGTATTTGAAGCAGAGCGGCAAAAAACCACAAACCAAAAACCACTGATATATACTAATTAACATGTGGACCTGAATTCCTGCTAAAGTAGAATATTTTCAAACTGTAAAGCATATCTGCAGGTGGGATGCATATGTCGACTGAGAAACAAAGTTTTTCTTTACTGCGTTGAAAAAAAAAAAAATTGAAAATCCCTAAGCAGAAAAGGAGAAGATGTCCCTCAACAGATGCACCTGCATCATTTCAAGCTGTACACACTCTGACAGGCAGTCCCTGTGAGAGCTGGCAGATGATGTGACTGGGGGGAAATTGCGTGGGTGGCCAGTTAAAGAAAGGAGAGAGAAGAAGAAGAGGGGAGGATGATAGACACATAGAGAGAAATAGATTGAAAGAGAAGGTAAACAGAACCTCACTTTCTGAAGGACTCTGCCAACTAATTTGTAGTGACAGCTCAGAGTAGAGGAGGTGAGGCTGTGTATGTGACCTACAGTACAGTAGCAGTGATATTCATACATAAAGAGACAATTCTTTTTATTCTTCATGAAGAGATTTCACTCAAAAAAGACAACTCTGTGTATTTCTGAGAGAAATCTGTGTCATGTTCTGTCTGTATTTTACTCAGCATGTGTATATATGTATTTGAGCCTGATCTCACCTAATCCTGAGAGGCTCCAGTCTCCACAGTGAGCGGGCCCTAGACGCTCCCTTACCCGCCTCATAGTTCACGATCCTGAAGGAAAAAAGATAGAGGCGGGGGCTGCTGTTATTTTTGACTCTTTCAAGTCACAGTTCTGGAATAAAATAACTTGAAGAGTTCCTGCTACTACTACATTTTTGGCACAGGGAATACCAACACTGCAAAAGCATTTGGACAAGAAGTTCTTCCATGGATGACTAACATCTTGCAAAATAGCAGACCGTATCTCTATTCACCTAAACTAGAATTTATTCATAAAAACATGGAACACGCAGAAGCTATGACCCTGCAGTTTCACTGTCACATATTTGAAAGGTACCGTCGTCTGCACCTAATCAACACTAGAAAAAGTTTAAATTTAGTTGAATTACTGAGCTACAGCAATTACCCACTAACCTCTGCTCCTCCTCCCTCTTGTCGGCTCCAGGGATGGTCAAACTCTCATCATGCCCATGACAAAGACGCATCACGTGCCCACCAGTCAAATACCCTAAGAGGAAAATAAAAAAGGGTTACAAGATATTTGTTTTCTCTTTTATTACGCACACATTCTCTATTATGGTTGCTTGGTTGTTCTCCAACCATACAGTGAAAAAAATATAACAGGGAAATAAGTAAATTAAAAGACCACAACATAGTCAGTAGTTTCTTAAATGACTTATGCAAGTGTGGGTTTTTGTTTGGTTTTCATTGTGATAGTTGTCTTTAACCTAAATGGCTTTTTTCATTAAAATAAGACATAAAATAGTGTAGTATAGTATTTGAAAGCACTTTTTAAATGTATTCAAGTGTCCTTTTAAAAAATGTGGATAAATGGCAGTTGTTGTTGTTATTGTTATTGCTGCCATCATGAACTTGTCATGAACTTGCCGACAGCCATGTTGCCTGAAGAGCAGGTGGGCTGGACGTTCCACAGAGTTTGCATGAAGGAGGCATCCACCTGGATGTTGCCATTGGACATAGAGAGGTGCTGCAAGAGAGAAACCAGTTATATAGGGCTTCAGACAGAAGAGTGCAGACCACCAGTAAAGTAGTTGTGTTAGCAGGAGGGAAATGTAGATAAACATTGGGATTCAGCAATTCCACAAGATCACCTTGCATTGGCATTTTAAAAGAGATTTTAAAAAATAAAAATAAAAAATCATCTGTCCTCTGGAGCTACAGTGTTATAACACATTGGACTAAAATCACTGCTGCATCAGTGTTTCTCTATGCAGCAATGTCCAGATAATACTCTACAATAACTCCTTCCAGCAGAAACACTTGGAGCGGCTCCCGTTTCCCTACGGGCAAGATTCAGAGGCAAGTGGAAGCTCAAAATTATCCTGGCCCTCAGCTACATCCTCAAAAGAGTTGTTGTGTAAAAATATGCAAATGTGGTACAAGTACAAACAGCCTTTTAGGGTTTTTATTAGTCTATCCCAGCCAGTTTTTCAAGAATGCATGTACTTCAGTGCCATTTCAGTGCAGACTCATTGTGTATTGTGCATAAAATCAGTATGATTATATTTGTATAAAGTCTAACTTTTTGTGCACTAGCTTGCCCTATTGTGATTTTTTCACAATAGGGAAAGCTCTTTTTTCTTTTACTGTCCAGACATTCGGGCTTGAACACTGAACAACAAAAGGGAAACTGCTGACACAATTCAGCCGAACTGCCCACAAAGAGACAAAACAACAAACGTCTATGTCCCACAAAGACTGCACCACAAACTCTGATTGCTCGCAGTAATTGACCACTGATTGCTTTTGCCTGAATTTCTGTCCCCCATTCTTCAAAAGCTGATTTTGTGTTGGGCCAAATCAGGTGAAGATTTCCCATTGGAGGAGATGAAAGTCTGGCTCTTTGCCAGTTTTGCTTTAATTGCACAATTCCCTCCCTGAGGGGCCATAGCAGTCACTGGAAGCCAGCGCTCCTCACTCTCCTATGCCTGGCACGTCTCTGTCCCTCCCTTTTGCCATTTCTCTCCCTGCCTCTTCCTCTCCCTCACGCTCTCCCTCTTGAAATCACCCTCTCCTCTCTCTTCACCAAGTAAGTTAATTGAGGTCGGGTGTATAGCTGTGCATAAGGGAGACAGCATTAACTCTAAGCTCATCAGTCAGATAGATGCCTTCCCTAAAAATAATTTTTAAAAAGAAAGTTCACAGGAGGGCTTTACAGGTAATCAGATTTTCATTACAGATAGCAGAGTAAAGTTTTAACGTTTTCCCCTTGAATTGCCTTGTCACTCAAGTTGGCTGGCGTGAGACGGGTATCAGAGCTATCTGACAGCTATGAAAGTTTCCAAAGTGCCTTTTGAGAGACAGTGAACCAAAGCAGATAACTAACTCCAGCTATGTGGGGTGAGTAATCTAAGAAAAAAAAACAAAAAAACAACAAAACACAACGCTCCTTTTTGCATTTAGTGCATTGCACAATTCTCGTCCAAGTTTAGAGGCAGACAATTTTATTCTGACATGAAAACATTTCGCAGCCCACGAAACAATAGAGCAAATCTGAATAAAGTGAGATCCGACAAGAAAACCATACAATGAACAAAAAGACGATACAGTTTGCATCAAAAACAAGAGACTATATCTGAAGTCTCTGACAAACAGTAAATATTTATGAACCTCGTGAAGCATATGTAGAAATATTAATTACATATAGTTTTGCATGTAACTAGTCATGTTATATGGGAAATAAGCATTTTTAGATAATTATTTATATAGTATTTACCAATTATACAATTGTTTTTCATTTTCTAACCTTTGATTGCTTAAGCTTTATGATTCACAGTGCATGTTCCCCCACCCACTATTGTGGGTATAAATGCAGGGGTAAATAAAGTTTTATTGAAGTGAACTGATAGAATTCCAGCAAAATGAACTACTCTACCACTGAACTTCTACTCTTGCATCAGAGTCTCACTGTACAGGCTATGCATAAACCCAAAAAAAAGTTTGAGAAGATCTGTTATATTCAGAGGCTACTGGACTTGACCTACCAGGTATCTCTCAGTTGACACGCTGACTAGAATCAGGTCGTCTCCGATGCGGACTTTCTCTCCCTCAGATCTCTGCTTGGAGGCTGGGTGGATGGTCCACCAACAGGCTTCTCCTATTGATACAAACATATGAAAACAGTATTTCTTAATATGCGATAATATGGAAAACAGCATTAGAGCACATCTGTTTTCAAACGCAATCATATATGCATCATTTTTGAGAGTCCTGACATTTCTCCGTTGTTTAAGCATCTATTCTGAGCAGCCAGAAGCATAGAAATATCCATTGTATGAGAATTAATTGAAGTCATATTTCCTCTTGTTAATTACCCTGCAGCATTTCTGTAGTTCAAATGTCAAACGTAACATTACTGTACACACCCAGCACACATGCAGTTACATGCATCGTATTTCTCTGATGGGTATTGATTCCATCTCAAGGTTAAGTTGACCTGAAACAGCTATGCAGGAAGACTGAATTCAATTAAAAGCAGCAAAAAGCCCAGTGTGCTTGTCTTTTAGTCATGCTGTACCTATTGAATCTTCTTGTAGTCCAACATCGAATGACAGCTTGTCTGTCAGAGACCTTGATGTCTTCAAACAGGTCAAGTACTGGTGAGAGAAAAATAATATTTGTGGTAGGACATATGAAAATACTTCAACAAGCTGTGGAATCCGCTCTCGTTCAAAGATGCAATAAAACATTACTTAATCTGTGTCATATGTTTTATTTATAATTGTTTATTCACGAATCAAATAATAAACAGTTTAGGGCTTAGAAAATATATAATGTATTTGTTGCTTAAATAAATACTCGACAAATTAAATTAAGAAAACGATTTATCTATCAAGTATAAATACCAATTACTGATTGGGTCCCACTTCATGTTAGGATTGGGAGATTTTTCTGTTATGCATCATCATAAATTCAAACTCTTTTGAACTTTTCAACTGTTCATTGCTCAGTAATGTGTAGAATTAACACTGGTGGCTGGGACATTATATAGTTATCATTTAATGTATTAACAAAAAAAAAAAAGAAAAATCATTTTTGCATTGCATTGCATCAAATTACATTGTTGATACTCACCATACCACTGAAGGAGTGACGTAGGAGGATGGCATGACCGTAGAGCAGGGTCCGGTGTCCGCCCCCCTGACCCGCCTGCCGGGAAACAAACAGTAACAGATTATCATCATGTCCTAGCATCCTTGAAGCCTCTGGACCCAGTCAGGTACACTTCAGGGAACTGAAAAGAGCAAGTAACTTTTACTTCAGATTTCCATTCCAAGTGCAAGCATATACATACGTACATACAAAGACGGAGAAAGGGAAACACAAAAAAAAAAAAAACTACATACACAATCAAACAAACCAACAACCATGTACAGTACCACACTCATTAGACAGCTTGCACATTCTCATGACAAACAATAATTGTGACATACTGAGGAAATGTGAGGAAATAGTTGAGCAACAAAAAAATGAAGATAAGATTTTGTTCTTCATCATTGTGACGAATAAAGAAAATTCTACTTACCCTTTTAATCAACCTCTAGCAGCAGAAGAAAAAAGAAGATATACCATAAGCAGTTATATCCAAACCATCAACAGCAATGTCCCTTTGAGTTTTGGTATTGTGCTGGATGAATGCTGCAAATCTGAACAGGCTTTCAGCAGTAATGGAGTCAGTTCACCTCCAAATTAGTGCGACGATATTATAATAAGATTATAATAAATTTTTGCTTGTTTTCTCATTTTTACTTTTACTAATTTAAACTTTGGATTAATGGTAAAAATCCCATAACAATTCTGCCCAATAGTGTGTTGCCCATAGATTCTCTAATTGTTAGAGTTTTCTGTCTTGGTGGAAATTTCTATATTTAGGGCTATAACCAGACACTGTTATTTCCTACAGTTAACTTGGAGTGTCCGGTGCACCTGATTTGACTGGTAGTAAACAACATTTTAACTCCAAACAGAAACAGCTGGGATTGAATCCAAGACCAGGACATTGCTTACCACTGTGCCATACACAGAGCAGTGTTTATACAACAAGCAATACCTGGAGGCTATCCACTTTCTTGCCCAGTTGTCAGTGTTAATTTGTGTGTTTTCTCGTGGGGGCACACTTATACTGACCTAAAGGGAACTCCCACTGTCCCCGAACATGACCCTAAGCCAATTCTCTCTTGGCCACCAAGTCTCTCCCAGATCGCTTGCATAAGACAGACAAAAAAGGAAACTGAAGGTTCGATCAAAAGAAAAATGGGAAGAGTATCCAGCAACAGCTGGGAGTGAGGGAGGGGGTACAGAGAGAGAGAGCCAGCCTGTATTTCAGGCCTGCTGTCATGCTGACACATCACTGCCAGGAACTGTGACCTTTGGTTTGTTGCTCCCGCTGTAAGTACTGTATCCTAAAGAGCTTGGAGTGAATTTGTGTTAGGAACAGAGGCAGAAAAGTTTTGCAGATGTGTCATAAGGCATATGTGTGTTAGGGGAGGAAGTGAAAGCTGTATCTTAATTAACTTTTTTTTTTTTTTTTTTTTTAAATACAAACTAACTATTGGTAAATATTTCCATTTTGAGGTGCAAAGACATAGATAGACACCAAAATGAATTATGTGTCACAGTAAATAGTTGGCTTAGCACTTCACCCTAGTTCTCCAGAGCACATTGTGCCGGCTACAATCAACACCAAGTTTAAATACAGCAGAATCAACAGAATGAACTACTTAGCTTTAGCATAACCTGCACTAAACCTAATGTAGGTCATCATAGTCATTGATGACTTAGCCATTACAGGCGTTTTATGGCAACAAGTGCTGCTTATCTGTCTGTTTTAAACAACAAAACCACCGAAGGGCACAAGACTTTTTCACAATTAGAGAATTCAACCGTGAACGGAAGGTACAATAGGCTGTTAGTTTTATGCTAGTTTAGCTAGCTAATAAACTTTGTTTTAACTGTGTACAAACTAGTCTCCGAAGTGACCATAAAGTATCTAACCTCTAATCTAGCAATCCCTTATTCAAATAATATGTCGATTTTAATAATACATCAAAATAAACTGACAGTTGGTGGCAGTTCAACCTCTAGAAGTTTCTGTCCAAACAAATATGCGCCATCTTGAAATTCTTGAGTCGGAATTTAACTGCGCCATTTCTAGTCATTAATGTATTATTGAACCATAAGTTTACTCCTAGTTTTGCTAAATTACTTTACGGCCGCACTTACCGACGTGAAGTCACCGTGAAGTTCACCTGTTCCTTGTGTTTTTAATGTTTGACCGATCTGTACCGCCTAACTAGCTCTAAATGCTGGAGAGCGCATGGTTAGCTTTGGTACCAACGGGTATAATAACTATGGCGACATCTGTTACAACAGCATCGCAACACTACAGCCATTTACCGATGTTTTTTGTCGTTTTTTTATTATTATTATTATTATCTGTTTTCCAGTCGCGGGTTATAAATTTACATTTTCATCTACCCACAGGTGCCAAGTGTCGCTATAATCACGGTGGCGTTTCCTCGATTTGACTGACAGTTGTAACCGAATCAGTGTTGGAATTTAACCAAATGCCACAAAAGCGGCTCAATTTTTTCAATTTTCATTTTTAATTTTTTTTTAATTATTAATATTTTATATATATTTTTTTCTTTCAATAATGATTTATTAATCGGCAAATTCTTAACTGATATGAATCGATAAAAACCGGAACAGGAAGCGGAAGTATGACGTCTTCCATGGATTCGGTGAGTTATGATTGCAGCCCTAAAATGTGCCCCGTTTTTTATGGCTAAATTATTACGTTTTGGAAAGTTAAGTTCACCGAATTCACAGTTAGTAATTCCTCTTTGCTTTGGACCTATGGACGTACAGACAACTATCAATGGATTACTTTCTTACGCAAGAAAACTTAAAAACCGGATGATTCTCAGGCAAGTTCAATGCTTATAAGGAGCGTGTTTTTTTTTTTCTCTGATCTCTAAACGGGATGATTGACATTTATTAGAATTTAAAAACGTGTATGTTATATCTGTTCACATTTGATGCCGGTTTGTGCAATTTTGGCTCCATTAGCTGTGTAAGATTTGTGTTGCTAGTGTAAAAAAAAAAAAAAAAAAAATTATAACAAACCGCCCAATGGCTTCATTTGATAAATGACTGATGATGATCACAGAATATATTATTTATTTATCTACAGTTTTTAACAGCACAACTGCTCCAAACACATGGATGATTTTGGTGTCTATATTCTAATCACTCATCTCCTTAACACTTTAATTTTTCGTGCTCGGCTTTACAAGAATTAAACAAGTGTCTGCTGTCTCTTTGCCAGAGCCATTACATCAAACCATAACTAAGTAATTTACCTCAATTTTCACTTCATATCAGTAGCTTATCTAATATGGAACAGCCTGCGCATGGGAAATGGTTGAGTAATCCATCTTTTAAGGCCATGTAGAAGAGATTCATGTCAGACACATTTACTAAGTACCATCTCATATATTGATTATCATGTTCATATTCATTGCCCTGTCCTTCATACCATCTGGATAATGATACAGATTGTGCACCATTTGCTTTACATTTACCGGATAACAGGACGTGAAGATATAGTGTGAACCAAAGGTAGTGCATTGAGAGTCCAGTGATTTGTGTGAATCGTATGAGGCACAACTAAATCATCCTTGGATCAATCTACCAACAGCTTCGCTCAACACTAGTGCATGTGAGATTAACACTCTGAAATCAAAACTGATTTCAGGACATTTCCTCTTTGTCAATACCCTCAAAATTCACTGATGTTAGAGACCAAACCCAGAGAAAACAGAGCAGCACACCATGACCAAAAAGAGTTTTCTGCCAACGTGTGGGTTTTCATCTCTTTCCATTTCAATTCACTCAACTGGATAAATTATCATTCCTATTTTTGTAAGCAACTTTTTTTTATTGTAATACATATTTATGCATTTTTAACAGCATGTTAAGCAGTATAATACGGATCATATTTTATTGCATTGAAAGCAAAATAATGGGATAATGAATGCTTTTAAACAAATCAGAAGCAGACACTCTCACTTGAAAGTGCTTGCACACTTGCAAACAAAGTAGTCTTCAAAGATGCCAGGCAAAACATTTGACCCATGTGCACAAGGTGATAGCACCAATGGATGTCTATTTCAAGATTGTCATGTGTTAAAGTTCAGAGACGTCTTTGACAAGCTAATTGATTGTCCCCAGACTGGCTGAGGGAAAGGGAGTATGTTGAGCTATGGTGAGACGAAAGCTTGATTTACTATTCTGAGGGAGTCTACACAGCAATAAATGTCCTCCAGTATACATTTGCACAATATGTGGTGAGGAGGGAAAAATGAAATGTACTGCAATTAGCTCAATATCTCCCTATATGTAGTTTCTGTCATACCCTTGTAAACTAAATGCTGTACAAGCTCTAAGTGCAGCTTTAATGACAATCAAGAAATAGGCATCACTTCAAGTGAAAGTGCCCAGAGTTAAACCCTTTCGTTGGGCAGTCAGTACACCTGTCATGCACACTGACAACATGATGGATGAATGAACTGATGGACCTACCCATTTTTCATGGTCAGCACTCTAGTAACACACAAATACAAATGAAGAGAACGAGTTATTGGGATGCATGGCAGTCAATTAAACAAATCTGAGAGCAACAATAGAGAGAGATGGGCCCTTACTGCAGAAAGGAAGAGGAGGGTGATTTATTAGCCTTGTTACCAGAGAGTTTGTATTCTAGCCAACATCGTGTTGTCTTGCCAGACAAGGCCAGCCAACAATGTTGCTCTGTTGAGCACAAAACAAATCTGCTACCCAGGCTAATAACAATGCAGGCCTGATTCTCCAATGGAGAGGACCCAAGCGGTATACAAAATAAAACACTTAAAGAACCATCTGCGCCAAAGGGCTATGTTGTGCATGAAAGTACAGTGGTAGCCAAAGGAATCTAGCACTCCACAGAATTTGGGCTATCTTGCATTTTGTACTCAATTCATCTTGCAAACAACACTGTAATGCTGTGCAGTGCTCAGGTTTCTCTAATAGCTACCTCTGTGCTGCACAATGATTCATGCTACCATAGCTTTGTCATCTCTGTTCCATGAATACTAGCAGTCTGTCCTAATTACTAGCTAATATTTATACCTAAATTGATGAATGCTTTTAATCAGACCATTCGTATCCAAGAGGAACAGTGATTTTTAGAAAAAAAATACACCACCACTAAGACACAACTTCTTGTATGCGGTGATTAGTTTGACCAAATTTAATCCGAGCATGTATTCATGAGATTCAAGCACTGTTTTCTCTTTGTTTTTCCCAAAACATGTTAGGAGGAAAGGGCATGAAATTTCATCCAAACAAGGGTGATGCCATCCCTTCCCATCTCTTGACCTCTCTCTTTGGCTCTAAAGCTAGAACGGCTGGGTGATGAGATTAAATGACACATGAAATGGCTCTATTAGAGCACAGCAGCACAAGTGAATATGACCATCTGATAGGGGTTTATACAGCAGGCGTAGCCCACCGGATGGCTTCACTGCTGTCGATGACACCCCCTGCATCACTCCAGAGCATCTGCCCGATCAAAGATTACTTACCTGCTCTAATAAACATGCCAAGTGAACTGGAGCGGCGCTGGGAAGAAGGGGCTTGCACACTGTTTAGTGTAAATCAAGAGAGCACAGGGTCCAGGAGAGGAGGCAGCTGTGATTGCAGCAGAGCACCCACCCCTCCCTTTTCCTTGACCCCAGACGGCCTTTCATTTTCTGAGCCTTCTGATCTCTTTTTGCGAAACAGGAACGTGTTACAGAGAATGAAATGAGACAGCTTCTATTTAGAATTCAATTACAGTTCTTGGTGTTAAAGTAGTTCAGAGTATAACTAGGTGTGATCTGTCTGCTTTCCCTATAGATACCAATGGGGTTTCATCCAACAGATTTATTGATTTTAAACATTATCGCTCATCAAAGTCAATCATCTGAAGTAATTTCAAAATAATTGATTAATTCTGCATTTGAAAGTTTAGACAGACATCTCAGCCCTCAACCTTATTAATAAAGGGCGCCTGTTTCTGGTTGTCATATTTAAACTTCCATTTATACACATTGATATGTCCTATGCATTAAAATGTGTAGTCATTACACCTATTAACATAATACAGTGATGTTCTAAGTTGCACTCTAACTAACCCACCCCTTAATGTACTATTATATCTTTGTTGTTATAATATATTTCCACAGACACTCGCACATTATCTTTAACATGATGAATGAGTGATTAAGACAGATTTTTAGTGTTTTAAATCCAAAATTACTGACTTGAAAAATCATCTATTTTTGCAGGTCCATACCTACATGGAACATACCAAGTCAGGAAAACAGGACATCCAACATGACCAGGACCAAGCTACTGCTGCAGAGTCAGCAGGTACTTTCTAGTTATTGGCATCAAATGCTACTGTTGTCATTGAGTGACAAATGTCACTCCACAAAGTTGTGTTGGACCTATATTTGATTTCACAATCTGAAATTAAACAGGGTTTGAAATATTGCTTCCATCTGTAAAGGCTGTATCCATGAGAAGCCTAAAAAAATGAGTGACTTGGCCTTGATTTGATGGCCTCAAAAAAAAAAGAAATATTTCCAATCAGGTCAGTTTGAACTAAGAAGCCCTTTTAAACAAATGCAGGGCATTTCTGTTTCCAGTGCTGTGACTGCTCTGCCAACAAGGGAGTTAAATTCATAAATATCCCTTCAGCTAATTATATTCATCTTACTGTAGATCATAGTATATAGAAACAGAGAATGAAACTTCTAACTGCCACTTAACTCAAGGATATTTTGTGCTGCCCGTAAACTACAGATTGGTTTGTGTAGAGTGTGCATCTATGTGTATAAGAGTGTTTCAGTGTGTGTGTGTGTGTGTGTGTGTGTGTGTGTGTGTGTGTGTGTGTGTGTGACAGGGAGAGGTGGGTGTATCAGTGGCAGTACTCACCCCTTCGTTGTTCTGCCCAGTGTTAGCCAGCATCTCCTGCAGGGCCCGCACTGACAGGGACTGCTCCAACACAAAGTTACAAATGCACAGGTCTGGAGGAACATACTGCAGGAAGGAGGGTAAGAAAGGGAAGGAAACAAAGGAGGGAGAGAGAGCAGGGGCACAGAGTGGAGGACAAGGGGACAGAGGGAAAGAAACAGTTTGAAGTTGGAGAGGCAATGACAGACTCCTCTCCTGGGTGCAAAAACAATGTGCTGGCACTTTATTCTCCTTGAAATTCCATAACTGGTTTTTCACCCTTTTCTCCTCCCCTTGTAAGGAAGTAGCTACACCCAACTCTCCTGGTCTACAGTGCTCTGATCTGTGAGAGGAAAATGCCACATAGCACTTGAGTCAGACGAACCTTTCTACAACTTGAAACTGAGGAGTTCAGAGCAAAAAGATTTTAAAGATGTAGTTTATAAACGTATTTTATGATTCCACTGACATTGTAAAAGTAGAAGTCCAAGCAATTTGACGGCCTGTGATGTATGGGCAGTGACCTGTGAAAATTGCAGTGTCAGAAGCTCCTAACTGAAGGGCTCAGTGAATAAATATATTATCATACATTTTTGGATAAAACTTCTTGAACTGACATCAAAAAGATATTTAAAGTCTGATTTACCCAATCCATTAACATAACATCTGATAGTGTGGACAACTAGACATTTCCTTAACCTTCATTTTAGTGCCTATACTCTATATACACACACACACATACCCACCATATTTATATTTATGCATCTTAAAGAAATGAAACTGAAAATATTTAATGACAGCTTGGAGAGGCAGTACTGTAAAATGGTGTTGATTTATTTAAACACATGGGGACACAGATATATGTATGTAACAATTTATCTGCAGTCTCATACTTAATGAATATTTCTATAGAAGTAATTGGATACAAATTTAACTGCAGGCCCAGATCTGAGACCAAGCGAAATGATTAAACTGCTTAGTGAGGAGAGGTGCTCATAAATAATTCTGATGACTTCTAACTTCTCTCCCAACCGGTGCGTTGCTAACGAGTGGCTGGGGAGTATGAGGAGGGCTGTCAGAAGGTGTTCGGCCCACGACTGCAATGACCGATAATTAGTTTGGGTCGGCCTTATTCCTCGACACACAGGGTTGTCTGGCTCCCTGCAGTAACAGGCTGCTGATTTGTCCTCCACTCTCTGCAAACTGTTTGTTTGTCTGTAACCTTTCAGTGCATGGCAGGGAACAGTATAATATGAGGGTGTGTGTTACTGGGAGGCAATAACAAAGGCAACTGGCTTATGAAAGAGCTGATGCATGGAGATGATACTGAAGAATACAAAGTATATGGTATATTTGAAAACATCACAAGATGGAGCACGCGAGATGACACCACGCTTGTAAATTACATTAATCTTCTTTGGAGGAGTTCAGATGTGGCCGATCAGCGGACTGTCCTAATTCATCTACAATTTCATAACAATAGCCAGCATCATGTAACAAACATTTCTATCCATCTGTACCCAACACAGAAGAGGGCAGGTCATGATTTAAAGGTGTTGGGTGCCTGCCCTGACTTAGTAACACAACCGACTGACCCTTGAACTCTGCAGTGAAGTGAGATATGTGAGCAGAGGGGAGGGCTGCTGGGTGATAATGAGGATGGCGCTACTCTGTAACTCAACACACACATGCAAGGGAACCTCTAGCACCACTGTGTGTGTGTGTGTATTTGTGTGTGTGTGTGTGTGTGTGCGTGTGTGCGTGTGTGCGTGTGTGCGTGTGTGTGTGTGTGTGTGTGTGTGTGTCCAGTTCGTTCATGCTGTAAGCAATAGCTTGCACACAAATGCTGTCCGCTCAGATACTCATCATTTAAATGCATTTATACCCAGATAACATTTAGTTGCTATAATAGAAAACACGATATAATAAGTGAGCAGCAGCCAAAATCCTTTTTTTTTTTTTTTAATCACAAAGCTTGAGAAAGGGCTGGGATGCCAGATGAATATTTACTTTTACCTTCGAGAGGATGCAACATGACATGGTGCAGCTACACCTGTGGTGTCATACGACCTTCTACAGTGATAACTCACAACCTGCTGCAGACCTCACACCTCTTATGAATTATTCACCGCCAATTTCCCAATTATCATACTTCTTCCAGGGTTGGGCAGACAGACTGAACATTCTGCCATGTCTGGGAATAGAAGAGACCGTCTCCATGGTCACACTGACCTTTTAGAAAGTCTAGTTTTTTCCATACTCCACAGGGACCTTGAAACAGTTCGATAATATAAGATGTAAAAATTAGCGGAATTATACTTCAAAAGATCAAACACTATTATTTGACCATCTTTACTGTTGCGTCATATGTAAGCTATTCAAAGGAGATCAAATAATTCTTACATCTTTTCAATGTCATTTGCTGCTGGAAATCCCATTAACTTCCACTTGTTCCCTAACAAATTGAAACTGAACTAACATACTAAAGGATCCGTCTGGTGATAGTCCAGATGTTGTTGTAGTGTTAACAAAATTCATGAAAAGGCCAAACCCAACAATGAACTGATCCTACTACCAAGTATTGTCTATGCAGCCAAAGCCCGACAGAGCTTATTCCTCTGTCCTAGACCACACCGTTTCACTGGTGACATGTTCCTTCATTACACTGAACATGGACACTGCAGTTTATTTTCAGTCCATCCCACACTCACACCAAATCTACAGCTGAAAATGGTGCTGAACAAATACATTTCAGGTTTAACTGATGTACCTAAAAACTATATTGCCCAGCTCTTTTAGGGAAATTGTTATTTTTAATTTAGCAAGAAGTTTCACAATCTAATCTGACTATTTACATCATAAAGACATGTTGTCAGTTGTTTCTATATTGTTCAGAAGAAGGAACGACAGCACAATGGAAGTGTACAATGTGGGGTTGTAGTATACCATATTTGGAACAATACAAATACTCTTGCACTCTTCTTAAATTGAACCTAATGACTCCCTGTTTCACTCCAACCTTATTTCTCTCCACCTCCAGCAGCGGCAGGCAGCCAGGCTTCATTAGAGTCTGGGAAACGAGGTGTCAACACCTGAGATCAGCCAGCAGATGACAGCCCCTCCCCTCGTGCCAAACCACAGCCGTCACCCTCGACACGCAGCCACATTTCACACCCAAGGAGGTCCGAAGCATTGTCACCGGTACCAAGGTGAAAGGAGAGAGGTGTTTGTGACCGGCTGCCTATAGAGCTCTGCAGGTCTGCAACAACAGTTCCAGGTGGGTGAGCAAAAGCACGGCCTTGCCTCCAAAATTTTATTCACGCTCTTATAGCTCAGTGGCCTACTTTAAAATAATAACAATTTAAAAAAAAAAAAAAGGCTTTACTTACTCTGCACAGCTCATAAAACCACCCAAAATTAAAACAGTAAGCACATCCTCAGTGCGTATATATTTGCTGCATTGTATGTCTCACGTACATCTGCAAAACTAACATCAAAGTTGCTCTCTCTATTGAAATATCTCAGCAATATCACTGAAAATGTTGTGACTAATGATGCACATAATGATATACAATGATTATGTTCCTAATAAGAAACATATTTTCCAGAGCCAAAAAGATTTGCCTTGTTTCAACACGTCTTTTTTTTATTTTAAAGACCATACATCTTGTCAAAGAGAAAATTAATGAGACGTGTAACAGAGAACTGACAGCTCTGTTGTGTTGCTCCATCACCACAGACAGCAAGATGCAAATTCACATCATCCAGTTACAATGAGAATATTCACTGCTCTCACAATAATGCAACACAAGTGCTAACAACCGCACTCTATAAATCATGTTTGTTGTTGTTTTGTCTGCTCCATGACCAACTACTGGGATGCACTGGTGCAGAAATAAATGCAATATCCCAAACTGACCCCGTAAACACTGTCAGTTGTTTGTTGGCATTCTTACCAAGCTGAAAGCACCACAGCAGGAACTGAACTTGGATCGCTGCAGCAGCAGGGGGATGTGTTTTTCCTCTGCACCACCAAAGCACCCATTTTGAGATTGAGATTTTTTTTTTTCGTTTAATAAATCAAATTAGTTGTAGTTTACACGACAGAACACTCAATTTCTAATTCATCCCCATTCTTAGACTCATCTCAATAAGAGCAGGTGGAAGGAAAAGAGCATAAACAGATGAGTTTGAGTCAAAGTGTCTCTTTGGTTTACACTGTTTTCGGGACGAGACACTGCCAAGGAGCAAAACTGGCCTCCAGACTGTATTTGGATGCAATATTATTTTGTGCATCCATTCAATTATGCAGGAGAATATTTTTTTTCAAATGAGGATAGGTCCCAGTTTAATTGTTCAAGGATCGAGTTACTGGGAGATGGGAGTCATTTATTTTTGAGAGGGGACACAAATGCTACACATGCTAACTTTTTTGTCTTTTCGTATTATATCTGAATTAACATCACCATTGACCAGATTAAGGAAACTCATCATGATCATTTCGATTCAACAATGAATGAGTGTCTAGTTTTCACAAAATTAAATTTTTGATTATTCTTATCTGGGTCAGGTTCAAGAAGTCGAATAAGCTGCACTTACTTAATTACGTTTCAGGAATGGACACAATATTCGCTGTTGTAAATCCTTTCCTTTCCTTTAGCTTTCTTTAATCAGCACAGTGGCTGTCCATTCATACGTTTCATACCAACCAGGGGTGCTCATACAACACGGGGGGGCTTCCCTGGCAACTGCCCCAAGGGCACATGGAAATACTGTGGAACAGCTCAACTAATTTAAAGAAATAAAAAATGACATGAAAAAACTCAGCTGTAGCACCTACAGACCAAATATTGCAAGAGTCCATAACTATTAAACAAGTGAGCGGATAATATGTAATAAAATAGTTGAGATTGATAGCTAAAAGCAAACAGTTGCAATGGTTACCTAAATAGTTTGCTAAGAGATGTTAGCTAAGACTGTTTACATAGTCACAGTCTGAAAGGAAGCACCTGAAACAGCTAAACGTAAGGCTAACTGGTGTAAGTGGTTTGCTAAAACTTAAATAGCTAGTTTGCAATCAATGGATAAACATTTCACTTAGTTAGCTAAGCATGACGATAAATGTTGGAAATAAAAATAAAATAAGCGATAAACAACTCAAATTGCTCATATGTAAGGAAAAAATGTTCACGTTCAAGTAGCCTATTGTTCGCCTAACTAGTTTAAGTGTCCAGGTAAAAATAATGGCTGAACAGTTCAGTTAGTCAGCTAAATGTGAGGTTAAATGATAGAGAAATATCTAGCACTACAAATGCAAACCAGACCTTAAATATTGATTGTATTGGTAGTTAAATTGTAAAAATAGCTGCCTATTTCATGCCAAACTGCCGCTGACCTATAATTTTCTCACAACATCTACAGCAGCCTTCAAATATCCAATTTTAAACTGAGAAGCTGTCTGCCATCCTCACCTTAGCTTCCGATGTGGACTCCAGGTAACATATACGGTTTCCTAGTCCCTCAGCGGCCAGGCAGAACTTGCGATGCTCCTTCTGGATGGTGGCCACAGTCTGGAGCACCACCTCATCATCCTGCCAGAGAAGAGAGGAGTGTTGAGGCCAAAAAAATATTCAACAGTGACCTATCCAAAGTAAACAAGACCAGACTAGAAGAAAATAATCTATATTGGCTCAATTTTGGCTCAAACACAGAACACACTGCTGCTGGTGACTTAGATAAAAACAGCATACAAGATAAACCCTTATTTTTTGTGTTATGGGGTGAAGGTAGACTAGGTGGCCTCAAAAATCAGTGATCATATTAAATATGAACAAGAGTAAGATCCATCACAGTAAAAACACAAAGCCTATAGGGCAATAATAGAGGTTGTTTTTTTTCCCAGATATTTTTTGTCATGTATTGATAAAGTGAGACAACACCTGCTCACAGGATAACGTGAATAGTTCACAAGACTGTTTTGGAAATCAAATAAAAAATGCACATTGCAATCAAAATGTTCTAGCAGATGAACTAAGAATGAAAAGGAAAAAACGCAAGGATGCATCTTATTGACAAATTAGAGAAAACATCCATTTCAGTGGCAAAAATAAAAGAGCAAAAACTACATTAATCAATAGCATTGGGGGCAGTCCAGCTTTGAGTAATATCGTTTCTAAACCTGTTACGCAGACTTTGGTATCTCCGTGGGAGAGAAGAAGACCTCTATTCAATCAGTGCAACCAATAAATGAACATCTGTATCTGTCAGGGCAGAGAGGGTCGGGCTCTAGTTGGCAACACACGCACACGCACACACATAGATATTGATTTGTTTGTGTGAGTGTGTAGTGTGTGTGGTCTGTGCATGTCTCCTGCCAGCTCACGTCCCACACTAATCTGAGCTGATGGTTGCCATGGTTCTGGCTCCCACCTCCTTCACAGCAGTATTAATTCAATAGATTTAGATACAGGCTGCACAGCACCCACAGACTCAGGAGCCAAGATAGCGCACTCTGACAGTGTTTCAAACAAAGACTGTCTGAAACAAAACTGGACATTTTTGCAGTGATCACAATATAAAGGCCACTGTGTGAAGAAAATAATTTAACCCTTCCAGTGTTCTCCAATTTGCCATCTGACGTTTTTTCGGCATTAGAAAGCATTAACCGCCATCTCTTGTATCAAATGGAAACAAGAGAAAATGTCTCTTGAGCAGAATCCAGGGCAATTTTCTGGGAATTAGGAGACACATTTTTCTGTTCTTTGCGAAGATGCCAAAGTTCAAACAAACACTGTGGAGGAAGAGTAAAGACGTCCTCTTTGTTTCATAGTTCTTGAAGATTCTCCATTGTGTGTTGGCATTGCACCACAAATTAGATCCTCAGTCTTTCTGGTTAATGCATGTGGGAGGCTTACAAAATTAAAAAAAAAGAAGGAAAAAAAAAGGTACAGTGAGTGGACAGTCTTCTCCCACAACAGCAGCACACTTTGAATTAATTAACAAGGCAACGTGAAGCTGTTCTTGTGAAATATTGCACCAAAAAGTACAAGTCCAAGTCTAGAACAAATCGACATATGTGATATTGCTCAAAAATTGTAATCACTGACCCATGTAATTAAAGTGCAAGGGAATTCAGTGGTTGATGTCTTATAACTGAAGTAATAATGTATCTTATCCCCAGTAAATAAAATCTTCGTAACATCTAACAGATGAGGTCCTTTCTGCTTCAGAGATGTAATCACAAAAAAGAAATTGCTAAAATTCATGAATAGACACATTAAGGCTAAAGAAGCATTTACAGCAGTGAATCTGAACAGAAGCTAACCAGAAAAGATCCAATGAAAAGGAAAGGTTTTTAAATATTTGGGATGCATCAGCAACCTTTATTAAAGATGTAATATATTTTGGTCAGTCTGTGTTGCGGGGCAATAAAAATCTATCTAAAAGCTCTTTTAATGGCTAAAATGAAGCACAGTGCAGTTAAATGTCATGGCACAACAGTCCATACCAGCAGCGCTTTAAATACCCCACAACCCGACTTTGGGCTTCAGGGGGGTGATTACTGATCGCAGAAAGTATCAGTGTTGGCTCTGACTCACTGCTGCAGCTTTCCTGGTGGTTTTGCGATAGCTTGTTGTTTCAGGCTACAGACGGTGAAACTCGATATGGCCACGGGATGACCGAAGACTTGTCACCTCTTTAAAATCAAGTCAATACACCACTTTCTTTACAGCTGTTTGGAATTCTGGTGGCCTTGGCACCACGTCCTGGCACCATTGCTTCACTGACACACGTATGTATGTAGTGTCCCGTGCTTTTCTTAAGGCTTATGAACAGACTATTATACTACCAGTATTAAAGTTCAGCATTTGTTGAAACTGTATCGTCATTTTGAAGGATGTCGTTTATTGTGCTGTTGAAATCTATTGGGTTATACTGACAGGTGTTGCCATTATTTTGTCTGCTTTTATATCGATGAGGCCAGACTAAATAATACAATAACCCTTCTCTATATAATACAATACAATTCAACACCACCACATACTTCAGCCTCCAAATACAATATAAGGGAAGGACCATATTACCCTGCATTAGTTGTAGCTAGGCAAACCTGATGAACTGTAAATTCACATGTACTTGAATTTGAAAATTGGCAACCACACTAAAAAGGCTCAGATGCACAGAAATGTATTCTTTTGACATGATGATAGTGCAGCTTAAGAAGCAGAAGTGGCCGGAGTTGCACTGGGGATCAAAACACTCCATAGACTGGATGCCGTCCAGTCATATGAGCAGTGTGAGGCAATGGGAGGAAGAGCAGAATGGATGATAATGCCAACATCGTTCTAAATAAATACGGCCAAAGGAGATACCCTTTATGGGGTCATTTGATGTCAAGTAGTGGCATTATCTCATAAAAATCCAACCGCTATGATCAGAGCTCCATCAAACAGATCCGATCAAACAGCCATTTGTTTGCACAGCTGAGACACTTTATTAAGACACTTTCTGTCACTCTCTGTGCCACTGACTTGATCCCAAGCCAGAGAATCTGGTGAATCTGAGGCAAAGTGATCCTCGGAGCAGCAGTGTGACCATCTGCTAGACAGCTAAAGAGCAGCATCAGTACTATGTATAGGGTCCTGGTCTGTGGCAGGATGAGGTAAATGAGGGTTGGGTGGCTGTTTTACCCAGCTTCCAAGTGTAGAGCGGGAACTTGACCCTGCCTTCTCCCAACCCGACCCCACCGATCCTCACTACCCCTCGATATCCCTCTAAATCCTGCAGAACCAACACTTCTTAACAAACAAGACAGTTTTTCTTGAACAACCGCCAGCAACGCTTGATGAGACGCTGCTCCTCAAAAAAAAAAACGTTTCCCAGCTGCTTTCTTTTCTTTCGCTCTGCCTTCATTTACTGAGCGCTCGGCCTCTGTGCGCCTTAACGGACAGCAACAGGTGTGTTTAAAGTGTGTGCGGCCCGATGCATCCACCAGCCGAAACCTGAGAACTCCCGATGCTCCGGCGTGCCAAATAAACTCCCACAACTCACCCGGCGCTGCCACCAATGTGAACTTGAGAAAAGGTGAATCTGTTCGATCCCTCAGCGCTGCTATTTTGACACGCATGCCTTGCACATGCTCAGTGGAGATCACCAGGCAAACTTTGAGGAGGAGTAAAGGAAGACGGGCGTTTAAAAACTGAAAGGAACAAAAAAAATTCCAGCACGTTTGTCTCCTTGTTCACACGGTCTCAGTGTGTAGTCCGTCTAAATAGCTCTCACTGCTCAGGAGTCATGTTTCTCATAAATGTCAGGCAGGGTGCTAAGTACAGGTTGAGCTACGTGTTTTTAGTGAAGCTTAGCTTAGCAACATGGAGAGCAAAGTAGATACAGTGTAGATGTGTGAAGAAGTATAACGTGCTAAGCTTGATAGGGGCTGACAGTGTTGCCTATTAGCGCATCACGATTCAAAGCCCCAGATGTTACAATCATTTTTCAAAGAGCCTGTGTCCGAGGATTTCAAAATAAATTGGCTTTTTTTCGTACCAAGCTGTTAAAGTATTGCAGCTGACGCAGATCGAAAGAATCTTTAGGTTCATAGATGATCTGTCGAACAAAAGTCAGAATCTGACTGTAAAATAAATGTTGTTATTATTCTAACCCAGTGTTAAATTTTTAACACCTTGTAGAGCCTTTGGAAACGGGAGAAACGCTGGCCACATGAAAAAATGATTAAAAGGCAAAGGAGAATCTGACAAAGTGCTGCAACGGTGAAAAATTGAGCTGGAAGCTGGATCAAAAACAGATGAGGATATAAACAAGAAACGGAGACGGAGAGAAGGAATGAGAGACTGATTTTTTCTTTTTTTTTTTTTTTTTTTAAAGCAATTTGACATTTTAGCTCTGCAGATCTTTTTTTCCCCATCACATTTATATCAATGAAGGCTAAATCACCTCTCTGTATAATGCAGTATAGTTCAAAGTTCACCCTCCAAAAAGATCCTACAGTTGAACCAACACATCTCCAGAACAACTTCAACCAAAACTGACCATTATAACATTAACAAAGGCCTGATTTATTACAGAGCTGTTATATTAGTTAGCTGTAGTATAGCTGTACTTCATGAACTGCCAACAGATTGCATTCATAAACCTGGACGCCCTGAAGGTAGAAATAATCTTATGGGTAGAATGGGAGCTAATGGGAAGACCAACAGTGTGTTTAATGGTGAAGCTATTCCAGGGTTTACCTTGGTCTGTTGTTAATGTCTGTTATGTCTGGTTTCTGTGGATGCATCTTGAGCTACTTCAAAGTTGTAAAAGACCCTTTATTTATGTGCTTGATCTTGAATAAATGTACGCAGAATTGTTGCCTGAGTGCTTCTATAATTAGGATAATCTATAACTAGGAGGTTAAACCAACAGTAAAGCTCCCAGACTGTGTACAGTTCAGGTCTAGCACAGCAAGGAAGTGGTTTCACAGTTCCCCAATCCTCATTGATCTGTGTTATTTGGTCCAGGGTCCCATAACCGCCATTAAAAGTTTTTCAGTATGGTCACTGAGAGATTGTTTAATGTCTCAAAATGTGACAATATACTCCTTTAGATAACAGGACTAAGCTGCAACTAATAGATCATCAACAAATTAATCTGCAAATATTGTGTTTGAGTAATTGTCTCTGGTTTCAGCCTCTCATATATAAATACTTTTTCTTTCTTCTTTGACTGTTGGTCACATGACACGACTTTTAAAAAGACCAAAAGGTTTTAGGAACTTCTAACAGGCATTTTTCACCATTTTCTGACATTTAGAAATAGATAATCAGCAGTTAATTGGTAATGTAAATAATGGCCAGTTGCAGCTATAGAATATATGTCACTGAGACCTTACAGGTGAAGAAATATAAACAGCTGTTCTTTCTGAACACTAAATAATACCGTTGAAATATAATAAGACTTATAAGCTTAATTTTCACTGTTGCATAATTTCAGCAATAAAGAAACAAGTTTAGAAAAGTTTTTACAGATGACTTGAAACTGCAGTAACATGACTGATGCACATTGTCGCCCTCCAGAAGAGCTAACTCAAATTGGAAACTGGAAGCTTCCACCATTGTTAATCCTAATCAATGACGGAAAATGTCATCATTATTTTTAGTCCCATTGTTCGCAGAAGTCATTCTTCACAATTACACATTTAGCTGAGGAATAATTTTGCTTCTTTGAGGGAAAAGACAGAAAGTAACAGGGACTGAGAGTACAGGACACAGGCAGATGGAGAGATTATGTCCATTCACTCACTCAAAAGTTAGAATTTCCACAGACGCCCTCACCACCTCCCTCCCCTGCACAATAACAATTCATAATCTGCTCCACTCCGTGTTTCCGCAACAATAGCAGTTACATTAGGCAGTTCAATGTTTTGAGCCGTTTCCTACAAAACCCTGAATCCTTTCCATCGTAACTGATTAATGAGGTGTTTCAATGAATGAGGTATGGATCCACATCTTTTATAGGAGCTGCCACTTCGCTCCCGAATACAAACAAAATGATGTGAACATAGAACTATACTGTGCAGCCTCGACAGGTAATGTCAGGACTCGGACCATTATGTGTAAATTATTCATTTACTAATATTTCATATGAACAAACACAGCCTCAGAGCCTTTAGATACCTTATTACAGATAATGGCACTATTGTGTGTTTCTCCTGAATGCAAATAAAGACACAGTCAGGGTTGCTCAGATAATAAAACATTACTGCAAACAGGAGGTATTACATGTTGTTCAGAGAGGGATGGAAGCCCACATCACTAAATGCTTTTCAAGCTTTTCTGTCACTGCGCCTGTTTAACTTCTGTGTGCTTACTGTTCCTGCCCTGTTGTCACTACTTGGTCACCCTTTGTGGTTTGACAGGTGCCTCTTGCTGTACCTCTACCAGTTTCTCTTCTCTCCATAGTCTGGCAGCTATTGAACTTACCCAGGTTTGAGTTAGATTTCTTTCTTTCTTGTTTTTACTTTCATTTCACAATATAAATTTAGGACATGCTGTCTATTTCTAAATCCCCTTCAAATTCCAGAGGATCACTCAAGACAAACGTCCTCTCTGCCTCCACAGTTTGCTCAAGGACAGACTTTCTAACTACTTAGTAAAGTACTGGGCAAGTTGTGGATAAGAGACCTCCTCAAAGGTTTTGTTTTCATCCATAATTATTACCATACGAGTTCAAGAATACATCTTGACCCTCCAGAAAGGACTTTTTGCAGATGCTGATCAGAGAATAATCTTCAAAAGACCAGAGATACCTCTGATCTCAGAGTTACACACAGAGATTTACCAGTTAAGGTTTTAACATTATTAATTGTGCGTAGGTGTCCAAGTGCATTTGCATATTTGAGACTACATAATGGGCCAAAATGAATAATGCAGCCAACATCTGAGCTCAATATTTTAAAAAATTATCTAAAATTTTACATTCAAGCAAGTTTTGCCCAGTTGTACTCTGCCATGGATCACGGACTCTGAGATTTATATGGTGTTCATATAACAAATTGGATTTTCTTGGCTTAGTTTGTATGCATATTGCTTTAGAGCGGCTTCAAAATAATAGAGGCTCCCATGCATGCAAGGCCGAGGCGTCCACCTCAGCAGAAGCGCTGAGCAATGACGGTCCTCTGGTCAGGGACGGAGCTGGAGCCTCTCTAAAGTCCATCATCCTGTCTGATGAGACAGAGCGGACGCAGGCGAGATGTAGTGGGGTGTGAAGAGGCAGAGAGGATTGTGTATGTGTGTGGGGTTTGGCTGTGAGAGGGTAAAAAAAAAAAAAAAAAAGAAAGAGAAGTGCCGAGATAAGGTGAAGTGAAGACATTCACCTGAGGCAAACCTAAGTCTTCTTTTCTCCCTCGCTAAGCTCTCAGCTCCTGACCCAGGACAACAGTTGTTTTGCCCTCCATCCTGTCAGCGCTGTCTCTGTCCAACTTTGATGCACACTTAAGTTGAATTTGGCTCATCCTCAGAAGACATCGATACGATAAGGCAAGCACTTTTTCCTGGTGGCAGATTTCAGAGTGGTCAAATTTTCATTTCTCAGACAGACAAAATAGTTTTGGGTCAATAGCAAACCTGACAAGTTAAATTCAATGAGCATTTCATAGTTTCACAATGCATCAGTGGCAGTGTGTGACAAGGTAAACCTCTCTCTCTCTAGAGGGACTGGAAATGGTTTCCAGATCCATCAAGCTACAAGATGTCATCTCTAGACGCAGCTGCCATGGTTGGATGCACGCAGCAAATAGAAAATACTGTTTCAGGGATGTCAGGGGTCTCACTGAAAAACTATAAATGCGAGAATTATTAGCAAAATGACAAACAGAATCAAGTTTTTCCTGATGTAAAACATCCTTATATCCCATCTTGTCAGAAGGTAATTTAATAGGGATCAGTAATTCAAACAATGGATTATTTGTTGACAGTGATTTTATAGTGAGTTTCAGGTTATTATTTAGGACTCGCGCCTGCAACAGCAAGCTTTGTTTCACTCTCTCTGTGGTTTTCTGACTTTTCTGACTGACTAGCTGGTGAAGATAGCAGAGCATTTAGCAGCTATAAAGTCAGATATTTCCCTCAGGAGCTGGTAGAGACCAAAATCGTAGTAAATACTGTGATCATGTAGGCTTGTATTACTCATAGTAAGAGGCTAATTAAAAAATACATATTTAGGACCTATTTAAAGTGAATTAATAAATGCCACAAATAATGCATTTGCTTTCAAAAAGAAAACCTTAATGACCAAAGAGCTGATAACAAACTCGACCATGTTGGCATTAAATGAAAATGAACCAAGTGACCTGACGGACACTTAAAACGCTAAGAAGCTGCACCTTCTTCAGTCCTCGGTTGATTAATGAAGGTAATTATTTGGGTTGAGAGTCCACTCACGCTGCTGCTGCTTGTCCAATGACTCTGCCTGGACCTCCTCAGCATTATACTGCACAATGTTTCCTGCTCAAACTAAAATATCAATGCACTATCAACACAAGTTACATTTATTGGTATTATTGGTTGTAATATGAAAATGTACCACCACAGTATGAAGTAATATTAAGTGAGCACATTTTGAGCCATTAACTCAGACAATGTATTGATTTTGATTGTATAATGCATCTATAATTAAATCTGTTACATTCTGTGTTTGTGAGACAGCAAAAAAGGACCATAACTACAGCCAAGGTGAAATAATTTATAATTAAAGTGAATAAATATATAACTTATATGCATGTAACACATCCTTAACATTGCAACCTAATATATCATTTTACAATTAGAGTTTTTTCATATTGATATGTAGTATTTTAGGAATGAACTCTTACTCTAAGGCCTGCAGGTGAAAACAAACCTGAGGCGACACAGTAGCTGAAGTGACAAAGAGCCTTGTCCTACCTCCTTCATAATTTATGTGTATTTTATAAGCTTTACAAGCCAGTTCAGGTTGGAGACATAGAAAAATGCAAAGATAAGGAAGCCTTCTTTCTGCAAAATAAAACGTTACTGGATGACTTTGACCTTTTCTATAAGCAAGAAGCAGCCAGAGATGAATAAATGAAGAAAAACCTAATATTTTATGTTGCTCTAATTCGTTAATTCTGGTCAAACAATAATAAGTTTTGTATTTACTAACAAGCTCTTACTCTTCAAATCAAATGTATTTAAAGCACAATAACTTCCTGTGTTTCAATGTTACTTCAAAGGAGCTTGTCTCGGATGAAATATTCAAACAATGTCGGGAATGTCAGCTCAGATGATCAATTAGTCTGTTATTAAACTAAACAGGGTCAAAACCCTTGATATCCAATTTATGAATGAAAAGCACTGAAGCACAGATTGTGATGTCGGGCGCTGCCACCTTTACGTCAAGGCTTTGTGAATGATGAGGATGCCAGCCGCCGCCTCCTTGTCCTTCAGTACTGATGACGGAAAAAGCCGGAGCTGCCAGCGAACACTCTGTTGCATTGGCACAACGGCCTGCTCAATCAATACACAGGAAATCCTTCCCATTCGATTTAGATCAAGCCGAGGGAGGTTCACCCGAGGTTGCAGGACAACGCTGCCTCTTCTCTCTGATCTCCGTCTTTCCTCCTGGTGCTCACCGAAGAGGGAAACTTTGCAAGGGCATCAACTAGTGCAATATAATAACAGTGGAGTGATGGCTCAATGACTCAGACAGTACAGATTTTTTTTCTTATCAGAAAGAAATTACAAATCCATGGTGCTCCTCACTTTTGATTATTTCAGGTGGCATCTGCACATAGTCAGCATAGTTAAGATATCTGAGCTCATTGGCCAACAGTCACAAGAAGCCATTTGCTTAAATTTATTCCTCTACGGTATGACAGCAAATACCTCTCCTAAGCCTGATCATATAAACTCTGCTCTGGGAGACCTGCAACGCCACTAGGATGATATACTGCACTGTTTATCATCCATACTGAACATTACCACGAAGAAGTTCAATGTCACTGTTGATCATGTAATAGTAAATCATCCACTAAATGGACTTCAAACCTTGAACTAAAACCTTTAAGCCAACATGACGCAGAAAAAAAAAAAAAAAAAATCTCTAAGTAATTTCTCAAATTTGTAATGTTTTTCTTTTTCGCCTACAATAGTCCTACAAAAGTATCTTTAATTTTACGCAACCAATATCACGCTTATAGTAAATATTAAATATTAACAATGTCAACTGTATATCCCTGTACAGGAAGATACACACCCTCGTATTTAATGTCAAAATCAAATGCACTGTTAATTCATCTGCCACATCCCGACCACGTCACCCGCTCAGTCGCACTTAATTAGCAGTGAATACTATTACAATATAATTAAACATCATGTTGTAGGTGATCATATTTAGCTCCTTTGATTCTATTTCTGCATTATTTCAGTTAACCAGCTTTTGCTTGTGCATTTATCCTCAAATTAGGGGTGACTCAGGGTCTTGGTTTTACCCCACTTTATTTTTACTGACACTCCACTCAGCCAATGATATCGTTCACATTTATCCAAACCTACCATTATCATAACAACCATCAACCCAAAAGCTTATGTTCCTTCTCCCCTTGCACCAACTGTGGGGTATGATCGCTTTACTTGGTTTAAACAATAATATCTAACAGCTCAATTTCAGATTATCACAGTTTGTATGATCCCAGAATATCCATTGGCTCGGACTCCAATGGTCCCATCAACAAAAATTAGACTTATTAAACCTGAGCAACCTGTTTTTTGAAACTTAACACCACTGTTGGTGCCCAGCGCACTACAAAGTGCACCACTACAGCTGTACCACACTGATTTGTTCAATATATTTAGTGTTTAGTTCAGTTTAGTGCAACACTTGAAGCCCCACTGACACTGTCCATTACTTTGACATATTAAGCTTTAGAAAATGCTGTATATTACCGTGTAGTATCAAGTATTTGATTCCTAAATGCTACTTTATCCCTATAAAAATGGTGTTAAAGTGTCACTGGTCTGGTGCTGTCCCAACCCCAGCACTTCCCCTGGTGTGGTTTAGTGCCAGGGGGGCAGAGCTGTATGTGCTGTGGAAGCATCATCTTTAAAAAGGCTAAATTTAAACCTCCAGAGCCCTGGCCTTGGTATGCAGAGGGCTTCCAGAACAACATAAACTCCAAATAAGCCCAGAGGAGTTACTAGTGGGCTGCAGGCCTCGAACACCTGGTTTAAAAGGTGTAACAGTAGCTCACCTGAAAAATGCAGTTTAATATAAATGTTTACTCTTGTCAGGTGTAAATCTAATATCTTAAAAAAATGCATTGGTTGACAGTTATCTTAACCACACTACTCAGTAATTGTGGTTACCTATATACCTATAAAAGAGTCCTAATGTGAAATAGATGGCTACACACATGATGATAAAAGATGCAAAAGTCATACAACAATTATTAATCCTCAACACTGACATAAAGAAACAGTAATCGTGTTGGGGGCTATAGGTAGTTCATCCCAGTACTGTGGGTGTGTATTACAAGGAAAAAGTTAGATTACATCGTATTTCATTCTGTCATAATCCTGTTTGGCTCCTTAACTCACACTACGAAGCCAAGCCATTGCGGCTTTTTGGATGAGGGCTAACCAGCGTGTTTGGCGAAGGCCGGGCTGTCTAAGGTGATGCTGCTGGAGTGTAAATTTCCCCAAATCAAATGAAAAGCAGGAAAGAAGTGCTTACGTAATCCATCCTTTACGCTTGTGCTCATGTGTTTTTAGCCTTAGGGAAGATTAATAAAAAAAAAAGGGAGATGAAAGCCTCCAAACTCGAGATGCTGAATATTATTTTTACTAGTGCCGCACACAGATCTAAGACTTGATCACTAGGCCTGGTTACGGGTGCTGTGATTGGACAGTGGCTGTTTAGGGGAAGAGATTTCTGCAAAGATTCAATTATGGCCCAACTACATTCAAATTCCTGTCTTGTTTAGCATAATATCATTGTTTCACACAGCAACACAATCAATGCACAACAATACACCAAATAAAGAAGGTGACTGCACATTGTTATCGGATGGCACAGCAATTATGAGTTCTCATAAATCAGCATCTCGCTAATTTGCTTATATCTTCTGCATAAATTAGATCCAGAACAATGTTGTTTTGCATCTCCAGCAGCCAGAGCTTAACACTGATCAGTTTCTGAAGATAAAACTGAGCAGCATTTGCTTGGCACCAAAATAAATCGCGCATTGTTGCTACTTCACACATACAGAAGAATGACAGTAACCTATCAGAACAGAGGGGGAGCTGGAAGGGGACTATAAAGTTAAAGAGGAGAACTGCCGTCTTCACTTTGCAGGAGAGGTGTAACATTTTCCTCCTCGGTTGCTTCTCGTTGCTGTTTTCTTTGACAGTGAAGCTCTTATAGCTGCCAGCTTTCCCAACGTTACACATCAACAGCAGGGAGGGTCCGCGCTGAGACTGATTCACAATGTCCAGACCCCTGTCACCACCCGACTGTCATATCATATATCTGGATCGTTTTGATTAAGAACGTACGATTGCGTCACGTCGTTTCTATTAAATCTTAGACTCAGATCCACAACAGCTGCAAAACGTCACCAGAAAACTGACCTTTAACAATAATTTCCTTTCAACACTCAAACAACATGTCTATAATCAACGCTATAAACACAGCTGCTGACGAAATCAACCGATTTCCACTCCCACCTCCACAAAAGTCTTGTAAGTTGTACACAGGCTTATTCCATAATGTTCAACAGATTGTGATATAGTGTATTTCAATTAGCGCTCTTATTTTAGGGCTTCCTATGAGGGCACGTTTCTCTCACCACTAAGTTTTGATAACAAGGCCCTGCAGATCCTCAGGGGAAGCCCCCCTCTCAAATCGCTGTTGTCATCAGATAACCAGGATGCCATTGTGACAGTTGAATCTGAGAGGCATGGGTCAGCATATCACTGCCGTCACAAATAGTAGGAGCTGTTAAGTACAGAGTCCCGCCTGCCAGGATCAACCAACCGAGCCCTGGGGGGGGCTTACATATAGATTAACAATACTGTGTATATACATGTATATATATCAACATGTTGGCCACAAGAGAGCAGCATGCCGTCATGATTTATCTAAACTGAATAGACGTCAATGGGAAACCAAAACAAAGAACTGCACTTTAATCAAAGGACACTGAAGGACCAGACCAGCATGTCTGCAAGTTTGAATTGCGATATGGATCGTTTCAGCCATTGTACAAATGAAGATTAGTTTCACTTGTCTTGAGTATGAAGTGTTACACAGCCTGTGAACACAATTGTGTAAGGTCTTCTGGAAGGAGCTTTCCAAAGTTTGAGGAAAATGGCATCACCTCAGTTTTGGTTTGAACACAAGGCCAGAATTAAAAGCTGGATGTGGTGAGTTTATAAGATGTGGACGTTCAACGGACAGGAGGGGTCAACTGAAAGAATGTGTCGAGTTGCACTGTGGGAAATGTAGGATCCAGGGTTTAGAGGGTTTGACTCATAGCTAATGGACTAATGGTTAGAAAATATTGGCCTCTGCCGACAAACTTTATTGAAGTGTTGTACTTAAATCGCTGGAGTGCCCGTCCGTGTTTCCTGCAGCTCCAGTCAAACACTGGTGTCCAGTTATTTTTCTATGACGTTAAAAACATTAGCACCCTCGTGAAACTTGTCTAAATGACGTCATCCCTCCCACTTACCGGGCTGATTGTTGGCATTTTTGTCTGATGCCTAACGGTTGTAATGCAGCTGTAGTAGAATAAGTCTGCAGTGCCCCAATGACCTCAATGCAAGAAAACAAGGCGGACTTGACTATGATGGATTACATAACTCAAACAAGTGTTTACGAGTGGATTTTTTTTTCTTTAATATTTATTTCCTAACTTCATATACAGAAAGAAAACCCTGTTAATCAGCCTTTCTAAAAACACAACAGCATTGTTTGCAAAATGGCTGCTTGCGGTAGTATGTTACAATAAATGGACAAAATATGCAAAACCGCGGTCAGACAGCAACAGATTCCACCCGGCAAAAACAAACAGGTGTCACGTGAGAGGAAAACAAACAAACAAACAAACACAAAACTCGAGGACGCATCCAATTTAAGGTTGCACTCAGTTTCATGCGCTGACTTCAAACCAACACCCATCTGCCCCTGTGTCTCTCGGGGTAAAAAAAAATAAATAAAAAGTGTTATTGAAAAGGACGTGTCATAAAAGCAGGTGAACATCCCCGCCGGGCTTTGCTGCCTGAGTCATTACCGAGTCTTATCGCTCTTCGCGCAACACCTGGGCCACAAAGCTTCACGGGGCACAGGACGAGGTGGGTTTTCCCTCCACACCAACATACAAGCTGTCGTATCATTTACAAGGATGAACTGCTGGGGCCACGGCGAGCAATCTGCGTCAAACAACGAAAATAGTCCTCGCAGAGGCTCGAGCTGCGGCCGAGCACAACTTAGTGAAAGTCCTCGAGCCAAGGGAGGAGGATAGATCCACGAAAAGTGAAAATAAATTCAAATTTAAAAAAAAAAAAATAATCAACAAACATGCAGCGGCCGCGTTAAAGAGGTGAGGGGAGGGAAGGCAGACGAGGAAGGGTGGAGGTGGTGGTGGTGGTGGGGGGCGTGTGTTGTAAAATAACGCGTAAAGTGTTAAGTCTTTTTTTTTTTTTTTGCCCTTGCTCCCGCAGACCTGAGCCTCATCACAGAGTCCTGTCGACAGGTGCGCCGCGGCCGTGGGGTGCAGCGCGCGCGACCTGCGGCAACTTCCCAACCAAAAAAAAAAAAAAAAAAAAAATCATTCACACAGGAATCAAAGCCAGAAATCAACCCCTGAAACTTCCACATTAATCCAACCTGGACCGCTCATTTTTAAAAAAAATTATTATCAGTTATTTTTTTATTATTATTTTATTATTATTATTATTATTTTATTTAGTTAATTGCCGATCTGTCCTGTCTGCGGTCTCTGAAAGCGAAAACCGATGAAATTATGTTTACTTACAGTTCTCAAGAACTGGATCTCATCTTCCCCTTCTCCGCCCTCAGCCATGGCTGTGAAGGAGCTGTGACTCTGGAAGCCACCGCTGACTGCCGGCAGAAACGCGATGCTGTGCCTCTCAAGCCGATATTAGCATAGAGCTCATCCACAGCCATATAGGGCAGCCCGGAGGAGCCCCGCCCCCCCACACTCCCACCTACCT